>CM073768.1:121744097-121880112 GCA_037158775.1 Hetaerina titia
GAGCTCCAAGGGGGTTATTCCGTACCACGGGTAGGCGGGGGTGGGTGGGGTGCCGACGGCGGCGTGGGGGCGTGGTGAGAGTGAGGCGTGGGCGTCCGACAGTGTTGTTGTCACCTTCCGCCGTCTTGTATGAATCTTAATAGTGCACCGCGAAATTTCTTCTCCACTTCTCCCTTCCCAACGCCCGCGTGGTGGAGTGATTCGCCCGCCGCAAGGAAGTGAATGACGCTGGGGTGCGCGCGCGCTTAATTGAACTAACCGTGGAGATTTACGGCCATAGCTCAAACGAAGCGACGAATAGCTTTAAACATCTCCCACCCCAATCTCCGTTTATTTGAAACCGCAGAACCCCACACCCAACAATATCAGTGTGGGGATAGATTAGAAGAAATGTCGGCACGACGATCCGCCATCAGAGTATATTAAAATTGCCGTCGATTCGGTACGGCTGCGTAAATACGAACGTCCTGGCTCGACTGGTTAGTTCAGAAACGGTTGCTTTAAAAAAGACGTGATTTTTTGGGAAAACCTTGAATTGAGAGGCAGGGTTGAAAAGTGGAATCAAAACTTTAAGAAAATAATGGCAGCCATAAGAGGAATTGGAAAAAATTAGGAGTTAAATCGTATAATACCATACTAAAGGTAAATGAAGAACAAGAGTGAGTTTCTTCAAAATAAAGCCGCTCAGTATTTCTTAATACCCATAGACGATTAGAGAGTGATTCGAAAGTGGTGGATCAATTAGAAGAAGGGGGCCACAATAAGCGACCCTATGAAGTAATTGAATCTTCCTCATACAAGTTGAGGAGGTTAATGCCTTTAGAACGCCTTTTTACAGTCACAAATATTACGAGCTTAAAGACAGTGGGGAAATTAATGTTACAAAAAAGAAGGAACTCTTCTTCTAGGAAAGGTTTCTGTGAAAACGGAATTCGCCGTCATTTTATCTTTTCGATGGTTTCCTAAAAAGCGATACTTCTTAGAGCCTCCTAAATGATCATTATCAAAGTATAGCAAAAAAATACCTTAACATATTACAATTTCAAAAACCTTATGTTATGTCGACAGCATTAGGTTCCGTTTCAATATATTACTTTTTACCAATTTTACAGAACATTAAGTAAAATTATTAAAACATATCAATGAGCATCAATCTTAAACTTTCCACCAGGTGTTGTCAATGCGCGAGAAAATTATTTAAACATAATGCATAGGCAGTACAACAGCACTGATATTGGCAAAGAAACAATTTACTTTAGTCCCTCATACTACACTGACGACAGTCTCCTCCACTCGAAGGAAACGAATTCTTGATAAACAGTAAAGAAGAGCATTTTGGATTCCAAATTGTCCATGTCGAAAAATTATCAATTTACGAAGTTCTTCCCGGAAAAATTTCATTTGCTTTCTACAAGGAATTTCCCCTCATACGAATTTTCACTGAACTGCAAGAATTAATGTCAATAGTTGGCAAAAATATTCCACTTGTCTCGTAAGGAATGATGGTCATATTGAGGACACGGAAGGATCTTAGTACTTTCTCCGCATTAAAAACATTTTTTCGCATTATAAAACATCAATTTGGTGAAAAAACGATCAAGTGATAAACGCCGAAGGGCAGATAAATATCAGAACCAAGAATAAATACACAGGCGAAGACAGGAAATGAATAGACCAAAATGAAAATCACAAATAGAGGAAAAAAAGCCGCAGTCTTTATCTCATCAACCATTGGAATTTTAATCCACTGATGATGATAATGATGTGCTGAAATCTTGGACAGTGATCCCATTAAAATGTTTGATCCGAGTGAATCGAATGAAAACGCAGTTCAGTCGTCAAATTTCAAAATTTCAGTCGTCATGGTTTGGAGGTTGGGAAGGAAATCACTCAGTGAAGCATAAACATGACAGAAATTCAGATTACATTCTACACATTGGGTTTTTCGAACACTTTTCCTCTATGGGTGCCTTTAACCTTTATGGGTGCTAATCTGAGTAGTTTTTGCTTGGGTCCCCACGCCGGAATTCTCTACTTTTCTCTTAAATTGGGCAGGCATCATAATAATATAATTTCAACCGTGTTTATTTTATCTATGATTACGATAATACTTCGCCTATTCGAAGTTCTAAATTTCAGGAATCGTATATCATGACTAATTCTGGGACCGTCATACCCTCTCCGCACTAATGGCCCTTTACATGCCACACTAATGGTCAAACATGCCACTCAAAACCAATATCATTGCATTGCACTTAGAGTGTAGTTCGATTCCTACGGTAAGTGTATTAAACAAATGCATCATTTTCATTAAAATACGTCCATAATTCATTTTTATAGCCTCTATATTGCCATCTCATATGTGCTAGCTTGCATTTACAGTTCGAAAATGTACTAAGGTGGAAAATTTTCATTACAAGCTTTCCAGATCGGAAACATTAACCACTGCTAGTGCCCAACAAACGTTCGAATCACGTATGCACTAATCATAAATAACAGTAAAATTTGGTAAATGCTAATGGGATACTGGTGATTTTAAGTGATCCGAATAAAACAACTTGGTCATTTTTACACAAGGAAATTACTCCTTATTAGAGTTCACATTAACCTATTACATTTACAAGCTCAGGTTTCGGCTGATTAGTCAGTCATTTCCACAGTAAAAAAATACTATTCTAAGCAAACAGTGAAAATCTGGAGTGGTGAACAAAACAACGTTGTGTGTTTTACGAAGTGTCCTTTTTCTTGTACAACGATGGCAAAATTCCACAAAGTGATGATGACAAGCATAAGTGACGCATGTTTTTCAAAATTTATGCTCTTGAGTACTGCTGATTACGCGTTCCTCACCGTCACGGAATCGAAACGAGGTCGGCGGGGTCCGACTCGGGAGGGTTGGTGGGCAGGGGTCGAGGGAAGCAAGCGAAGGGGGTGGGGAAAGAGGCGTGTGGTGGAATGGGATGGGGTGGGCTAGGACTGTATAGTTATATGCAGTGGCGATGGAAAAAGAGTTGACCGCGGTCGTGCGCGAAGGCCATCCTCTCTCGCCGTAGTACGTGAGTGGCGGCTCAAGGCGTATTTTCGCGCCGCTCCGACCCGCCCCGTGCGCCGGGGAGACCAAATACGTCGATGCGTGAAATTGCGCGAGGGGGCGGGGGAAGGAGAGGAGGGAAGTTACGCCGGAGAGGGGGAGGGGAGCGGGAGGAGAAGGGGGAGAGTTGTTAACGCAGTCCTCCTTGAGATTTTTCCCTCCCACTCTTTTCGAGACTTTTTCGAGTATTGTGCGACGCGGGGATGATTTTCCAAATCCACCCCGACGCCCATCGTGAAGGCTGGACCATCCGTGAAAAGGTTAATGAGGAAATCCATACACAGTATATACTTGTATTCATTCGCGTTTGCCTTTCTTTAAGTTTTGATCGGGAACTGAGAGAGAAAACAAACAAATCCTCGAATATTTTCCACTTCTCTAAATTTTTTACTATTTACTTTGTCGATGCAGTATGAAACTTCGCATTTCGTTCTCATAGAGCAAAAAACAGCAAGATTGAAGATTCCTTTCTTGTACAGTTAATCCGACTTTAACTCTTCGAGACTTCACGAGAATTCCACCATGACCGATTCAGTAATTACTTGACACTTTGAGCGATTTTCGCGAGACTCTTTCGGGAACCGAACTGTTTTATTTTCTACACTATACTTTTTTTTTAAATCAATGTTTTCTGAGGTTGATCACACATTCTCCCAGCGCATTCGAAGTTCTTCCGCGTCTTAGACCTACGTGTCAATTGCTCCACTTGCGGCGCGTCTGCTGGATGTCTTTCCATCGTTATACTTTTCTATTTCGATTCGTATTGCTCGACGGCACTCCTCCCACCCACTCGATCTCAATCCGTCATTCCGAAATGGATCACTAAGCCGGATAAAAAATCCCCCCCCCCCCCCCAGGCCCACTCCTCCGCCACCAACATCAAGATTTTAATCGCGGATGGGGGAGTCATAAAATCCTCTGGACTTTCCGTTGGAAGTGAACTAACTCTCTTCTCCCACCTCTAAATCTCCACTCAAACGTGCACTCGTAAATTGTATCAGATCTCGCGGATTGGCAAAAAGGCGTTTGTTAGTCAGTTTGGCCGATTAATCCACTCCAGTCATGTCTATCAATTCATTTTGCACGCTGGGCGGAAACAAATACGGAATAAATTATGGCCCCCATAAAGCCAATGAAGCATGCATTTTACATTCGAAATGGAATTAATCTTAGGAAATGGGTTTTGAGGTCCTTACTTCCGGCAAAAAGAGTTCGCTCAATATATGCAAAAACTTCTAAGCTGGTTAACACCAGATGTGAGCATCGGGAAACACTCAAGATACATCCGTATGGAAGAAGAATATTTTTCTTTGCTTCAGAAAAAGAATGTAGACCAATGCAACGCAGAATTAATGAAAATTTCAATTTACGAAAAACTGCTAATTAAAGAGTAATGGGCACCATTGGTATTATTTCTCTGCCGCGTACGCATTCACTTCTTCGAGCTGTAGCCCATCCAATTGATCTAATATGGAACAGTCAAATGAATTACCAGCACATTGAGGGACACTTGAAAAAGAAAATAATGTAAATGGTACGTAAGGATAACCATAAAAAACATCATTAGCGTGACAATGTGTAACTCACGTGTGCATAACAAGTATAAAAAATTCATTTCATTCGTATTATTAGATATTGCCTTTCGAGCTACACAGCCACGCAATTGGTGACGAAATATTCATACCGTACAATGGATATATATATATATATATATATATATATATATATATATATATATATATATATATATATATATATATATATGAAACAGCTCCCTAACGCCATCTCTCGGGCAACAACTATCGGAGCACTTTGGCGCTTTAAAAGATCGCAGATTAGCTAGCTTAGTTGGGAGAGCATCCGCCCGGCAAGTGGAAGGTCCGTGGTTCGAATCCCGGATAAAGAAATATTTTTACATTTGCGATCTGCTCAAATCCGCCTTCCCCACATTTCCTGTGTTGGTCTTTTATGTGTTTTCCTATCCCCTTTCCTTATATATCTATTTCTATGTGTAAAAATTATATATATATATTTTGCGGGTCGCCGTGGTCTAGTGGGTAGAGCATTGGACTACTGACCGGAGGGTCCCGGGTTCGATTTCCGGGCAAGACACTCTGGGCACCTGCAGCTCCACCCAAGCTAGTTGATTTTTCGGGTACCAGGTCTTCCTGGGAAACCATAACCGGCACAGGGAAAGGAACTGGCCCCCCTACCCTGATGTGTGATTATTCACACGCCGTCGGGCTTTGTACACGGGTGAGCTCTACCATCACCTACTAAACCGACCTTCGGGTTGATTACTGTGTTTATGGTTTTATATATATTTTATTAATAAATGTAGTATACATATATTGCACAGCATCATGGAAACGTCTAAGGCAACAAAATACTACACCACACTTCGGCAAATTCGAAAGTGACCTACCCATCACCATTTTGCCACAAAAGCCCGGGAGCAGCTATAGATTATCACACAGGGACAAAAGCCACTGAGGTAAATTAGATATCCCGCGATCCGGAAAGGTATTTTACAAAACAGGCTAGGTGGCGTCCTGCAATTAACACAGTGGTCCTTCCGTCGGGCAATCGCCTCTTCCCCATGCCCCTTGTTGATAAAGCACCGTGAGCGGTTTATTAAATATGCTCGGTGATCGTGTATACAAACTAGCTCATTATCTTCATCCCTCAAAGCAGAAAGTCGTCCACAGATTTGCATATTTTATCCGCATTCTCGCCGTGCCAATCTGATAGGAAATTGGCCGACGGCATCTCTGGGTATATGTACAAATTCAACTCCTCACTTTTCCTTTCCCGACAATTTCCATTTGCGTTTCTCACGCTCCTTCTCGGGAATTTTTATAATGCTCACGGACGTGTATATTACGCGTTGGCATGCATAAATACTCGCTGTCGGGCGTTGCGACGGAAACGAAAAGCACAGGCCGACGTGAATGACTGAGCCTTGTGGGATGGGTCGTTGGGTGGGTGGATTGGGGGCGGGGAGGAATGAAGGAAGGGGGGGAGATTGGGGGAGGAGAGAGGGATGGGCGGACGCAGACCGGCGTTGCCGTCCCAAGCGGCGTCGGCGGGAGAGCAGGGGCGAGTTCTGCCGACTAATTGATTGGCCATCGATCCCAGGGCCCCGACCTCTCCATTTTCATCTCCTCTCATCGCTCCACCCACGAAAACGTCACGTCCCTCCTCCCCACGCCCTTCCGTGAACCCATCCAGCCTCGAAGCAAGCCAGGCTGTACTCTGACTGGGACGTCGGAATGCTTCGAAAAGGATTTCGGCTCTGAAAAAGAAGGGTCAACTCGCACGTATCATATTGGTCTAACGGCAGTTTCGTAAAATACATTTTTTGATTCCATCCGATTGATGTTTGGCGAAGGTTTTCACTGATATTTACTTTGAAAATGAACACAAGATAGCGAATCAAAAACCATGTAATGGTTAAGAAGAAAACCCAACTGCGTAGCTACGATGCGACCGGGTCATTGTGGTAATTAGCGCAGTCGTTGGGTGCATCGTAGCCAATGAGTCACAATCACGGGAAAGGGAGCTCTGGTGCTCTCTTGTGGTTCTCTTGAATGGCAAGTTTACGTTCCGAGGGAGCCATCAGCTGACGTAACAGTAATTTTACCGATTGTTAAAACTGCAGAACTGAAATTTTGTTGCTAAAAAAGAATAGAATTTGGAGTGAATGGGCATTTTGACAAGGCGTTAACGGCTAACTCCTACCGATGAATTCTCACTCGTAGATACCATATGCGAATGATGAGAAACTTTATCGATGCGCAAATTCCATATCTGATTAAGACATTTCCACGGAAGAAATTGACTCCTCAATTGAAACCATCCAGTCGCTTTCTCAGAGAAACACTGTCATGCCTGTGTTGCAATCAAGATTTATTGCAAAACACATTTTCCTAACAGTTTGTTGAAATTCATAACAATCTTCGTCATTCACAAAACAGTACTAATCTCAAATCTTTAGGCCAATGGCTTCTCGCCTACGGAGTATTTGCCATTTTAGAATATGAAAATATAACTAAAATGATCAATCATTTCACGACCACTTGCGATTGATTTTTAATTTGAATACGCGAGCAGATTCCATTCGCATGGGACCACGAATTTTTGAATGCAAGGACGACCGTCGCATTATATTTAGTTTATAAAGGAAATAGTTAAGTTGATTTGAGAATTTATGCTGACCGTATTTTTTTCGGTCAATAAATGAAAAAGTAAATAATTGAAAATAGTAAAAACAAAGTCAATACAAGTATAACTGGAATCGAGTTGGAAATAAATTAAAGATACAGGTATGATGGGGTGAAACTATTCCTTCAGAGAATAAGACTACTACAATTTTCCACTAAATAAAAATTTATTCACGACCAGTTTCAATGCACTATATCACTTCAAGTACTTGTACTACATCATTTTCAAGTACTTGAAATGATGCAATTCATCGAAACTGGTCGTGGAAAGTAGTAGTAATCTTCATCTCTGTTTTTTAAATTGAAAAGAATTGGGAATCAGAGAAGTAACACAACGACACGAATATTTCCGCGAAACCATATAAATCTAGACTGAGACATGCATTTGACGGTAGCAAAGAAACCACCTCCAGTGCTTTCTGAGAAGCGTAGACGACAGCGAAATAATTCATTGATCTAAATTATTCTGCATGGCATTATTTCTCGTTAATTTTTTACTTTAATTAAAACTGCCGCACCTGAAACTTGGTGCAGAGAAGTCCAAAGAAATGAACATGCAAAAGACACTTTAAAAAATTTATCACAAAAAAATCAGCACAAAAGAGCTACAAATTGAGCTTAAATGTGGGCTAACGAATGTTAACTGAATTAATCTAAGGCATCGCATATTCGAGACATACACATTAAGGAAAAAAAATGCAAGCATCCATTAAAAAAAAGTCTTTAAACACCAAAGCATGTACATTTCTGTTAGTACTTGCCATGGATGGATTACTGGTGAACATCTATTGAAGAAAGTCAACATATTTTTTTAAGAGATTAAGATTCCGAGAAGGCATGAGGAAAGAGCATTGGATGAGAGTGAATGGGATACAAAATAAAACATGCGCGCCCCTCAGTTCATTTATTTTTTTTAGGAAGTGCGAAAAGCGAGGATAAACGTGCGTCCTTTCCTACCTGAATAAGGGAGGTTCGAATCCCATCTGCCCTGTCTCGTCCGGAGACGGTCATAATGCCGACATCTCTCGGCGCGTTCCACATCCGAGCGGATATTCCGTAACGGGTGGTAATGTGGGTGGCCTGGAAATGCGATTGAATGCCAGAATTAATGACGACTGCGCAATGGTGACAATCAATCAATCGATGGTCATGGGCACAATCTCATTCACATTCTACGACTCAATCGGATTTTCAACCAGATGGCATTTCCAACCACTTCGTTGGTGAAACAGACGAGGACCACGAACCGAGGGTTTACAATGGAACAAATATATTGATTACCTACTTCCGGAAAGTAAACTTAACACACTTTTGATGGTGTGGAGAATGATTATCCTTGTGGGGGAGAAACGCTTCAATTTGGCAATATAGCTCAGGGATTTGGGCCTGAAAGATCTTTTCTGGGCTTCGGAAAGATGCCACATTGAAGTATAGGTCACTCTAAGGAATCGATAATTGCTTAGGTATTTACGGGGAGGATGTACGAGCAGGAAAATTACTATAAGAATACACAGAATAAAATTCTTTTATGACGAAAAGGGATCACCTATCAGCCGATATGGCTAGAGGAAAACCCAGTGAGCTAGTTTTCATGCTGTAAGCAAAGAGGCATACACTCATCAAAACAAAATTGGCGAAGGCAAACATCGATGAATTGCGAATGAATGAGACGTCACTTAAGAAACCTCAATTCACAACTTGGATATCAACTCAATAAGAAACAAAAAAAAACAGAAAAACAAATTGTAGATACGCCAAACAATTAATTCAGTATTTCCTTGTTTCCTAAATGAATCAAAAGATGCAATTATAAAAAAAATTGCTTGGCAAATTATAGAAAATAGATTACACTTTGAACACCCTACGTAGTGCCTGAATCGCTAAGAAAGGACATGTTGAACTTTTAAAAATTAAATTAAATATGTACCGTCAATACATTTGCTCATTCCGTTCATATTTTCACAGAAACATATTCCTTTGGGACCCAAAAAGTGTTTATTGACAACAGGAACTGGCTCGGAACACATTCACGTCGTGCCTCTTTTTTATTATTAAGTGCTATCTGTTTAAAATAATGGAGAAGGGAAAGAGCTAAGCGATACAAATGTCTTCGGCGGAGCTAAATTGGGCCAAAATAACCGACGATCAACACCCGGGAACATTTTGGGCTTCCGACAAGGCCGTCATGCTATTGTGCGAAGAAAACATTAGAACAACGGAGCCGACCAAAGAATCAATCCCTTCTTTCAGCTCCTCGGGTCGTAATCATTGAATGGGACAAGGGGAGAGCGGGTTAAATGAGCCGAGAGAGAGATAGAGGGAGGGGGTGGAGAATTTAAGAGGCCTCACTCAAAGGGTCAATCACGTGTGCGGGCATACACGCACACGCACGCCCCGCCTGCCTTCTGAACCCTTAGCCCCATTACCCCCTGAAAAAGGAATCAAATACCCTTTGCCTTGCCTCCCTCTCAGCTTAACCCTCGATCCATGCAAAGAGGGGGGTTGTTCTATCCTAACCTCCCTCCGGCGGTTAGGCGGAGCATTTGATTGGGTGGGAGGCATGACGGAGGGGGAGATGGGACGTGAGTCGCCAGGGATGAAGGAAGGAGAGGCGGGAAGGAGGAGGGATGCATTGGAGGGTGCCAAACGAGGCGAGGTCTTGGAATGAGATGAAGTAAGGAGGCGATGACTCTCTCAAGAGTAAATTCAAATTGAGCATGCTTTCCCCGTGGAGAGGAATTCCCCTGGATTTTTGGGAATGGTCGCTTCTCTTGCTTGCCTAAGTGACGGATTTGTTCCCCAGACTTTTCTTCATGAAGGGTCGTTCAGTAATCTGCTCAGTAAAGAAAATCCACTTCGTCAATATTAAAATATTCACAATATATATTAGAAGTTTTATATTCGCTAAGAGCCAATGCGAACTTGAAGAATGGCAACTTCAGGAAAATATGCTAAGCAGATAAAGAGGTCAATTTATAAACAGCTAAAAGCATGCTTCCAAATATAAAATCACTCCATGGACCTTTGGAGAAAACTGTTCAAAGGAAAATTTAGCTGTGGCTCATGACGACAGAAAATATGGTCCATAAGATTTTATTAAATAGTTCAATAATTTATCGATTCAGGTTTGTCATTATTTGTTCGGAGACAAATTCTTGATGATAAGTTACTCACCGAGAACCATCTCATAGCCATATTCATAGGTCGTACAGTAGACATCGTCATAATATGCCCATAATTTAAATTTTACTCTAAAATAGCAACTGTTTTTTAATGAAAATTCAAAAGGTACCAATTGAAAGAACGGTCCAAGCCCTGGATGTGCCCTGCTCATTAGCACACAATTTGTCTGCACAATTTATTGATTCATTCAAAGGTGTCATATCTCAATATCCCTTCAATAGAAAACACCTTTTAATGATAATCCACCAAAATCCCAGGAAGTTATCTCATCCAAGATAGCCAAGTCGGAAGTTAGTTCTAAGCAAAACGCGTACAAAGAAGAGAGAAAAATCAAATGTCGACTTAACAAAATGAGCAAGTTCCTGATTGTAAATTTTTTAGCATTTCATTAATCATTTCTTGCATGGTGGCAACTAACGAAAATAATTCTGAAAGTGACACTACATAAAAAGAAGTTACACCATTAATTTTTCGTCAAAGTAAGCACTAATAGTATCGAACATAAACGATTATATCGAGCTAACACGTATGTGTCTGTTCCACAATATCTATATCTCTCATTTTTAATCGAAAGCACCTTCAAATTCATGTTTGTATACGAATGATATTCAGCGATGCTCTTTGGCAAGGGTGGAAGAAAACATCGTTACATACAAAAATTGTCACTCTCTCCCTTTTAACTGTATTTTTAAGGGAAGACGTAAAAGGAAGGGTACCTTTTTGTTATTTCATAACTATTGATGGGAGGATTGGCTATTGCACGCGAACTATTTTCTTTCAAAAGCATTTTAAAGATTGAAATCAGTAAAATCTCAAAGAGCAGCATAATAAAAGGGACTACACAAATGTTTACACCCATCTTGGTATTCAAAGCCCTATTAATATTCTCCCCGAGGAGGTTGGAAATACAGGTGTGAGACGAGTCGAGACGATTCATCTGAAAGTCAAGGCATCTTTAACAAAACCTATACACAAGGTGACAAAGTCACATCGAACTCATGAAAATAATTGGTCTCTACCGTTCAGATGCTAATGACATTCTCATTAACGTCGAAAAACATAGATATGTACTCTTTGGCGAAGGAGAGTGATGGGATATAGTGGCTAACTGATGTTTTTTAGAATCACGTCCTCGACGATTATTACGCTCGCAGCTATTTCCGTTCGTCCGCACGAAGCCGTGAAAATGCATTCCTTATCCGCTCCCCTTAGTGGGAGATGGGAATTATCTCGACGCCGTTTACAAATTCATAGTGCCACTTTTGTTAGGTGACAAAGAGAAAAGAACAAAATGCGGACCGCGCGGTCCCAGTCCCGCCGTAATTCAATCCCGAAAGGGGGGGGGGGGTTGAACGGGAGGCCCGCGACGATGGCACCGTCACACAAACGGGTAACGAGGGGGTACGAGTGGGAGGCGAGGGAGGGGGGGGACCTTCGAAACTGTGGAAACGCCGACGGTTAACTGAATTCCCACTGCCAGCCGAGGAGAGACGAGGATAGCGAGAAAGACTCGTCGTTGAGATCTGCCGGCCGAAAAAAAGAGGATGAGTGGTGGGTGGAAGGGTGGGGTGCGGGGGGAGTAGCCGCGACGTGCATCGAAGAAGAAGAAGAAAAGCACGAAAAAGATGGGAGTTGCGAACCGAACGGAGGTTTCCGGAATCAGGGTGGGGGGGGGAGGAAGGGGTTGAGCGAGACGTCCTCGATTCGGGTGTCGCCGGGACGTGAGGCTGCTGCCGGCGTACCTTGTCCACCGAGTAAACTCCGTTTCTTTGCGGCGATGGGAAAAAATCGCACCTCCATTAATAATTCGCGTCGGGCGAGTCCATGGCAAGTTGTGTTCGCGTGTGTGGGAGGGGCAGAGGAAGCGATGGGTCGGGGTGCCGGGCGGGGGCAAACGGGGGTGTACGAAAGAGTCGGGGGCGGAGAGACGCCGGGATGGATGCGCCGAAGTTGGGCCCAGAATGTACGGGAGGTGGATTCGGGAGAGAATTGGGTCACGGAGCGACCGACAGTGGGGAGGAAGGAGGTCCGGACTTGTGCGACGGAATTATTTAAAAAATTAACAGTTGACCACGAGAAAGAAATTGGGTAAATGGCATGAATGAACGAGAGTATTGTGCACGTAAGCATACAAAAAATTGAACACCATCAGCAAACAGTATCTTCTTTAAAGTTTATTCAACTATTCACGCAGGCGCGAAAGATAATTTCTAAGTCAATGTAAGAATCTCACATGAAAATTAGTTCACATGACACATACCAAAACATATGAGCGATTTTTGCTTAATAGTCTCAGGGTAAACATGAACAGGTGTGCGGAATTGAGATGTAGTGGTACGTGTATCTGTGCATATTTTACATATGCTTTCTTTCAGTGAAACAATGCAGGCATTTATACCTGCAGTCAACAATGCTGCTATTGCGAAAGTGAAACACAGGGTCCGTTTCTTCAATCCAGTACAAGTTAATTCAAGAGTTCATTAAGAACAGTCGTAATTAGTATGCGAAATGCTTTAAATGGTATAATACCATATGCTCGACCGTAACCAAGAGATGAAAGAGATTAATTATCATTTACATTTTCCGTATGAAAGTAGCACGAGCATGAGGAATTGTAAACAGGCTTATGGCTTAGGAAAAGGTGCCCCGATTCCTAAAACTCAATTATTATTGTGTTGAACTCTTTATTCAGATGCATTAATCTCTGACTCAGACACTACCATTAAATTGAGTAGTAATTATATAGTAGACTAATGTTGCGATGTTGGCACTTATCACCTCTTTGGTAGAGTTCTCCATAGTGGATTCTCATCGGTATTTATTATGACCCCATTTGAATTGTACCATTACAATTAATTCCTTGTTTATAGCTCTATGTGGTAACAAGCCCATTTTCATCTTCAGATTTCCTTATAGCAAATTACATAACTGCATCAATATACTTACAGAATGCACACACTGCATTTCCTCAATAATTCACTTTTTCCCCCCTCACTACAATTACTCTCAAGATTAACTGTGGGTAATTGAGTTAATAAACACCAGGATAGGTGGTAAGCTCGCAAGATGAAACGAGTAAAACGAAACCTCTGCGAACTAGCAACTCTCCGGCAGCTTGGATACCTAATAGTTAAATGAAGCGAGAAAAGAGCACTCTAGCAGGAAGTTTAATGTAGAAGTACTAAACATTGGTTCTAATAGAGGGGAAGAAGTGATGAAAGTTTTATCAGCGCCTGGCGCAACTCAGTTCGGAAGCACTTACCATTAACGTGGAAGTAATTTCAACAAGGGTAGTCGTAGGACATCAAAGAACATCTCACGGAAAATAATTTCGAACAAAATCTATTTTTTATAAAAAGAAGAAAATGAAACGTATATTTTAAGTGCGTCAAAATAAGAAATACTTAATTTTTTTCACTATAAGTTTTCAACTCTAGAATTTTATATAAAAATTGGTAGTAAGTGATCCATCAAAATATTGCAATTCCTCATACCGCTTAAGGACGGTTGCCAATCTGTCTGTTTCGTATAAATAGGAAAGGTAATGTGATGACTGGAACGGTCATGGTACCAATGAATTTCAAGTAACTGAGGAATTGCTGACATGAACTTGATAGTTCGTGTCAGCAATATATAATTAAACAATTAGTCATTTCATCAAAAACTCGACCGGCTGGGACGATAACTATTAGATAGCTGCCATTCAAAATCGAATATTATGTTAAGTAACGAAGAACCAAGGCTGATTTTAAGAGTGTTGCAAAGGAAACAGAAAAAGAGTTGAGTGTATTACATCTTGAGGATTTCTCAAAAGAGCGACTTCACCCTGATTTCCGACTGCATATTTAGCCAAGTCGGACTGAAATCAGCTAAATCTACGAAATGTATCGATTGAAATGAATAAGCATTATGTGATCCAGCAATTGTGTAGCGCGAAAGGAGTGAAGGGAAGCAGAGACGATAAAACGAGAACGGGAGAAGGGAGGGGGAGATCGGAGAGGAGAAGCAACTGAGGAAATGGTGGGAAGAGAGAGAGGAAGAAGAGAATTCGCAGCCCCAGACTTTGGTGGTTGTGGTTCCTTCCCTTCCCCCACCCACGATTCCCCTCCGCACAATTCCTCCGCCTCCCCCAAAAAACCTTCCTCTCTCTCCCGCTCTCCGTCGCCGCCAATCCCCTTAATTTATTTCATCCCCCTTCCTCTCTTCCCCTGATTCGTTCAGGGGACGCGAGGGGTGAGCTGTGTGCGTGGGAGAGGGACCCATCGGGGGGGGATGGCGGTGGGAGGGGACTCTCTTGTGAGGACGATGGATTCACGGCACGCTCCGCCAAAAACCCAAGGAACTCCCTCTTGCTAACCCCCTTTAAAATCCTCTCTCAGGAATCTCTCTCCCTTAACCCGCCGCAAGACTTCTTCCCCCTCCTCCCTTAGTTATCCCCCCCTTCTTTCCCCTCATTCTCCCCCACCCCCACTTAACCTCACGAAGGAGAGATTCCCTTCTTCCGACTGGCCTGAAACCTTACCGCCACCATCTTACCTTCTCCTCCTCCCTTACTTGTTCCTTCTCTCGAAACCCTCCACTCACTTCTCAAAGATCTCGGTTCCTCCTCCTGCACCACACCTCCCCCTGCCCCACAAAACTCCTTCCTCCCTAAAAATCCACCTCAAATCCCATTAACCACCTCCCGTCCCCTTTTCCTCCCTCTCGGCTCCGACCTAAAGGGAACTTCCGGAATTGCTTTATTCCTAAAACTGTACGTGTGTACGTAACCGCAAGGAGGATCCCTCTCCCGCCGCCTACCCTTCCCCCATCTCACGTGCAGACACACACACACATATACGAGTAAATAATGCGAGTATGTACCCGCTGCCGTTTTCTACCCTCACTTCATATATACTTACTACATTCGCTCCTCCTTCGCCATTTCCCACGCGCAGTCACCCGTCTCCCTTCCCACGCAAAAACAAGGGCGGTGGGTACGTGTTGTGGGGCTTTCCCCAACTTTTAAGCCCTCTTCTTCCCTCGCAAATAGCGGCGCAGGCGTCCTCGGTTTCTTTTATTATCCGTGGGCGAAGTTTGAAAACAGCCGCGGACGTGCGTGAAGGGGTGCCTTTCGAGATCCGACCACCCCCCATACGCCCCCTTCCTCGGACTCATGAAAACGGGGTGGCCGATTTCCATGGTGGTAGGGGTGGGCGGTAACGGTGGTGTACTTGGGAGGAAAGGGTAATGAACCACATTACTCGACCTCCAACCATCTGTGGTGGTGGAGACTGGACGCTGTGGGCACAGATGCTGGAGTTTCTCCATTGGCCTTTCCCATGACTCTTGCGCGAATTCCCGGTACCAATTTGCATGATTTATTTCTGAAATTTTTAACATCCTTGCATATCACTTCTTCAGATCCGTATTCGTAATAATTTAACCACGGAAGTTCCCAGCTGCAAAATTATGAGCAACTCCGATAAAACACATATTCCCGAGGGGTAAATTTTTAAGAAGGCAGTACAATTATTTACCATCATAGTCATCAACTCGGAATTTTGATGTTGATATTCGAGGGTAGGTAGATCTCACCCGTAGCTAAGCCTTGAGGTGGGTGAAGTTCGTACATTTTGGGTAGGACAGTTTTTCTCCTTATCATACCATTCGATTTCCCGTGAATTTATAAGAACTAGAACGTCGTGCAACCTAAATTTTAGATGTCCAGGGTCCTTGCCCGTGAATTATTGACAGGAGTCGTGCCTCTTGGCAACATTCACCAAAGAAACGACATAGCTGACTATTTTCTGACTAGTTAAAAATATATTTCCCATCTCCTTTCAACAGTCAGCGACATTACGTTACCGTGATTTTCGTGCATATTTAATGATAGCGATTCTGTTTCGTAAGCCAGTGGGATGAAAAAAAAGATTCTGGGAGTAAAGGATCAATCGAGCTTTAATTAATGCGTCGCGAGGTTGTTATCCCTACCACATTAATCTCCAATCATTTGCTGAAACTTCCCACAAATGGTTTGACTTTAATGATTTCTGCTGACTCGTCATTTTAATATCTGAACTGTATCAAAATCGCGCAGAGTAAAAAATATATTTGTTTCGAATATGAATTTATTTAATTAAAGGCTCCGATTTGTTTACTGGGAAAATATCTTGGTAAAATGAAATAATAATTGGAATGAAAACCTTTACTAGACTGTTAAAACGCGGGAAAAACTTAATGACGAATTTTTCACGTGGATGCACGTCTGTAATCACGAGACATGTTCATAAAATTTTTTCCACAGAGTTATGGCATACGCACATTAAATATCACTCGAACTTTTATGGTGGTAATTATATCGATTACTGGTTTTGAAGCAATCCTTGCCTTCCGAATGGACGCATGTAAACGTGAAATGATTACAGTTCCAATCATCCTTCGAGGTAGGATTCCTGTCCCAAACAAGCACGACTCCTGAGAAAAACGAAGGTAAGAGATAAAAAGATAATTATTTCCCAAGAGAAAATGGAAACCTGACAAGTTGCACTTTAATAGAGGCAATGTTTTGCTCTTGAGTGAAAATAGTTAGGGAACGAGGAAGGCTCTAGAGCTTTATAAAATTGGGAAGAGGGAGAAATCAGGAACACCCGCCCATCTGGAAGGGGGAGGGAGAATTTGCTTTGATTGTTGTCAAAATGGCTGTGCCATTCTTTATTGTGAATAATATAAACCGTAAACAGAGCATAATAGCCTGTAGCTTGGTCGATAACGTGATGTTGTTCTTCGAGAGTAACCTGATGCTTCTACTTATGTGTGTAACGCGACGAGGCCAATAGGATTCTGCCTTGCCAGCAGAGCCCCAGACATGCCTATGGAGGCAGGCCCGTTTCATCATGGGTGCTCGAGATGAACCGAGGATAGTTTTTGACGCGAGGAGTCATAGGTCGCACCCCTCGTCCTCCGGATCACACTGTGCCCCTTCTTGCACGGGAGGGAGTGAACGACCGAGGAATTCCACCCACGCCCGTGACAACCGTATTCTGGGAAACCAAACTCCACCCCAAATCATGGCTCTCAAGGGGAATTAGCAGGGATTTGCGCGGCAGACGAGAAGGCCATCAAGCACCAGTCCGCACTCCTTCGCACGGCGGGTGGGGTAGAGAGGGAAGGAAGCGAGGGTCTTTCGGAAGGGCGCGGGGGCGGATCGGGCAGGGGGAGAGCCGCAGTTCACTCGGGTTGCCGTGATGGGACGGAATCCTTGGGGTCGCACTTCTCCCCCAAACCTGATCTCTTCCTCGTAAGAATATTGTCAAAATGGGTAGCAGTTTGCACTGCTCTTACCTTGGATCGCGATGGCATTTGCTATTTCGAATAAATTATATTTATCCTGCAATCATCCGCCTGGGTCATTGCCCAATTTCTCTACTGTACAACAGAATAGGGACTGCCAATACTTCATAAATTTTAAGCTTAAATCCGTTCCTCGTTGTATTCTTCAAGATTCTGTCCAGCATAGCATCTGGTATTTATCTAATTTGTTGTGAAATTTGATCTTGTTACATCTGATGTCATTTTGAAAATAATTAATGAGACTAAATAAAGTATTTTCGTTGCTAACGGTTTTTGTTTAATATTTTTCTCGTTCTTTGAGGCTGATATTAACAGATTATGTCACTTGCAAACTTCACCAGATTAAATAAATACTGACCATTGAAGGGCATCTTAGCGTCTTAGATAAGTAGGAGATTTTCTGCAATGAGTAATATGTTCAAAAATGTGTCTCCATCAGATTTTCAATTTTTCAACTGCTACTGATTTCCAGTAGTTGGGGAGCTGAGTTGATTTTTTTTCCGAGCCTGATTTATTATATCGTCATTTTTACTGTTTCTTGAAAAATGCGGGTGATAAAAGGGCCATATTTTCTGACCCCTTCACTCATAATTATTTATTTTGACACCTACTCTTACACTTATATTTTCCGTCTAGTCGGTCGTATGCCTTTATAAAGTCAATGCATGCTATAACTATTTGTTTTCCTGCTTCAAAGAAAGATACAGGCATACGAGGTGAAATATTGAAGACAAATACAAGAGGAGGCGCACGATTAGACAGAATCAGAGAGAAAACCAGAGGAAATTATTTAATCAATAATAGAGCGAGGGAATACTGAGAAAATTAGATGAGCCATGTAAAGGTCCTAAATGGGTAAACTGATATTAATATCGAATATGAAACGGAGATCAAGCAGGATACGTTCGATGGGAACCTTACAGTCGTATTCTAAGACACTGAGAGGAACGAGCCGAAGCAACATTCTTCTTTCAATATCTGAATTTTGGATCGAAGAGAAACTTTTTTCTCATTTCTATAGCTTACTTTCGAATTATGACCATCACGGCGGGGGCTATCACGTGCCATAATTCCTACCCGATCGTGACTATTTTGATTTTCATCATTTAAGTCGTGCGTGACCACGCTGAAATTATTTACTTCACACGCCTATTTTTAAATGAGGTCATTTCCATGGACATCGATTTTTTCGTCACATCTTCCATAATAATTTTAAAACAATTATTGGTTGGAACACCTTACCTGCAAAACAATTCGAGCCCTTTCCTAACAGAGTGAGTACTTTTAAGAAAAGATGTAAACAATTTATGTAATAATTTGATTGATGTGTTGTGTAAAATTGTATGCAGGAGCTTCATTTTTTGATTTTTTTTCTTGCTGAATGGGAAAATGATGTAAATGAGATGGGGATTCTCTTTTTTTTGTGTTTGGAAGTTTTCTTTAAGTTTATATTTTTTTACTGACTGATTTTATTTATCATCTTGTGATTTTGATTCATACCATGTAATGTCCTATTATTTTTTCCAAGGCAAGTTTGATTATAATACTTGGTACTTGTGTGCCACCTGACATTGTCTATCTGCACATGTAAGTTTTAATAATAATAATAACAAGGCGTTAATTTGGGAACGGAGAACTGCACAGTTTCTGCCATAACCCCATTATTCGGCTCATTCAAATCTTGAACCTAATATGAAAATCAAACCCAATCGAGAATATTGTAATATTCTCAGCAATTTACTAACCTACAACAAGTTGTTTAACGATAGAACTCCGTCATCATTCAAATCAACATTCTCCTCCTCCCGTGCCAGACGATTAGCAGATTTTAGGCAAAAAAATAAGCAGAGGAATGCAAAGGAAAACCGTAGGTAACCTTGGAGGTACTATGTGATAAGGTGTATCCTGTTTTTAGAGAAATACCACAACCCTGATAAAATGAAGTTCCTTTGCGTGATTTGTAAATTAATACATAATAATTTTTCAATGACATCACCAGTGGACCGCTAACCGGTATTTTATTTAGCGAGTCAAATTTATTTAGAATTAGTCCGAAAACAACACATTTTGGACTTTAGATCCGACTATTAATAATGGCAACAATGGGCACAATTACAAACACCCCAACCCTAGGCGGAGGGAAAACCTACCAAGGTGGGAATCGAATCCGTGACCTTTGGGTTGGCAGATAAGGAAGTTACCCCACTACTACCGGGGTCGGAACATGTTACATTTATATGATGCTGTATTGCATGAACAGAGAGAAAGCGAAATTCGATGAAAATATTATTAAAAATTTGATGAAAAATTACCAAGCTTCAAATGTTCAAGGAGCAAGGAACAGGAAACCGACAGATAGAAAATTATAGAAGCACAGAGAGCCTTTTCCTAACTTGAAAGAATATGAAAACAGATGAAGAGATTATGCAAACTAACCTCGATGTATACGAAGCATTAAAAAATAGGATATTTAATATCATTGGATTTCTGCACACATGATAATATAATATTAAAAACCTGTCGCTCCTATCTTGGATGATGAATTTATCTAAGTCATATTCAATTAAATATGAAAATATTATATAAACCAAATAAATTCACATTTATTATGACCTTTTAAAAAAGTATAGTACATGTTCGTAGTACGTGTTCGTGTATAAATAAGGAAACTGAGCCTTAATATAATCTGTTAGGCCACCAAAATACGCCTGACTGAGGATTCATCACCTTTACAACGCTATGAAACTACCTTACACCAATTATCAAACTTTCTGCTATGCATTGATTAATTTTCTCTTCCTGGTAAGTAAATGGATAAAACAAGAAATTTGTCTTCACGAATTTTTCCTTCCCCCTGGAAACTTGAATTCACACGTGATGAGCATTCAAAGAAACATTTCGCTTAAAAAAACAGAGGGTTCAATTTTCCGAACTGTAATATTTTCACATTCGCGTAAAATACCATCCCATAATCATGGAGTGTAGTTATAGTTCCACGTTTTTTTGGTAACTCGCAAGGGTTTATTGAAATTTAATAATTTCTAAATTATACACTAAACGCAATAGATCATTGGCGCAAATGACATTCGAAGCCCATTAAGTTTTCCATGGACTGTGTTCCACCTATGCGATCGTTATCCCCCACGACACAGAGAATCCTATTCCAAAGAACGTGTGCATCACATGTGGGTATATCCATAAACCAGGGTCGCATTCGGTAAAGGGATATAAATGGAAGAGGAGTATGATAATAGAAGGGTCCTAGTCGGGCCGATGGGGTGTACGAGAAGGTGTAAGCGAGGGAGGTAGGGGAGCAGGAGGGTTTTGGGACGGGAACGAACGGGGTGGATCGCTAACTAATGCCTCCGCATCGTTAATTATTTACTTGCCGTCGATATCCACTCAACGGTGCATTAGGGACCGCTGGAGATGCCGATCCCGAAGTTATGATGAATGGGCGAGGGGCGGCCACGACAGGAATTAACGTCGAACCAGGGAGCAGTCTGATTGGAAGCGTGATGTAGCTAGAGGAGAGGGGGGAGGCTTACTGTTTGTAGTGATGCATTAGTGTTTTAGCGAGCCGCAGACATGTAAAATTGGCAATTGAGCCACCCGCCACACTGATCGCGGACCTCCCAAGGGCGGTAATTCTCCCCATCCGAAGTTCAGTTTTCAATTCTTTGATCAACGCCTCTCAACGAGCCTTCGTCTGGAGAATACATCAACGTATCGGACAGCCATAGCCACCAAACGAAAGCCACAGGAAGCAAGCCGAAGTTTGACTTGATAGATGATGGTTCTCCTCGCATTAATCTCTATTTCTAAGCTGTCTCCTCATCAACGCACATACTTGGTAATGAATTTTCTAATGCGTCTTTATAAATTGACAGAAACCATCCAAATGTTATTTCTAATAGCTGTAAGCAGCTAATAGCTCTGTAAGCATGCTAGAATTTCAAAATTAAAACAAAAAAAATTAAAAGGTTTAAATTTCTATCCAATTCCTCATTACAAACTAATAATGGAAGATTTTAAAATGTGTCGAGGAGAAAAAATCAATTAGGTACTAGATCTACTTTACACAGCACGGGGATAAATTGACGCGGGTGGTACGCGTGAAACAATTTTATGCGCAACACCATCCGCTGCTCAGTTACTCCGCATTAGGCGCCTGCATGGTCTTCCACGAATAATCTCATCAAACTGAATTAATGCAATTATGCGTGAGGTATTTTACGCTACGAAAGTTTGGTTAAGAGTGCACGCAAAATATTTCGAGCACATACATTTTTTTGGCACTGAATTACATACATACAATTCCGCGCCGTTTCACAAAAATTAAGTTAAGTGAGAACCTGAGTGAGATCTCTCGAACTTGATCAAGGACCATTGGACATTCTACTACGCACTCTTATAAATTTTGGAAATGAGGATCCCTCGACATAATATTTTTGAATTTGTACCCAAAGGCAAGTGGAATAAAATTCACAGACCGTGACACCAGTCATCAATATTTCTCGAGATTTCGCAAATGATAATAAAACAATAAAACCCTCATTTTTCTCTCCTGTCGTTATTCCTGCCTCTCCTCTTTCAGGCGTGAAATGGATGTCATTATAAGAGAAGGGTTCCTCCTCCATCTTCCACCGTCGCAAATTCCCCATGTCATTCCTCTACGATATTTTTCTTTTAATGAAAATAAAAGGAAGACGCCGAGGAGGGATACCATCTAACGTGAAAATACCGGGGAGCCGGCGGATGGTAAGCGAAGAACACTAAGAAGGGCACAGTTAGTATTTCAGAGAATTTAAAAAGATGGTGTACTATCTTCTCCTCTCATTCTTCCGCAGTCCCCCAGGAGGACCGGATATCTCCCGTTTCCGTCGTATTTCGAAGACTCAGCGTGCTTGAGGAATTCCGGGTACTACTGTAATCTTGTCTGGACATGTTCTACTCTTTCGGACAGAGTGCATATATTCTTTCCGTTGCTTCACCACATAAGGGTTTATTTCGAAGAGAACTGCTTTCAGCGTCAGAATCTCAGCTGATAGTCAAGACTCAATTCAAATAATTCAAGGGAGACGGGAACTACCACGACAGTAGACCCGTGCTAGCACGCAATCATGAGCAAATATTTTCCTCAGACATAAATCTTATTCGCAATCAAATAATCGATTAACTTGCTTTCTCCATACCGAGGGGAAGCAGCACATAAAATATTTAAATCATTGCATGCGGAGCTGTTTTCGTTGAATATTCATTTAAGATTTTATTTGTCGTATTCCTGGAAATCAAATGTTTAACTTTCTCAACATCCGACGAAGTTTTAGAAATGAGTCACTGAGAGCCTGTCCGATTGATAATCCTCCCTATCAGACGCTAGTGGTAGATCGGAGGAAATACTATATTTATTTAAATAATGAATGTTAAATCATAATTCAAAAGGAAATATCTATGGAATTTAGGCTCCCCAAATTTAGACGAACGACTTACGACTTGAAGTTACCGACCAACAGTGATCAATTCAACAAACTGAGCACACACGTCTTATGCTCCTTCTCGTACACTTCATGCTTATTCTTATGCGTATGCTTATTCAAGTACACGGAAAACGATACAATTCCTTAGCAATGACGAATTATATGGGTTCCCTAATATTTAACCTAGAAAGTTTTGAATAACAAGGAAAGGATGAAGGCAGACTGACCGTAGTGATGATAAAAGAGTTCAAAAGCAGGGAGTAAAATAAAAATTTCTATTGAGCAAAATCGGTTTTGCTGTGTGCACAAAACGGTGCCAAAGTTTTGCACATTCACCAATTTTCAGCCACCCATTTCATTTTCTCCTCTTCTTTACGATCCAACAAGATACACAAAGCATTGTCATCTAGGAGAAGAAAGTATACAATGACTTCATTTAAAAACTGGCAAGATTTAAAAACTGAGTCTTATGGGTTCCGAATAGAATGAAGCACCATCAAGTTGTAGGTATGTGTGCTACCTAACTACACACACACATTCACACTAGGCTCTCACAGACACTGGACGGACGAGCTCAGCCGCACGGAAATATCTTCGTCAGGCGGGTTTTGGGGGGGAGGAGAGGAAAGGGGGGGGGGGTGACAGTCACTGCCCGGGGTGGGGTGGGTATGCAGGCGCCTCGCGACTTTTCTATTCATACCCACCCGAGCGGGTGCATTCCAGGCACGGCTCGCAGCGGGGATTCCCCCGGCCTCGGGGCCCGCCGTCTACCGGGACAACCCGCGGTCACCTGGCGCTGGCCGGCGGTCAGCCAATCGCACGGCTGAGGAAAGGGGGAGGTGAATGCTAGCTGGTCAAGGGGTTTGGAGACTGGCGCGGATTCCCGCTAGATTCCTCCTCCCCCCCCTACCTCTCTCACTGTTGCCCCGAAGGTGACACTGTAGACCAGGTGGATGAACTTTTTATTGGCGGACAGGTGGTTGGGGTGCATTCACTTATTAGTATGCACTCGAATTCGAAACTTCCGCATCGACTAGTGAGACGATTTCAACCTTGGTCGCGAAGTTTTAGATATCTCCCAGGAAACGACCCACGGACCAAAAAAAAGGGGGTGTCGGTCAGGAAATGAAAAACTGCGTGTGAATATCGACGACGAAGCAGATTTTAGTGCGCATTAACTTTGAAAACATCATCAGGGATGGAAATACAGTCGACCTGCAGACGGTGTCATTTTTCGAGTCATTCTTTTTTTACTCCCGGCTGTGGTTACGTAATTTCAAGAGGAAGTGAAAATTTACTTTCTTGTAGCCTGGTCAAAAGAAATTTCGGGAGCAGCAGAAAATGTTACCATCAGCTGAATGATTGTATCAAAACGGCTATAACCTAAATCGAAGCAGAGTACACCCGAGTGCTCGCGTATTAATGCGGCCTTCGTAAATGGGGGAAGATGTGGGCATTTTCAAGCTCTAACAGGTACTTGTCTAATATGCGAGCTTTATTCGTACCCGGATTCGTATTTAGAAATTATTGAAATTAATCGTGATTTATTGCCAATTTTTCTACCCAAAAAGATCAAATTCATCAATGACCACAAATAAACGGCTACAATTCTGGGTGAAGACAGTTGTCATTTGACTATTGATATTATATATATCT
The DNA here is from genome assembly GCA_037158775.1 of Hetaerina titia. Classification (NCBI taxonomy): domain Eukaryota; kingdom Metazoa; phylum Arthropoda; class Insecta; order Odonata; family Calopterygidae; genus Hetaerina; species Hetaerina titia. Next base: position 121,769,063 of record CM073768.1, read on the forward strand.
ATATACAATATCTGATAAGTCATAACAAACACAGAAACCAAAACACAAAAGAGGAAAAACTCACTGGTTCACGAATTTTCGGTGGTCCAACCACCTTTCTCAAGAGGAATTAGGAACAGAACTCATTTTTTAAAAAATTCTGGTTCTGTTCCTAATTCCTCTTGAGAAAGGTGGTTGGACCACCGAAAATTCGAGAACCAGTGAGTTTTTCCTCTTTTGTGTTTTGGTTTCTGTGTTTGTTATGACTTATCAGTGAATTTACATTACACGTTTGTGGGTTTTCCAAAAAAGTGTATATATACAATATCTTATATATATATACATATATATATATATATATATATATATATAAACACAGTAATCAACCCGAAGGTCGGTTTAGTAGGTGATGGTAGAGCTCATTCACACATCAGGGTAGGGGGGCCAGTTCCTTTCCCTGTGCCGGTTATGGTTTCCCAGGAAGATCTGGTACCCGAAAAATCAACTAGCTTGGGTGGAGCTGCAGGTGCCCAGAGTGCCTTGCCCGGGACCCTCCGGTCAGTAGTACAACGCTCTACCTCCTAGACCACTGCGACCCGCTATATATATATATATATATATACATATATATATACATATATATACACATATATATATTTAATATATATATACATATATATATTTAATATATACATACACACATATATATATATATATATATATATATATATATATATATATATATGGTGCGGAAGTACTCACGAGAGCAATATAACTTTTGGACGGCACAATAGAACACAGAATAAAACAGATAACACGTAAAAGGACACTCACACTGTAGATGATTTAACTTTCGGCCTACTCCGAGGCCTTCTTCAGGTCAGACTCACCTGTCAATCTAACCTGAAGAAGGCCTCGGAGTAGGCCGAAAGCTTAAATCATCTACAGTGTGAGTGTCCTTTTACGTGTTATCTGTTTTATTCTGTGTTCTATTGTGCCGTCCAAAAGTTATATTGCTCTCGTGAGTACTTCCGCATCATCTATATATATATATATATATTATTATAATATATATTTGACTATTGAGAGAACATCAATATTAAATCAAAAGGGGCTTCAAATGAGCATATGAATAAAGCTTCTGTGGAAAGCGCTCCAACAATCGGCCGCAACCAATAACTACGTAGAAAAATAGGACTTGGCGAAAATCGCGATATAAATTCGCGTCGAATAGGATGGCACCAAGACTGAATCAAGGAGCAAGTACATATCTTACTATGCATTTTACAGACAGTGAAAGAGAAATTTTGGACAAATGCTTCATTTAACTTTTTGAACAACTTATTTCTGCCCGAACGACAGGTAACATAGTGGATAGAGTCATAAATATATTACCAGGAATAAAACAGCTTACATTTCGCTGTCATATGAAATCATATCAACGTGCGCGGTAAAGAATTAAAACAATAGGTATCCATCAAAACTACATAGAATATTTCCGCTGCAGTGGCAAGCGATGCTATTTAATTTCCTTATTGGCATGCGTGACATTTCTTTTCATAGGTCGTTCGTAGCCATATATACCTTCCTTCTGGCGCGGATATGTTAAATCTTCGAATTCCACAACCAATACCTAAGATCAAAACGATGTTCATTTTCTTTAAATTGAATATATTTTATGAATGATGATAAAATAATCAAAATGTTAACGCTATTTGATGACCATCAGAGGATATTTTGACGTTTCGCGAAGACAAACGGGTGAGGGGACAGGCTAGCAGCTGGCGTGAAAATATTGGCTTGGTTCCTGCGGCAGACTTCTCATTTTTCGTTCGCCTCTCTCTCTTTTTAGCTGAGAGACATGCGCGTGAGTGAATTCCCTTGATTTAAATCAAGACATAAACGTGGTTCATGCGGTGAGCGCTTTTTAAACGATATTTACGACTTAGTATTTTATATCAATCACTGACTGTTCCACGGTATAGAAAAGCATATTTCATCAGAAAAAAAACACTTCTCCGAAGCTTTAAGACGCCTGCATCACAGCAGCTTTTTACACGACAATTAAAGGAATTCTCCGGCTAAGAATATGTTTTTTTTTGTGTCAGTTGCTATTGTCTAATCCAGATCAACTCCTACTTCTCCACCGCTAAATTTTAAAAGATCTCCAATTCGTCTTAATGCTCTGGATAACACCACTTGGCAGGCAGGCATTACCAGGAATTCGTGTCCATTTGAATAATTGCCTTGCTCTGAAATATTAAAGCTCTGCATCTGAATTCCGGACATTTAAACATTACACATTACTCCTGAAATCTCTAATCAGAATTGTTAATGCTCATAGTTGAACCTAAATTGAGCCAACGTATGTTACAAGAACCACAATTAAAGAAAATATATGCCTATCATTAGCAGTTCAAAACTTTAATTCAAATTTTATTAATTAAATTAGTTATTAACACAGACTTTTTCTAGGATCACAGATATCATTAGTTTACCGCAATTTAAAATTATTTTCTTAATCGAGAAGACATGATACATTCTGGCCTGATATGTTACATGCTCCCTTTCTATTCAAATCTAGGATAAAGGACTCTCGCCCTACTTGGCACCTCCACTTGATTGATGGCAAACTTTGAGTCGTTCCCGGTGGGGGAATGACTTACAAGATTCTTTCAAATAAATATGTCCATTTGAATAAGGTTTGTGATCAGAATACACCAAAAATATCTAAGCTGTCCACGCAGACTTCTTACACGTGGGAGATGAATAGACAGTCTTGAAAAATAAATTACCAGGAAATTATGATGCCTGAAATACTCGTAATTTCACACCCAACACCTTCGCAATGCAGCTTTCTTGAGGAGTCGACGTGGTTCTGGCAAAGAAAGCGAACGGACCAATTTTAATTGCCTTAAGTAAATTTTAGAAGTGCAGCCGGAAAATGAATTACGAGGTAACGTCGAAGAACCGAGGCTGACGGAGGGCATAGAAGTCCGTTTTAATTCATGTGGAACATTATTTGATAAGTAAGAACACCGAACGAAAGTAGATTCAACTTCTACTGAATGCGACTCCTGACATCCGACGCAACACAAGAAGTACAGGGTGCGTTTCAAAAGTAATGCGATTGAATTTCCCGCGCCACTCCTATTGGTCGGAGTAGGTTCGAATTACTTAGAGTAGATGGAGAGAACGCTAAGCTTTGCCGCGGAACAAGTGTTAGGGCTCTTCAAGCTGTGGAAGCGGCAGGACGTCAGTTATTCTAAACCTCCGCCGAACATGTCATAAAATAAATGGAATCGACGATTGAGCAACGTTACAAGATTACTAAGTTTTGTGCTAAACTGAAAAAAATCTTTAGAGAAGACTGACAAAATGATTCGTGAGGCTTACAGGGACTCTGTTCTGTCCTAATTACAAGTTTCGATGTGGTTTAAAGCCTTTAAAGAGGGCCGGGAAGGGGATCGCGACGAACAATGCTCTGGACAGCCGTTTACCAGCAAAACCGACAACAATATGGCTGGCTCGTGTTCGACAATTGTTGGACACTGACTGTCGATTGAGTATTGAGATGGTTGCCAATGAACTGAACTTTTCGTCTACGGTTTTGTTTGTCATTGTTGCTGAAGATTCAGCGATGAGGAAAGTGTGCACCAAGCCGGTGCCCAAGGTGTTGGCCACAACGCGCTACGAGTCCGCGAGTTCCCGGCCAAACACCAGGTGCCAACGCTGCCCAACCCCCCTATAGCCCTGATTTCGCCTAGACTTATTTTTGTTCCCTCGGGTTAAGGCAGCCCTGAAAGGAACCCGTTTTTCGTCCATAAAAGAGATCCAATCAGCCGTGACGAAGACCTTGCGAGAGGTCCCCGAAGACGCCATCCAGGGCGTATACCGGTCAGGGCTAAGTCGCTGGAAAAATGTGTTGAGGCCCAAGGACAGTACTTTTGAAGAATTTTAAGTCTTTGTGGAAATCTGTTTAATAAATTATATAAAAAAATAATTGCATTACTTTTGGAACGCCCCTTTTATTACTTTATACTATGCGGGTAAAACACTCATTTCTTCGGCACGCGACTCGAATTTGCAGCGAATACTGGGAATTTGAATGCACGCTCTTAGTAAACGAAGTCTCATTTTGGAATTTTTATTTAACCAGATATTAAGTCAATCGTTTTAGATAATGTAAATTTCATTATTATCAATGGATCATCAACTATTGCTTTATTTCAAATGGACTCGCTTTCTGTCCTGCAATTTCAACAATATAACAACCTATGTTCGGATAAGTATATGATTTGCCTGTGCATAAAGCGAAGGATTTGCAGCGATGCACGGAAGGCAAAGTTTCCGGAGTACTCCCGCGTTGTTGCGTGTGCCTGGATGACAGTTACGCTAGTGTTACAGTCGACATCGTGACCGACTGTAATGCCAGCATACCAGCCGAACAGCCAGATGGAACATCGCGGGAGCAATCCAGAAACGCAAGTGTAGTTGAATTGTCTATACATTCAACATCGTATGCAACGAAGACAAATGTACCAAAGACTCAATGTAAATCCGCTTCGACGGTTTAACGATTCAAAGTACTAATGTCACGGACAACCGAAATTCATTCCCACCGTAAAATTTTGGTGATCTCCGTCAAGTTTATTTCCCTCGGTGTCGGAGAGAACATTTTTAATGAGAGGGGCCCCGCCTGTGATTCCGTTTGTCTCCCAAGACTTGCGGCGGCCCTGACAAACGGAGAGGTAGAGAGAGGGAGTGGCAGGGCTAGACGCTCCGGGGGGAGGGGGTAAAAAGGGTGGGGGAGGGGGTAAAAAGGGTGGGCGAGGGCGTGGCGGCGCTTGTCCTGAGGATGGGGACTCGCCCCCACCGTAAGACCGGCGGGGGCATGGGGGGAGGGAGAGAGAGAGAGATGGTGGTGGCCTGCGGAGCGGGCCCGTTCCCTTGTTATACTCACGCACACGCGTGTACCTCGATCACATCTCACCCGCTATTTCTGTTTCGACGGCCGCGTGCCCGCCCTTCGGCTCTCCACCGGACGGATGGACGACGATGACCCAAGAGGTCCGAAATTATTTTTGTAACTGGGAAACCCGGGGGTGGTGCTACGCGGGGATTGGCGGTCACGGGCGATGGGGCTGCCGGGGGAAAACCACCTTCCCTTCTTTTCCCTACGGCATCGGCGGACTCCCTTCCAACAATCTTACCATCCCCCCCTTTCTCCGGCGTTGTCCTTTGTCTGTCACCCCTTAACCCCCACTCACGAGTTTCTCTCCGTCTCTCCTTCCACTCCTGGGCACTGACAGAAATACCAACTGGCACGGAAATCGATTTATTGTGACCGAGCCGCGGCAATTCAATAAGAAAAACCGGTGAAAAATGAAGTACCCATTCCAGTCACTGGAATGAAATAAAATACCAGGAAGGAACAACGGAAATGAAACCCTGAAGGTGTACACCATTCTTGAGTTCAAGGTTAAGTATAATTTATTTCAATTAATACAGTTCTTCACTGCCTTTCTGTGCACCTCACGACATGTTGGATCGGTCTATAAGGGTTGATTTGTAGTAGTTTTGCTGACATGCCCTTCCATTATATAGTTTCTGTTTTTTTCGCACTGATGTCCGCCTATGGTCCCGTTTTATGACGTCTATTTAAACTTCAGGTTAGAGCCAAAAATCGTTTTATAACTCTTGCGTTTAGTCCACGCCGATCTTTAAAATGTTCGACAACTTAAAGACAAAGTAACTGCAGTTGGCATTTTCACGTTCGAGAGATATTAGTTTGAACTTTTGGTATTAACTCTAGCTGTCGGGGGACTATAATACTACGGATAAATGAAATTCAACACTTAACAACGATTGGATTTAATGAGAAATTATAAATCCGGGCCAAAATGAACACATAAATGCACCATTTTTAATATGGAACTTTTCCGGATACGAAAAAAAATAAATGGCTTTATGTTTTCGGTGCAAAGACCTTGATGTAGAAGTTGAATACATGTATGCAGGCAATTCCGACGGAAGGAGGCACTTTATCCTCCGATTCTTTATTCATTTTTCGGATGCCCCGTCTCTCGCACATGACAATACTACAAACAAAAGAAAAAACATGTCCTTTCCGGAGTACAAAACCCATTTCCTCTGGTTTTATCCTGAGTGAGATCAAACGCCATTGTAAACAGGCCATATTACGATGCCCAATCCTATGCCGTCGCATATGCAGCACCCGGTGCTTACACGAAGCAGACATGAGCCAGAGCAATCAATACTTGATCCCAATCCGCGTGACTGACGTCTCCAAGTAGGCATTACATGCGACTCGCCCGCGTGACGTCCTGAATCTGGCCTCACGTGCTCCTGGAGCCAACTACCACCTTCACCGTCCACAGTCGCGCTGAACCACGGCAGGGTGCCATGGCGTATCATCACGGAAAGACACCACAGGGGAGTAAGCCTGATTGGTGATAAATCTGACATTAGGGGGGATAAAAGGAAACAAAATTGTTTGCAAATGGAATGCAATTGAAATTATTTTAAAACTCCAACGTAACTAAAGCATAATGCTCACAAATTAGGAAGTTTTATTGTCAGAGTCACGGCATTCACTCACACATTTCTAAAGACTCCCGATTTCTTAAAACGCCGTCTGTTGAAGTTCACTGAAATATCTAAAGATGGCGATTATTTGATTAGATGGTAGACTCAAACATATTTTCAAAATCGGAAAAGAAAATACGTAGTTATTCCACATATATTTTATTAAACACGACCTAGGTTTCGACTAATAAAGTCATCATCAGGACTACGTAATACGAATACATATGACTTTGTAAGTCGAAACCTAGATCGTGTTCAATAAAATATATGTGGAATAACTAAGTATTTTCTTTTCCAATATGAATCGCTCCCACAAAGTGACGCCTCAAACCATTCTATATTTTCAAAAGTTACACATTATTCTCAGCACTTTTATATTCTCACAACGTTGTTTTCAACGACATGGGTGTTTAAATCGTAGTTTAAAGTTTATGACTACCCTTCTCCACGATTTTCAGTAATCTTACCAGGCGAGTTATGCATCGCAATTCAATGCCTTTTAATTTGACGACAATCACCGTGAATTTCGTTCTTTATGGACACGGAATGACCAAACAGACATATTTACTTTGATCTACCGAATCGTGACCGTTGCCAGAATGCATTTCTTGGGCGAGAGGTAAGGCATAATCGAAATTTTGAATCCTGGAGAGGAAAACAAATCCAGATTTGTGACTTGGATGTGAAAGTTGAATTTTTCACACCTCACGGGGGATGTGAGCAAAACATCTCGAAATTTAGCGCACTTCAAAGAGGAATTAGGTAATCAATGCAACAATGTCAGAGTGTAAAAATCATTCGCCTTCTCTGAAATTGTTGCAATGAAATGCATATTAACGGATGACTCCGTTAAAAGTTACTGTTGCGGCATCTCCCGCAGTTTCTTGAAATTTGAATTAGGTAACATTCGAATTCATTCAGTTTCACATGCACAGCTGTTTACAGTTGCAACGACTTACTTTCGCGTTCGCCGAAGAACTTTTCCGCCTCTGTCTCTCTTTCCGTTTATCTATTTCACGTACCCTATAATTTTTCCGTCGCGTATTTTTAGTTCTGTGATTTTAAAGCTCCCCTGGCGTTTCTTCTCGCGGGTGTCTTGAGTGAGGCCAAGTGCGGGAAAATCCCCAGCTGTTCCCGTCTCCGTAATTCATAAAGAGGACCCCTTGTTTTGTGCTCCGATATTCATTTTGTCCCCTTATTTTATTGTCATTTCATTCCATCTCCGAACCACCGCCACCAACGAAAAGTCTTCATTTATACATTTCCATTCGCTGCCAGATGAAAAGATGTTGATGGCGACATTGCGAAAGAGAGAGGGAGAGAAATAGAACGGAAAAAGAGTCGGTGAAAACAAGCCGTCGACGAATTTTGTACGTACATTCTTCGCACGCCCCTCTTCATTTCACCCCCGCACGAAATCCAATCCCCTCCCCCGCTCTCTCTCTTTCTCCCGACCCCTCCTCTTCTATCTCGACACCAGCCCTTTTGCAACCCCTCCTCCCACACTCCCTCCAACTTTCCCAACCCGCGAGATCCTCCACCATCGCGACTTCCAAGGGCTTCCCGCCCTCACGCGAACCCACTCCCGATGCGCCGCCCTCTTCCGTGCCTACGTGTAAAGTGCACGCTGCTGCTCTAAAGGCGGTCGATACATCTCGCGATACCGAGCCAGACGATAAATGGCATCAAAGCAATGGAGTGTGGTGAAACCCATATCTCTTCTTCCTCCGGAGCTTCTCTCTCCTTCTCGGAGGGAGGGCTGAGAGTCTAAAGGCAGAGAGAGAGAGAGAGATACGAGAGGAGGAAGAGGAGGGAGATGGACCCAGAAAGTCTTCAAACGTGCAAAACAGTGACGGGGTAGAGTGAGATGGCGGAGTGGGGGTGGGCCCTGGGAGGGGGGAAGTAGAGGGGAGAGGAAGAGCGATGAGCAGGTGATGCATTTCAGCCATCTCGTCTGATGAGCCTTGGGTCCCTCGGTCCACAGCACCACCCACCCCCTTGTCGCGGGTGACGAGAAAAATCTCTGCGTTTCCCCCAAGGATCCCATGCATCAAGTTTTACTCACTAGTGACTGGGGCTCTCTCTACGTCTATTCCCATCGACCTGATGTCACCGTGAAAACGCGGGCGAGTGAAATTTTTTCTATAAAAATTATTTCCTATTTCATTTTTCCTATTTAAAAAAAATTCCGTTTTCCCGTTGGAGCCCTCTTTAGATTTAAAATTTTCAGCAAACATTTGGGCGAACCTGGCGGATAAAATTAAAATTGTTTATTCTTTTTGATAATCCGGCCGTTAAACTGGGTGGGATAAAATAGTATTTTTCGAATAAGGGGAGTGCTTGAAGGTGCGGAAAACATCAAAGTGGAACGTGTCAAATAAAAACTTGGGCTGTGATATTGCACGCTTATGCCCATTAAAACATTATTTACGATGGATTTCGTCGAATATTTCCTTGCATCAATCATTTATATCAGAATTGAAAATTGAATCAATGAAAAAGCTTCTGCTAATATCCTTTGCTTCACACTTCAAAACAAAAAAAGTGCTGTACTCGACGTATTTGCAAGGTATTTTCTTGTGTCAGGGTCTTATAACCCGAGCCTTTTTCGTTAAAAAAATTGCTATTAGTTTTGAAAAAGATCGACTATGGCTTCGTAGTGATTACAGGAAAAAATAAGAGTAACCATTCACCTGTAATAGAAATTACGTCAATAGAAATGTTTTCGCGCAAGGAAGCAAGGATTAAGTCAGAAATAGCTGCAGTCGCGAGAGAGGGACATTTCGTTTATCTTTGCTTTCCATCGAGTCAGCTTGGTTTTGAAGCCAAATAAATAACATAACATAAATCAATAATGAATATTAAAACAAAGCACATAAATCAGTAATGAATTTTAGATCAAGCCGATGAGTTTTGTGTATGTATGTGAGTTTGTGTGTGTTCACACACATATGTTGTTCAAGCAATGCGATGTGTGAGTTGTTGGAAATTTTATCTGAATCGCCGAAGGAAATGTGACAGGAAGCTGTATGATTATGGTAAATGTTAGGTAATACTCTCCTTGAATGGGATGTGGTAATTAATTACTCATTCGAAGAAATAATAGATCATTCAGGTTCTTTCAGAACTTCTCATGAAAAAATACCTTAAGAAAACGGAATGGGCCGCACAACTAAATACAACTCAATGATTTCTCTCTCTAAATACTCTCAATTTTCTCTGCGCTAAATACATTTTCCTCTAAATTTATTTTGAGTCAATATCATACCCTTCTTACGATCAATCAAACTCCCAGTACATGAACGCAAAGATTTCTTCGTTAACTCCCGATGGCTTTAAAGCAAGGAGAGAGCATTAATCAAAATCAAACATGCTTCATTTAATTTGTGTAACCAAAGAAATTATGTTAAATATGTAGCGCTTCACCGTTACCAAACTACGTTTGAGGATATATTTTCGAAATTACCAGCTAGCTGTCTTAGTGGAAATGTTGGGAAATAGAGGGAAGAAATAAACAAATGCATTATTTCGAGTACAAAGCCTTTCATTTTCGAAGTTAATTGTTTGCTAAATCATTTATTGCTGAGAATTTGACGACGTGAGAACATTGAAGAACAGTACGACTTTCTCTCATATAACAAAGCTATCACTGCTCTCCTTTATTGGAACATACGTGGTAACTTCATAAATGTTGGATAAAAATATAACGGCTGTAAAATTCACTTGAAGGAGGCCTCATAAAAAAATTATACTCTGGAAATAGATAAAACCGCGCATGGCAAATTAAGAAATAAAATAATCCAATATAATAGTAGTTAATAGCCAAATTATATTCATGACTGTAAAAGCCAATGATACAGATTAATTTTTTTCTTTCCAAATGCTCACGAAGATGAAGAATTTTTTCGGACCTAGCTCATTTAAGATAAAGAAAATTGTGCGGTTGGGTGATAGCTTGGGATGCAAAACTACTGTAATTTTAGATGCTAATACGGAGCAATTAAAACCAAATCAAAAGAGTCCATAATTTTTTACTTTACATCTGCTTATTTCTCCAACGCCACGTATTTATTAGTCTCCAACCGGTGTAATAAATCTAGCTCCAAGGTCTCTCCGATGGGTATTAGGAATGGAATGTACATTCGACATCTTCCGCGAAAACAAGTTCTCACGATTACTGCGCTCCAATTAATGATAGATGAAAATAACCTGCATTTTACGCGGAACCCCGACATCCACGGGCACAGCCATCGGGCCAACGTCTCAGTTCAATGATCGCATCACTTCAGTGGGTAGAAAGCGAGGCGAAGTCGACGATGCTTCGTCCCTTTAGTAGGGGGGACTCGCTGAATGCACCCCCGTCGCTCCGTACGCGCCCGAGTTTTGGGTTGTCATTCACTCAGCGAGCCGGCCAGCATTCATTTGTCGGGCGGCTTGGGTAACGTGAGGAGCGGGGTGACTCGAGCCACGGTCTACTCCTCGCAGGCGGCAATCGCCCCGAATGACTTTGGTGACACCCTTGCAGTCTACCCTCCAATCCACCCGTTTGCACCGCACAGTGATATCGTTATGTCCTCCAAAAGCACCAGACGATCCTCCCTTTTTGGAACGCTGCCTTTCTGCGTTCGCCCCCGTGTTTTCGCAACGGATGGGCCGCACACAAATTATGTGCGAATACAGAAATTAAGTTTCGGAGGAACGACTCGGTATTAAGAGGTTTTTAAAATTAAGTCTAACTCCAGTATCGTCCACCCTAGTAGCTACTCTTGAACTCTCAAGAATTAAAAGTGTCATCATCGCACGCATCTTGAAGGGTTGAGGTATTAATATGGCAGGTTGCGTTTATGTGTCCGGGGTGGGGGGATGAGGGGGGCAGATTTGAGGTGGGGGAAAAAAGAAGGAATCTTTGGCTTGGTGGAGACGTTTCTATTCCGGGCCGGAACTCCTTAAAAGAGTCCTCGTCAAAATTTTAGCGCCCTTAATTTCACCTTCTTCTCGGTATCTCTTTTGGATTCTTCCGCTACTTTCCGCTTCTCGGACATCCGACACCTCCATCTTTCCCTGAATCTGTCCTCCGGGGACCGATTTCTTAAATGGCACCCTCCTGGCAGTTTCCTCGAATAAAAATAGTAAACATTCCAAAATGGCGGAGGTTTTTATTGCCCCGAAACTGGAATTTCTCTTGATCAAGCTCATCATATTATTCACACCTTATTAATTGTTTACGACTTTGGCACTGAAATAGATATCCAAAATAGCACGACTAATAGTTTAAGACTCAGGATTTTTATTTGACAGGAATATGATGGATACTGCCATGTGTAACTGCTTTCACGAAAATTAAAGATTTTATCGACCAAATTTCGCCGATATTAAGCTCGTATTCCGTTCGAGGAGGCAAGAAATTGTCCCTAAACAAAGATGGTTGGAAGAAAAGTTCTCCTAAAACCCATCGCAATGGACATTGGTCCGAGATGTATACGCGTAGCTAAAGCTTGCACACGCACCGAAATTCGTCAAATCGAGTAGGAATTCAACTCCTTCATATTGAAAATAATTCTGACTTAATTCTTAATAATTAGAACTTAATTCTTCCCTAAAGATATTATAGTATGTACTTAAAACGTGTGCAATTACAGGTCCCGCTCCGATATAAAATTGAATTTTAGATTTTAGCGAGGCATAACCACAGTAGTCCGTAATACGAATACCATAAAATGGATTTAAAGTCTGTATAAATGATATGCAAAAATGAATACGTGCACGCCTACTTACAAATACATGTTTTCTGCCACTGAGCGTTGGCGTCTAGTTTAATGTAACCCAAAGCTCAGCATTCCGTGACGGATTTCCACTGTAAATTTGATCTAGACGGAGGTCTTCTAAATTATACTCGCTTTTGCTCTGCTCAAGGCCTGTGAAGTAGACCCAATTACTCTTGGGCAACGTGCTCATTCGATCCAGCTAAATATACTTACGCTACATGGTCATTCGCAAGAGAGAAATACATTAATTTCCACCAAAGTGAAATTTAGTGCAATATCCGAAACCAAATGCATTTAATATACCACGCTTCCATGCATAGTTCACAAATTAAAATATTCAATTGTGACGTTTCCAAAAGGATACACCGATCAATCAATCTAGATTGAAAATCTCGTTATAATTTATGGGTAGGTACAACTTGAAGAGAAATTAGAATGTCGGGTAGATATGGATTACTCAAACGATTGACGTTTGTATCCTGGAGATTGGTGAACCTATTGGTGCAAAAGGGATGTTTGCAACTATAAATTATACTGATACCTAAACACCCCTTCTCTCTCCACAATACCTGCAACACGGATTCGCCCGCGAAATTATTTTAAGCTAAGCAAGTACCCCATCTGCCTTCTACTATCTTGGGAACGATGATCACCTTCGTCGAAACGAAGCACAAGACTACGATGAATAATGACTCTCCGACCGAGACGCGCAAAGGCCTGCAGCCCGGCAGACTATTGACATTCTTCGTACCGTTATACCTAAAACAAGAGGCAGGCCCAGACGCCTAAACGAGCAGCGAGAGCATACCGCGCGGTTTGCGCGCCCGTGTATGCCTTGCCTTCCTACCTCCCGTGTTTATCCGTGTTTGCATCGGCGCACATTTACGTTGACGCAATACACGCGAGAGAGAGAGAGACGGACAAACAAAGGCGCATCGGAATTTCGCGTCTACCTCCCTCCCTCCCTCCCTTTCTCTCGCGACCCGCGACGCACGAACGCACACACACACACACATGCAAACGTGGGGACAAAGACAACGTCGGGCGGTCAAACAATTGACAAACGAATGCTGCAAACAACGAAAACGGTAGGGGAGGAGAGAGAAAGAAAGGTATAGAGAGAGAGAGGGAGGGAGAAGTGGAGTTAAGCAGGAAGAGAAACCGGGGCGAAATTTACGGTGAGGGAGGGATGGGCGGAGAGAGCTGGCCAGCGGAAGGGCCGAGGAGCGCGGACGGGCGAGCCTGCACGACGGGGCGGCGCCTCCTGTTCGCCGGCGGTGGTGGCGCTTGGGACCTCTCGCGGCCGTCGACGGGAGGAGGGCCGTGGCGGCCGAACCGCGGGCGCCACCGCGGTGAAGCGTGCAGGCGATCAACCCGGCGAACAGGACGGGAGCGGAGGGAGATACCGAAAATCGCGGCCGAAGGGTCCGCGGCCGCCAGAAGCACACATCCCTCTCGAATGCTGGTCGAGGAAGTTCGGAGGGACACAGGGTGGAAGTCACGCGATTGTCTCTCAATCATTCTCCGCTCCCATGTCCTTGATCATCCATAATTAATCCGTCAGTCAAGATTTTCATCTCTGACCACACACACACCGTCCCCAGTATAGCGAAAAGGTCGTGATGTGGTGGATTTTTATGCTATCAAACACGAAAATAAGTCAGAACAAAATTCAATGAACGGAAAAAGGGAGGGGGAGGATGATAATTAAACTTCAATCAACTAATATCTTAAAGAAAATTGAAATAAATATACTGGTTATTTGCAAGGCATGCTCCACGAGAGAACATGCGGGTTTTTTGTTTCCCCATTCTATTTTCTGTTATCGGTTCAACGCAAGGGGAAAAACCCTCTGGCAGGGATCATATTCCAGTTAATAGGCAATCTTTCAGAAATTTACGTATAAATTTAAGTCATACACGTTGAAATTTCACAAAGATACGTGGAAATAAGGTTCGCAGGTCTTTTGGGATTTTCACATGCGTTATAGGCGCTCGCTAATAATTTCGAAGGCATATATAGTGTTTTATTACGCATGTCCTAAAGAAAGGTATAAGAGTGAGAGACCGAACGTATTGCGGTCTTGCGAGCACTTGACGCATATTGAAAACGGAAAAACAAATGCACCAAAGTCTAGACGACCACAGAGAATATTCAAACGTAAACATGTTTAAATAGGTGGGCAAACCTTCTCGACCCCAAGAACAACACGGTCGGTAAATGTAGTAAAGCAATAAAATGTCACCAGATATGTTTCAATACATAGCACACTTATCATAAGGAACGCAATTGCATTGTCAGAAAATCAGTTTGAAAAAATTTCGCGAAAAACCTAAACTTGAGACCAACAATGATTGATTGGCGAAGTAACTGCTACGATATTTAGTTTTGATCGAAGATTAATACAACTTAATGATAAATGGATAGATTTATTTTTCGTCCACCTGCAACCTTAAACGTAATCAACAGCACGACTCGGCAAAAACATTTAAGGGAGGGAACCTAACACAATAACTGAGTCAAATACATGCGTGAACGAAGGACATCTATTTAACCGTAATACACGTTTTCATAAACCTATTATTATTATGCCGGCCCCGGTGGCAGCGGGGTAACGTCTTTGCCTGCCAGCCCAGAGGTTGCGGCTTTGATTTCCGCCTACGTGGGTTTTCCTTCACGTAGGGCTTTTGTGTTTGTGATTGTCTTCAATGTAATGTATAAGGGGTTACGTAGAAGGAGGGCCAATTAAGTCTTTATCTCGCCCCAATAAAAGAGTGATTAAATAAATAACTTAAATACAGAATTCTCTAATGAAGGGCTCTTGGCGTTTCATGAATAAGACTTCACCAGACACAAAAATTATCATGAAATAGAACATGTCGGCAGTCATACGGTGTAAGAATATAAAGGAGAGGCGACGGGATAGCTTTGCATTTGTCAACAGATAATATCAACACTCACTCTAATGTTTAATCAAAATAATACGAAGCATGTCTATGAATCAGGGATGGAATCACGGTCGAATAATTTCGGAGAGAAACACTACACAGAATAAAAAAGGTCAGGATTCAGGAATCCATCTCGCGTAAGTTTTTAATTTATTTCCTTGTTTTCATTAAAATGTGCCATTTTATGAGTTATTTAATGAAAGATTCGAAATATAAGATCAGATGGTCCTTTACCAAGATTCTTGTAATAAATCCGGCTTCTTAAAATGTAATTACACGCAAGATATGCCTCCAGAGTCTTTTAGCTATGATCAATTGGAAGATTTCAGTTTTAGGAGCGCAGGACAAAATGTTAAGAAAAAAAGGAGTCTACGTCGTATTTATCATTTTTAATAATTTTTAATCAAATTTACTATTCCGCGGATATGAAATAAAAAGTTATTCGCCGATACGAAACGGAACAAGTCGTTCCAAGTCATTGTTTAGCCTTGACAGTAGTCAAATAAAAAATTAATACATGGTGTTGTTGTTGTTAGATACTGGAAAATGTAAATTAAAGGGGTAACCAAAGATATAACTACAATCCGACGACGCAAGGTGTAAAACCAAGATGCTAACAGTCAACTTTTCATTTAAGTATTTATGCATATCTAGAAAATGAAAATTAATCAATGGTTCAATCAATATTTAAGCTTCGTCGGCATTCCCTGCATCACGGTAACTGCTTGGTACCGAGTCAATATCCAAAGTTGGGACGACGTTAACCTAAAAGGTAATATACGCACTTAAGCTCCTACTTCTTATCCTCCAGCCAAACAGCCCATAGTTTCCGAAGCCTTCTCCATTTCTCTCAGAGATTGGACCAGCATCGATCCAATTACCTAAGTCGTCTTTGTGATGATGCGCTTACGTATAAATATAAAACTTGGGTAGTTTTCGACCACTCCTCTCCCAACTACGCTAAACTACAACGTACTCGTTAGACATCTTCACTGGAAGTATTCCAAAACATAAAATACCTACTTTTTGAAGTTCATTCGTGTACATTATGCCTGCTTGGTATTAGGAGCAGAACTTCATGAAATTTAAACAAATTCTTAAAACTGTCCATATTTTTTTAAGACTACGCCGGATTATTAAATTTATAAATTACAAAAACAATTGAAATCTTAAACAATATCGCTAAATTCTGTTAAATCACAACAGGAAAATAATGAATACTATAAGTGATCAGCATTCATTAGAGAAGGGCCGGGCTGAGCATTATATTATGTCTAGGATTCCATTATATTATATTACATGGCTAATTTAAGACAGTGACTAGAAATACATTAATACGCTAATTGAGAATACGATATACAAATAAAGTAGGTTTTATAACCAATATAGTTAACTAAATAGAATTGTTTGTTATAAGTTTGGGTAAAATTAGCCTTCAAGAGGAGTTAAAAGAGTATGTACGTAAGAATATCCGTTCACCGTAGGAAATAATCTTTGAGAATCAATATTTGAACTTATTTCATCAGATGATTTCAAAAATTAAAATCACATCTTGAAAATATTTGATAACACTGCCTTGAAAATAATCTTTGAAAATACCGACCAGTTTGTAGATTCTAACGATAAGCATGACTCTTTACATAATTCTTGAGATTTGAGAAGACGAGGGAGACACTAGTGGTCGATTTACACGCTATCAAATATTGCTGTAGCAATTGAATTGGGTCACGAGGTATCACGCACGCCTACCTCATCTAATCAGTGCATTTTCAAGCATCAGGTAATTGGAGGAACAGATAATTGTATCCACGATAAAAGGTACGCTCCTGTCTCACCTGTAGTTGATCGTCATTCTGAACGTCAAGTACTTGCCAATAGGCACTCCTGTGGATAATATTCGATTTGTAAGAAACGCATCAGCACTGAAATCGTGAAGGTATATTCAATTTCATCAGGCTTGAGCTTGGGAATCAGGATATAATAAACTACTGGTCAATAATACATTTTTTCTTAATAAAAAATATCAGTCCAAATTTATCTCTCACCCCTTTATAGGCCAATTAGTTTTGACAAAAATCACTTTCAATCTCACCGACTATATGTGAACCGACTATACAGTGAACTTTATCATGGTTAAAATATCCAACATATGAAGAAGCATGACGCATTAAGAAAAAAGTATATTCAGAGTTGTTTTAAGACATTTCATGGAATTGAATATGCTATACTTTTTTAATTACTCACTAAGACCTACGATAATTCATACCAATCCATTAAAAACAATTTACTATTAAAATATTGCTGTTATATCGCAACAGAGACAAATCTATCAACATAGTGAATCGCACTGGATGCTCACGATATCTCGCTCACCACTAATAATTTTTTTTAAATACGTAAACTTTTCGGAGTGGAAAGAGACGGACTTCCAAAATCTAGCTCAATAAATCTCACTCAACCAACAATAGACAGATTGCTTCCCGTCATCGCAGAAATGACTTGAGCTAAATTAGCTTTCGACGCTTGCGATGAGTGGGGGAATTTCGGTTTCCGGAATGTCGCTCGAACGACACGAGTGTCTGCCTGCTCAAGAGTAAAAATGAAACATTTGGCCACAAAATACTCCACCCGAGGGAAGCAACGACTGCAGCAAAATCGATGCAAAATACTAAAACCAACGATTTTTTTCTTTTAGAGAGAGACATGGGGCATTTAGAGGAAATGTATGTATGATATCGGGTGATAACTGGTGGGGTAACATGATGAATTTTAGAATATGTGTGCGATTGAAATAAAATTAATTCCACGTACATGCCAATGCGTATTCTAAGATTTCAATTTAAAAATATAGAACTCCTTGACATCCATACTGCATCACAACAAGAAATACGCAAAGGATTATGAATATCGAGCTCTATATTCAAAATCCACTTCATCGATCATTCCGTTTTTCCTATTCAACCACAATACAGTTGAGGGAGATAAAGCTCACTCAACGAAGAAATTATTGGCACCAAAGGGCTTAATTGCGCTTTATGATGACTATTTAGAAGTTCTACAAGATGAATTTTCTTTCTGATTATAATTGCTAATCAACCCCCTAACATATATATCTACAAGTCCTGCTCTTTTAATACAGAGTTGAAAGGATGATTTACTACTGTGGAGTGATGGCAATATAAATGAAACTACAGTCCGTAGCGATTTTCAGAGAAGATTGTGTTTGGTTGATAAAAATTACAACGGCAAGCTATGCGAGAAGTCAAGAATTCTTTGCCAAACAGGCAACAACAGGAAATGATCGAAAAACCATAAATATGTTAGATAAATGCGAATTTTCGAACTACGATGGGTCCGATGATAAGTCCGCGTCAATTCTTTAAACGTACAAATTTCACCTACGTTATCAACCATTATTAAAAACATTTGAACAGCAGATAACG
Organism: Hetaerina titia; assembly: GCA_037158775.1. Classification (NCBI taxonomy): domain Eukaryota; kingdom Metazoa; phylum Arthropoda; class Insecta; order Odonata; family Calopterygidae; genus Hetaerina; species Hetaerina titia. Next base: position 121,787,807 of record CM073768.1, read on the forward strand.
GAAACGATTAGCTAATTGGCAAAAGTTTCATCAATGATGAACATAATCGCGACTATGCACATACTTATAATTTTGAACGAGAAGCATGTGAGTACCTAAGTAAGCCTCCTCCTATGGATTGCAATACTTTTACAAAATTAGCGAATAATTCATGACCATGCATGGGATTAACATAGGTAAACAAACTAGTAAGTGTATAGAAAAAACAATAGCAAATACAATCAATGTATATTATCTTCCAATTAATACGCCTAGGCAAACTTGCACTTGCGTGTATATTAGCTGTGCTTAATAGAATAAAAGCTCATTAAAAATAAATAACAGGTTAATTGCAAGAGATTCCTCGCAAACTTTAAACCGTGCATTGTTAATAATTAATACTTTAAATCCTGGGTTAAAATTATTCACAATGTTATTTCTCGAGCGCCAAGAACCAGAAACAGTTTACTTATGCCGAGTTCAGGGAAATATCATATTAGTACCTCATTCAGGAATTTCAGCCAAAATACGAATACAGTATTTAAAAAATTGGAATTGGTAAGAACTCATCAGAAATATTATTAATTCATGCAATTTGCCATTGCTGGATCGAAACAAGAGTCAGCCTTAGTCCACCGTTGCATAAAATATCACCGCAACATACCCAAAAAATAAATGGATATTACTATCTTCTTAGGTTATTGCGAATATTGGTTAAAATATGTTAAATACTAGGAAAAATATTACAAATTCCGTCCATCTCAAATAAAAAGTTAACCTTCATAAGCCTGAAAATAGCCTAATATATGCAATCCTGGAAAGCATAATTTTGTGTAAAGTTTCAATTTCCTCCTTCGAAAAACTTTCAATGAAAGATTCATAGAAAACAGTGATAGACATTTAAACTATAACATGAATTCAAAGGATGGAAATTGTATATATTTTAGTATAGCTGGAGTTTACCACCAGCCTTTCGGATGTAGGTAACAAGAAGGTAAGCATTGTTAAGGAAAGAGGTTTGTGAAATTTCTACTGAGTTATTTTACGGTTTATGCAATTGAGACATGATATAATGCACAATCAAAACTAAGAAAAACCGAAGCTACAAAAACTAATCGTGAAACCAATTAAGCTACTCTAGTGATAGAAAGGCTTATACTGCACGTCATATCGATCGCTCGGCGACTAATTGGGACATAATTCATTTTATGCGTAATTATCCTGCCATGGAATTGAAGAGAGCTTTGATGACTTGAGAAAAAATAAGGATTTATCACTTGATAAAAGGCAAATGTAATATATGTTCACCGAGGGGCTTTACGATAAGTGCGATAAATGCGCATGCATGATAAAGTGTTACGCCTTGTCCAGGAAGGTAATTAATATAAAGTGATTAATTATCAAATACTTTTTTATAAGACAAAACTTACATTTACCCTGAAGAATTTATGTAGTATAGTGACGGTAGGATTGCAACTTTTCTGGTGCATTTCCTAATATTGGAGCGGTTAACATGGATTTCCTAGCATATTTCTTAAGTATGAATGGGATAATGCGCGGGCATTATGAATCCAATCAAATGAAATTAACTCAGCATTAAGCAGTTTTTGGATAAAATTTACCTGTTTAAGGATTCATGAATTATTCCTAGTTTTCAAATACTTTTACTTCGCTAATTTACGCACATTATTATTATTATCTTGGCGCAATAGTAAATAATGTGTGCATCCTCTGTTGATGCTGACTATAAATAAAAAAAATTCCGTATCAAATTCATTCCCTTCGTTACTTTATAATCGGAAAGGCAACATTGGGGAGATACGCCACGTTAATGACGCAGGCTTTCGGCCGAAGATTGAATGAAATCTCTGTGGGGTCTTCCGGCGAGAATGTGCTTAATACATGGAATAGTAATAATAATACAATATACAAGTATTGTGGACCATGTTCACAATTAGACATAAAAAGCTCCACCACTGCACTTAATCAATTTCAATTCGTAAAAGTGAGCATGTGATGATGGTTATCGTAAAAGTTACTTCATTTTGATCAGAAGACCTAATGATTGGAAAATTTAGGTTCAAGACCATTGATAGAGGAAGAACATAACTGTGGAAAATCCACATGCTAACTAAGCAAATATTTTGGTGCAGTAATGATATATTCTGTTTGAACGCAACGATGCAGTTTAACAATAAATATTATGTGATATCGAAATAAGAGTAAGATCGAAGAAGAAATAAACGCAAATGGAAAAAGTAAAGCTTTACTGTAATTATGCAAACAAATTACTACAATAATCCAGTATTCAGATTGGTTTTGAATGAACCAGGATTCATTGCTACTCCAATTACCTACACAACACTGAACATTTTTATGCGAGAGAATATGCAGTTTAAAATCTGTTAATGACGAAGTTTACACGAAAAATCAATCGGAGTAAGGTTGGAGTTTCCTAAATAATGTATCGATATGCATAGGTGAATAATAGCGAAATCTGACAAACATACTGTTCGAAGGAACTGGACCAATTGCGTCATTAAATTTTTTCATCATTTATCGGCAATAAACAGGATATTTGCTGAAGACTATTAATGGGAAGCTGTGGAGATTTTGGCAACGGTAAACAACTTCACTTGGTATATGAACGGCCAAGGAAGGGGTTAATTGATAGAAACAAGGACTGCAACTGTTACGGGGGCAATACGGAGGAAAAGCTCGGTAGAGTTCAGGTGTTATGGACACCAGAACAATTTTAGTCATTAGATTTACTTGACTTCCAGATGATGAATTCACACAATATTTTAGCACCATCTACTTAAGATTCAAATGTAAAATTAAGACTTCAATATCTTATTAGTATACTTCCACTCCTTATATAAGCGACGCAAACTTATCTCGAGTATCAGCGGCAGACCTATCCAGAGTAGGATTTCATGTTTTAACCTTCACTACGATTTACAGAGAGTTCAATCTGTTCACATGGATGTAACCCATGATGGTCAGTCACAGATTTAGTTGAGAATATCTTTGTAGAATGAGCTCTTCAATAAGAGATTGGGCATCAGTTGAATAGTAGACGGTCACCCTTAACTAGTGCAAGAGTTACTGTAACATGCACCCTTATAACATACGAATTAGAAGTGTAAACACGCTATCAAGTAATACTTGTTCTTATACTGCCGAAGATACCGTAACGAATTTCAGGGGTCCTCTATGCAGGCGAGAGTTAGCAACATAATCAGCGGTAATCGGTATACTCGTACGTTAAGTCGCTCTCGTGCGGGGTAAACAATGACGGAATAGGATCTTGTAACAAATGGGGTCTGGCAAACGGATTCCAGGGAGTTTTTTCCATCAGAAGTCAAAACAGACATCGGTACACAATGACCACATGCTTATATAAACATCACTGCCATCGACAACACCTCCCACCCACCACCGTACCCGAGTACGTCTCGGGGACCGGACTTACTCTGCGGCTGCTCCGACATATCGTCCGCCTTGGAGGGCGAAATCTTGACTGCCTTGCTGGGGACGAGGTTCACGACGGAGGAGAAGAGCCGGAAGGCGTTGGGCTCCGCCCGCAGCCCGTGGTCGGCCAGCTTGTCGGTGGCCGGTTGGGGTCGCCTCCCCGTGAGGCGAGTCCCGGGTTCGACGCGAGAAATGCTCCGGGCGACCGGACGTGCCCTCGACGGGGAGTCGAGGAGGCCGCCGGGGGGCGGGCCAGCGGGCAGGGGGCGCAGGAGGCCCGAGGCCTCGGGGTAGGACACGGCAGCGGCGGCGGCCGTGCTAGCGGCGTAACCGCCCCCAGAGCGGTCTCCTGCCCCCGGCGAACTCTCAGGGGGCGCCGTCTCAGCGGTTCATTAAAAAAAAAGATGAAGCGATGAAGAGGGGAGCGGGCGTGCAGAAACAAGCCCTGGATCCGACGACGATGGTTTCGAGTAACACAACACGCACCAACACGTCCCCCCCACCCGAACAGAGGTCTGACAAACTGGCAATCCGAGAACGCTACCTGCCTTCCTTCCGCCTCAGCTGCGTGGGCTTTTCCTTTATCCTTCGTTGGGGACTGAAGACGTACTGTATTATTCGCGTGCGAAGAAAGTCGATGAAACGGGGGGGATAGGAGAGAGAGAGCCGACTGCCCACGGAGGCTGGTAGTGGCTTCCAGACGGCGAGAAGTCCCGCCACTTGCTCCCAACGGCTCTTGGACGCCGGATCGTACACTTTACACCACGGTGAACTCCGTCCGCCACGGTCCCACCGCCTCCACTGAAACCCTCCGCCCCCGAGCAGGACGTCCGCCCCCTCCCTGGATCCCTCCTCCGCCGCCCCCCTCCAACCCCTTCCCCATTTTCCGCGAGAACAGCCGGGGTGGAGGGCTCGCATTCGTTACGGGGAGCCGAGCGGAGGGGTTCGTGGGGGTGGAATGGGAAGGAGGGTCAAAAGGGGGAGAATGCGCTTCACCCTCTGCTCGCGCATGCGCGGACCGGTTTCCCGAGGATCGTTAGGCCTCGCCCATCCGGAGACACGTGTCCACGCCTGCGTCGTGGGATTGGAGGGCGGGAGGGTCGGCGGGGCCTTGCGTGGCGAGGGGCGGAAAAGAAAATGGTTGCTTGTGCGCAAGGGGCGAGGTGGGGGTTGGGGTGGAGGGAGTGCGATAGCGGGAGAAGGGGAGGAGGAGGGATCGATCGAAGAAACCTCCCAGCTGAGAGATGGAGGGGGCAGTTCTTTTTCTTCTTTCCCGTCTCGCGGTTTATCCTTACAGCTCACAGAACGAATGCTATAAGGCCTTCTTCTTCTTCATGGCTCGTTCGAGTAGGACCCCAACTTTCTGGTTTTGTTGAAAATATACGTAATTGAAGATGGTTTCGTTCAAGGCAGCATGGAAAAATCATTGGTTACTCAACATGGAAGACGCCGACGGCATATGCGGCGGCATTAAAACCACAAATTTTAGGATATTGACCATTACTAAAGTATTGAACGGTAAGGAAAGTAATTTCAAAGGAAAAACCTTTTATAGCGAAAACCTTTTACCAAATATTTCAATGATCTGGTCTCCAGACGTGCATCTAGACATGCTTACAGCCGTTTTCTTTTAGCTGTGGACTTGGCGATAGTCGGAACAGTTTTCTCTTCTCTTTTCTTAGGTGGGCTATTCAGGTCAGATTTAAAAATTATTTTTGTTTTGTCAAAAGGAAAGTTGATTTATTTATTTGATCTCATTACGAGACGTTTTTCTCGTGATCCATAATATTCTATTTTCCAGAAATGATCCTCCCATGTGGAAATGATCCTTTCATCTCCCATCATAATGTATGGGTATATAAATCTGCAACAATTGTTTTGTAGTTCCAAAGCAACAGAGACGCTTCTTTTAGGAAATGCTTGAGCCTTTTTGGAAATCGAGCCTTAGGGATCAACTCCTTCGTATTAAGAAGGAACTAGGTTAAAACTGCCTTAAAATGTTATGCATTTTGTTTTGTTTTGCTTACATTCACGAAATGCGAATTTATTTTTGCGAAATTTCCATTATGATACGAGTTGAAATTTTCGAAGTAATGAATCTGAATTATAACCGGAACACGGAGAATCCCTGGAGATATCAGCTCGATTAATTTGATGGATATTTAAAATAGTCTCCATGTTAACCTAAAGGTCTCAGGCTCAAGTTCTACCTCAGAAAAGGACACATACGCTGCGACTTCTGGCAATCACACTAGGTACTCAATGACAAACGAAGGTTTACTATGATCATGCGGGTTAACGTTATAATGCCAATGGTAAAAAAATTTACTCTTTCAGGAATTGATTTTCAGTTCCTAGCATTTTTACGGTTTGTATTATGAGTAACCAGATCTTACCCTTCAACAAGCTTTTTTTTAACAGTGGACAGGCAATTACTATGCTTTGACCACCAAAGATTTGCTGTTTCGGTGGTTGCATGAACATTTAAACTTAGGTAATTCAATGTCTTGATTAATTCGTCGAAATATTAATTCATAAAACACAACACCTATCCAATAGCTCCCTTAGTCAATGGTATACTAAGACGGTAATTTCAGTGTTGGAATAATAGTGAATACTAAATGTATGAATATGACTCAAGATGGGATGCAAAATAAGTCTCCTGATTCCCAACGTATTGGTTTTCAAACCCTTATTAAATACTCCAAGGCAATCCGCCATTTTTTCTTAATAATTACTAATAATCTAATATTTTTACTTATACTCGTATTTCAGTGGAAGGAGCAATCAAATCATGACGATATCGTCGCAATCGTAGACTTTGGTGTTTGGTATAGCATTAAGTGTGTTCTAGTTTCGTATGATTACTCTGAACCCGGGTGATAAATCAAAGTACAAATATGTGAATATTGTATTTGTTTGCATAAAGGTAAAACGACTCGATTCCGATACTTCTTGGTGCACTGAATCTCATTTCAAATCTTTTACCTAAGGTAAATTTGGCAACATATAATTTGTAACATGCATGTTATATAATAAAACGTGCGATTGTGTACCTTTTAATTACTGTATATCTCTATACCAGGAAATTTATATCAGGCAAACATTTTGGTAAAAGTTCATCACTTTTTTTTAACTAGCTAATGAAAAAATTATATTTTAAATATTTTCATAATGATTAATTTTCACAATGAATATTTTCCTTTGGATAAATAAAACTTTACACATGTAGTTTGCTCTTTCTACAATAAATATAAATACTTTTCATTAACATTTGGACCTAGTGCACGGGTACAAATTTCAATACTTTTAGGCGGAAAGTCATGAAGTTTGAATGCAAAACTCAATAGGTAATGAATAGGTTTGAAAGTAAGAAAGATTTTTGGATTATTTAAATAATACATCGCATTAGTTAATTTTCATTTCCAACCTTTGGCTTTGGAATTTTAAAACTGGTGAATTCTTTTAACCATGAGTCTATTTCGACCGTAAAGGGCATGGTAGCATAGTGAGAGAAAGCTGGGCTATTGTTCAGAGGACCCGTGTTCGAATCCAGGCGTCGCTCTGGAGACATACAGCTTCACCCATTCTTCCATTCATGTGTGATTTTTCAGTTATAATACCTTCAAGGAAACCACAGTTTGCACAGGGAAAGAAATTGGCTCCTTTAGCCTGATAATTGAATTTTACACGCCGAGAATACTTTTAACATTAGGTAAGCTATGCCCTCGCCTATCAAAACAGTCATCGGGTTGATTACTGCGGTTTATTCGTCCTTAACAAACGAGTACCTAAGTGTGGTATAATTAAATCTTATGGGAAATATTAACAATAAATTGAGAAGAAACTATATTACCTACGTAGATCGTGAAGAACGAAACTGAGAATTTATTTATTTCACTTTTATCCGAAAACAGCACTTTGGCCTTAACATCGGACTTCTATCAATGATAATAAAATAGGAACAATTACAAACACCCAATTAGGAGGATAAGGTAACCGTCGAACGAAGAGAATTAGGTTCAACTTTTCATTCGAAAATGAGGATACTACAGTTCTATATGTTGTGTAGTCAGATTCCAAAAAATATTTTACACAAAAATCGACACCAGAGTAGGGTGGGTGACTTGAAGACCAAAATATACCCCTTGACTGGTCAACGATAGGTGCTTCACCAAAACGAACGTAAATGGTGCGCAACAGTAATTCCGTCATACGTTTTGAAAATCATCCCAGACCTGATTTGCTGATGTGACAAAAAACATACTTAATTGGATAATATAGGAGTTACACTTAAGTATTTTATGTTAAATATTCTGCGACGAAAACACTAATTATCAAGATGCATAGAATATACGTATAAACAAACTAAAAATGAGCTGCGGAGCTTATTTTGAACGTGAAATGAATTCCAGTACAATAATTACTTGTTCAATAAATACTTTACCCATTCTTTCTTCTTTGCTCCCAGCACATAAACAAATATTTGTCAACTACATTGCGTCATTAAGTCTCAATAGATAGATTCCAAGAAACTGCGGGAGATGCCGCGACAGTAACTTTTTGACGGTGTCAGCCGCTATATGTAATAATGCAACAATTTCATAGTGTAAAAATTATTCGATCTCACATTAAAGCACTCGGCCGGACGTCGAGGGATCCGGATTCGATCCCAGTCAAGGTGAATGATTTTTACCCTCCAAAATTGCAATGCTCATTAGATAGCTTAAGTAAGCACTGGCTACGTTTTTCTTCATGTACATTACATTTTCGGGTAAAGAAATGATGCTAAATCATTAAAATCGTGCCTCACTTAAGTGCCTATTTAGATTTTAAAACGAAATAATATAGTGCAAGAGAGAGAATATCACAGGTACATTCACAATGTATGGGGCATATACATACAGGTCTTTTTAATTATACCTACATATGTATATGTGCCAAAGTAACTAATTCTCACTTTTTTAACCATGTGGAAGTTATCGCTTACCATCCTAATCGCTGACGTTTTCATCGATCCACTTAGCAAATGACGTTCGCTTACCTAGCACATGAATGGTTTCTGTGACAAAATAACATGAGGGGAAAAATAGTGAATATTTGGTAAAAGACACTTGTGGTTAATATTAGAGAGAATACTACGATATAATGGTAAATATTTTTCATTCTGATGACAACAAATTTCGATACATAAATTGTTTACTCTTCATTTACTACAGTTCGTATTCGTTATTGTGTATTTACTTTTTCCTTTGACCTGGTAAACTATTAAAAAAAACATTTCGTTTTAACTTTTTCGCTTGATAAAAGAGCAACTCTCGTTTCCGTGCATATAAGTATTTCAATTTATTTTATACCAAGCCCTAAGACATCACAGAAGAACTTTCACATCAGCACTGAAAGGTAAGCGAATTTGAAGCTACACGTATCTTCAAATGCCGTCATATGCTCACTTCAATGCTTATTAACTCTCTTAACGCAATTGTGGGTGGGGGGGAGGGGGCGGATGTAAAATTAGCGGAGATTTGGAACCTGCTCGATGAAATAATGACTTTTTTGAATTACAGCGATCGGAAATGTATGAAAATCGTTATCGTGTCACAATCGTGAACCCCACTCTCGTTAAACCTAAAAAATGCATCATACCTTGAGCATGTAAGTGTACGTATTTTGGCATTTGTTTAAATTTACTTTCGCAGTCGAATGTAAAACGCGCAGAATGGACGCTGGGAAAAAAGCTACGGAAAAAGGAGGTTATTTCTTTCAAGATGGTCTCTTCAAGTTTTCGAGTATGCTCAACGAAGTGGAGAGTTAAATCGGAATTTGAATTGGAAAGGTACTTCAACAATGAGACACGGATTCGAGAGGTATGGGATTCGACTGGCCACAGTTCCAACGGATGGACGCATCGCCTTCACTCGAACACCGTCTTTTCGTCGGTGGCTTAAGCACCCACTGGGTAAGTACACGGCGCTCTTTCCGAAACCGCTTCTCCCTTACTCTCTCCCGGACTCGCGTACCCCCAAACGTCTTGGGAATTGCTGGCGGGAGCTGCGGTTAAACGCCACGGAGGGGAACACGAGAGGGAGTCGGTCCTTCCTCTGGGAACAGGACGGGGAGTGTTTGCGCTGAGGGAGGGAGAGACAAGGAAGAGAGGAAAAGGGACAATGAGCGCTGTTTGCCTAGATTGAAAAAATAAAGAAGGGTGGAGAGAAGGCACGGAAGAGTGAGACTTGTGCGCCCTAGTTCAGAAAAGGGGCGATGGGGAAAGCAGTCAGGGGGACAAGGGGAGTTGGGAGGGGAGTGGTGGGGTTGAAGTACAAGGGTCAAGAGTAAAGAAGGGATAAAGAAAATTCGATAGGTTGTTGGAAAGGTGGACAGCGGTTTCGGGGGAAGAGACTTGTGGGAAATCACAGTGCAGAGGGAGGAGAAAAGGAAAAGAGATTGAACTGGAAAAGGCTATTGGCTGCAGCATTATGATGCTCCTCTTTTCCGATTATTCTGTAATTTATGGCAAAATGGGGAATGCAAACACTTAAGCAAGAATCATAAATTGGCAAATCATCGTTGTAACCTAATCTTATTTTGCATTTAGATGCACTTTGACAAAAGGAATTTTTCATTCACCCCAAACATTGAATTGGTATTTCTCCTGTTTTATTTGAATTAATTCTCAATTATAGTGTATAAAAATTTAGAGAATATTGAACAAAGTGAGCATTAACATAAGACCAGTATCACAATGGAAACCCTGGGACATTATTTCGGGTGAGCTTCCAGAGATAAACATGCATAAAGTTGAACTTTAACATGATAACGATTTTTAGTTTTATATCAGAATAATTCACTATTAGTCTTGAATTAGAGTGATTAGTAGAACAAATTATCTCCTAAGAGCATATCATATAGCATATCGTCCGTTTAAAATTTTTTGTAAATCTCGGAACTGTTTAGATGGTCTACGAGTATTTCCTAATTGTGGTAAATGGGTTACCTTAAACTATATGAAATCAAACCATGCTCAAGCCACTTTTTGAGACTTTTTCCAGTTTTTTGCATCAAATTATTTGAATTCATAAATAATATTTATTCAAAAATGGTAGAAATAGTCCGTGGGATTAAAATAAACTCTTTATTCAACGACATCAGCACATGAGCCACTAAACTTCCTGAAAGAGATCGCATGCCAATCGAAACATTAAAATGCTATAAGTAGTATAATCTTCTGTGACACCATTCTCTTTGGTGAGGCTTCCTTTATTTAAAAGGATTATTTTGGAAGAGTATTCTTTTTTTTTCTTCGGCATCCATATAAAATGAAATGCCCCCAGTCAACAAGTCGATGAGAACAGCAGATCATCATGTCGCTAACAAAGAATTTTCAGAAATATAATTCTCATGTATTTGGGTTTGCAGTTCCTGAATTTCATTATTTTAATTGTCTAATTCACAAGTATCACCTGATAGTAAAGTTAAGTATTTTAGCAAAACAAAATAAACCACTTTATGCTCAAAAAAAAATAAACAAATCGGAGACGAAAACTAAAACTTTAAATTGGTAGCAATAATAATAAAATATTTTATCAAATTGATGACATTTTTTGTTCTTAAAAATACAAAATCAACGACATTCCATGTTTAGACCTTATTCCTGACAAAAAACCGTATCATAAAGTGAAAAGATATTTGAAGTATTCTGACTATATCTATTAAAAACATAAACTATTCAGTTTAAGTAGAATAAATCTCACCAACCCCGCATTTTTTATAAATTTCAACGACTCATTGGTGCTCTCAAGCTGCTTTAGTAGTAGACAAACATTTACCTATCACATTTGCATGCAATCACTTATCCTCCACAGTGGAGCAAAGTAGTAATTAATCAGACTTGGAAAATACTCGACCCGGTTTTATATCATAACTTTGACGAAAAATGAAACCTAGTGCGTTGGAAATTAGTGCTTTGAGGATGCGAGCACGGTATGTAAGTAAATATAGTTATGTGATAAAATTATGCCACACAATAACATCACCTCATTCTTGTGTATAGTTAAACGTATGTTTCGGATAGTCCCTTAACAGGTAACAAACATCGAGGACTTCCTCCAGCCCAACCTCTTGTACTCTTGTGGCTAAAATTATTTGCTCCATTATTCCTTCATACTGTCTCTATTACTTAATGCCCCCAAAAAACCTTAACTAGCTCTCCCCCACCACGATTATTCACACATTCTGCCTTCTATCTCGATATTTAACATTCCGCTCTCCCTCCAATGTCCTCAATCAACTTTTTCTGCCTTGTTCCAATTTAATCTAGTTTTCTTATCCTCGTTTTCCAAACCATGTGAAAAACTCGTCGTTAGCAGTATTCCTGTATGTACAACTTATGTACCCTATTTTTTCACACCCACAACTCAAAAGCCTCTGTTTGAACTCCTATTATCTTGCGGCAAAGACATGATTCTGGGACTACCAGCTACGCTCTATACCAGTCTTGGACTATCTTTAATTATTGCATCTGCCATCACTTCCGTCCTCAATCTATTTTTCTATTACTATGGCAATCCCTCTCTTAATGTCCCGACAATTATGCCAATTTTCATCTGAAATACTGACTATTATGTGAACTGCTCCATCTGCTCTAATTGATTCCCTCCTACTCTTAAGTTTTTGTTTATTCATATCTCTTGAATTTCATTTTCTTACGATTCCGTTTCCATAAGTGCACGCTTCACGGATTGGATGCTCGATTAACATCTAAACAAATACAAAATGTTTAGTATGACCTTATGCGCTGCTGCTCTAACTCATTTAATCAGCTCTCCCCCACGTTATTTCGAGCGAAAAACACCTAATTTGAAAAAACAATCAATAAAAACAATAAGGTAAAAGTAGAAAAATAGGAGGTAAAAATTCTATCCCTCAGAGCAAACCATAAAATTATACATAGAATTAAAAAAACATGAACAACAAATACAGGATATGAAAGCGCACCTCTGGTAAAACTAGGCCCTTGAATTATTTTTTATAAGAGTTACCATCTTGAAATAATTATTGTTTCCCCGTAATTTTTAGCAAACTCACTCACTGAATTCTCATCTTTTTAAATGACATGTTTCAGGTTTACGATCTTAAATCTGGGCGTGGTTTCCTGCGAGCGATGAATTTAAATCGCCTCCCAAAGAAAAATCGTTCTCGCAGGAAAGGTGGTCGCAGTAAATAATTGGTCACCGGGCGGAGTCTCCGCCTTATATCTATCTGATCAGCGGCTCATTTAGTCTCTCCGGGCGTAATGAGTCCCCGGCGTGCGAGAATGTGACGACGAAAGTGTTCGGGTGGGATGGGTTGCGTGGGGGTGGCGGACAAGGAATTCTCCGTGAGGAGAGAAGCCCCTAGACGGCGCCTCGTCCTTCAGGGCGCCGGCGATAAAGGCGAGGATGGAGGGGTGGGTGGGGAGTCGGAAGAAGGGAAGGAAAAGAAAGGGTGAGGAGGGAGGGCCAAGCTTGTCGAGCCGTTGGGAAGAGGTAACTCGGACGAAAGGCCCATTCTCCAAATTCCTATGTGCTTGGGTCACTCTTCCTGTGCCTACACAGTGACCGTCCACTGCTTTCAGTCACGCCGGTTATCAGCTCAACGGGGACAAGTAAGCGGGACGGTAAAAAATAAGGAAAAATGGACGGAACTAGTTACGGAGGAAAACGAATCAACGTATGAATCGAAGAAAATAACATATGCTTGTATGTTAATCCTTCGGCTTGTTCTTCGCTGATCCTCATAAAGGAAAACGTAAAAATGGGACAGTTTAGGATGATCAAATTTAATGTCGGTTAACTGAGTTTTTACTATGCTTTAATACAAACATTTCTAGTAAAGATTGACATAAGGGATAATTTACCAATATAAATTTATAAGGTGAATAACAAGGAAAATAATTACTCTCGATAAGACACATGTGGAAATTAGAAGCATGAACTCAGGTTTGCTGCAATGCGAGATGATCGAAGTGCCGAATTTGATATTCTGCGCACAATAAACCCATATAATTCTAATCACCAGTCGAAAAAACGTAGTTGTACCTTTCCATTAGAAGCTATAGGTATTTCATAATCTTAATTATTTATAATAATTTATAGGCGTTATACCTACCAGGGCTAGGTATTGAAGTATATTGAAGCTATTTGCTTCTTAAATTGAGGCATCAGTAAAATAATATCAATTTTAACGTTCTAATAATATTTTCAGCTCTATCCCCATACTGAATGGAAAAGCATATTATTATTCAAGATTTTTTCAAGTACTTATCCTAAAATTACATAAATACTCATTAGGACCAGAGGGCACACAGGGCACTAATTTCAGAAAGAGATGGCAAAATAATAATGTGCCGCTAGGAATTTAATAGAAAAATAGTAGTTTTTTCGCAGACATTTAGAAAGGAAAAATAAAGACGTAAAAATTCTAACTAACATGATAAAAAAATATCCCTGAATCCCATTGTACATATTACACAAACTCATTTCTGAAATCTACATACTTTCTAACTCTCTCATTTTCATCGAAATATGCCATTTTTTCTCCCTCGACCTATGTTTCCTAGCACTATTCCTTCTACTATGCCTTCTGTGCGGTAATACTATGCCTTCTGCATCCCATTTCGTCTCGGTAACTTCTGCATTCTCTTGTCCTGTCCCCTCAAAATGTTTCTCAAGAACCCTTCTCTTCCCCCACCATGCCTAGAACTTCATCGTCGGTTTTCCTTTCCGATCATTTTATTTTCGCCATCCTTCACCACAATCACATCTCGAAAACCTCCAAAACTAAGCTTAACATTTTGCCTCAACGGTCAATTTTCCGACCGATGCAAAAAATGTACTGAAGGATACATTTTGTATAAAACCCATATTAATATTTTCGACAGTCTTTTCTTTTCATCTTCATTTAATGCCCGCCATCAACTTCTGTTTCTTTTTGAAAGCTTCTTGAAAGGTGATGACCTGATGCAATTCTTCTTTTTAATGTCTCCTCTGCTCTGGTCACGCTCATCCAAAACACTTCTCCAAGAGGTTAATTGTTTTAAACGTTCTGTTTGTCCTCCAACTTCATGCTTATCTTAGCCTTCCTGTCTCTTAATAATTTCAATATAAAGCAAAAATTTCTGAGTGTAACAATCATTCACCTCGACCGGGATTCGAACCTGGATCCCTCGATGTCCAACCGAGTGCTTTAGACTGGTAAGCTACCGAGGCGTCCTCGTGCACTCCATTTCGGAGGCATCAAATGAATGAGATGTTATGACTAAATGCCGTACATTTAATGTCACAGGGGTTGATAGTCGTGCGCGGTGTGCAATAGTCCACGAGGTTTAAGCCAACTTTAAATTTCGTGGAGATACCGCGACAGTAACTTTTAACAGAGTCATCCACTAAATATGTTTGTATTACAATGCAACAACATTCAACTGTCACAAAATTAGAGAGTTAGCCTGTCGAACTGGTGGATTCAAGTTTTCGTTCTCTCTCCCGCTCTATTGGCAACAACAATAAAAGGGGGAACAACTAAGAAAATAATAATAGGTACGCGCTGTCGAAATTAGGGGTACACAAAATTTTTTCCCACAAAATACTCTCCAAGTCTGGCGTCTTGACCCCCCTAGCTGTGCGCCCTTGTGCAAGGTGGAGTGTAGGTGAATGTCTATTGTATTTGTGAACTATCTGTCCGGAATGTGTAGAATACTAACCGGTGATAAGTGTAGAATTCGCATGTGTACCTGCCCTCTTTTAATGTATTTTTTTGTTCTCTTTGTATAGGCACAGGAATAGCTGCTAAACATAAAATACTCGAAATATACAAATACGCATATTGCATAGTTGGCGTTCGGTCGCCTCCTTTCCACGCTGTTTTTGGGTGGATCGGGTTTTGGGGTGCTAAGTGCATGAGGAAATAGAGGGAATACATGTATATGTAGAATGACTGGTGATATACCACCCCCTGCTACACGTCCTTGTAACGGCTTACGGAGTTACGGAGTATTGTGTAGATGAAGAGAAGATGTTGCCTTGGTAGTTTAACTCGGATGGACGAGGTGAATATTTTTGCACTTTAATTTGTGCCCATGGTCATTTAAGTCTCTAATACCGTCCTTTTCCCTAGACAATGCTCTTTCAACTAAACTCGGATTTTTAGACATCATATTCATGTGCTGTGAGTTCCGAGATACTTTCTCAAATTCATTTATTTTTGAAGGCTCTCCTCCTTCCACGGCTTTGTCAAAATGAATGTTATGTGCCTAACTCACACATTTATATTACAGAATATAATTCTGTGAATCGAATTACGGAAAATGAGATTGAAACGTCTTTTTTATCTGCATCTACCCTAGGGACTATAACACTGAGATACGTATTAAATGGGCCATTACATAGCGATATCCATACGCAGAAATCAATGGAATATGATAGGTGAGGGTTGAGCTCACCTTGTCCTAATCCCTTCGTCAAGTTAATAAAAAATTAGAATAGGAACGCGAGTTCATTTCCCTTTGAACCGCATATAATTTCTCATGAAGATCTGGTATCAAATAATTACAGTGATTGAGTGAAGTCCCTGGATACGCAGAAACATTTTGGTGTGACGTCTGGCCCTCCTATTCTCTGAATCTGGCAATCTACCTATTAGGCCAACTAGGATATATCGGAAAATACAGTTAAATACAAAAATAAACGTAGAGCATATTAGTTTAGTAGCAAACCATCGGAAAATATTTTTTCAGTCGCAATTTCAAGAATACATGCCGTGCCGCTTGAGTTTCTAGATTTCGGATATTACCTAACGGGCTCCAAGTTCCTCCACCAATCACCACAGAGGATGAGAGTGATCGGGCTAACTTCCACATCCCACGTACTATTATATGTATCCTCGAGTGAATTAAAAATAAAATAATAACATTAATAAAAATTTCAGGACTACAAATAGCATCAGGATCCTTCGAAAGTCTTGACCCTTACTATCATGATTTCTGTACTCATTTGTACATTTCTGTGATGAAAATTTCGGAGAGGGAATCGTTCAAAAGTAAAAAGAATTAGTACAAAAGGCATAGTAATATCAACCAGCCTATGTTCCACACCTATAATGGGAGATTTTCAGGCTATACCTAAGGGTACATTGGCAGAAAGAAAATTAAAATTAGGGTCAGAGGAGATGGCTAAAGCCATTATGAAACACTTTCAACGGTAGACACCAAATTAAAGCGCCCGTAAAGACTTCGTGCACTGCGAGAAGTCCGAATGCACACAAATACGAATAAATAGTTTCACTCGCAGGATACCTGACTCGGGTCCTCGGACTTACTTGTACTCGTAAGCTTCATCTGAAAGTCGATTTCTGTCCTTGTACCTTCCCGGTGAAATTAGACGGCAAGGATATCCAAGATGTGGGCCCGTTTGGTTATGGTCCCGTCCGTTGCCTTGCGTCTCTGGAAACTCCCCTCCTCCCCCGTTCCCTTGTTCTACAATAGAGTCGGCGTCTACGAGTCGACGCGCCCAGCCCATATAGCAAGCAATAAATACCGTGTGGTGGCGCCTTGTTTGGAATATACCTTTACACGTCTTCCGCTTACGGTTGGAGTGCCGTGTTTGTGTAGCTGAAGAATTTTTGTGGGATCCGTCGCTGGCCCAGGCGCCATTCATGACTCATTACTTTCGGGAAGGAATTTCAATGGTCTATAATTCCACCTACAATTATAACCGAGGGAAGCAAAACAATCGACACAGAGTTTCCGAATCCTTAATTCTCGGAATAATATAAATTTAAGAAATAATATTCCATTTTATGATGCATGGAAACTTTTTCAATGATATGTGAGCAAGAGGGTACTTTATGGCTAGAGTTAATCGGAGCATTTACTTTACTTGGCAGAGATTCGGAAAAAGCTGTACAAATATTTTGATATAGGTATGAGTAATAATACGCGTACTTTGAATCTAATTATTTGTTGAGCAATATTCCGTAAAATCTATTACACACAAATCGGATCACGCCTTGTTAAACATAGAATATACATTAAAATGGTATTTCTATTTAGCATTTAATATTGTATGAATAAATACTGCGATAAATATTTACAATATGAATAAATATTGCAGATTATTTGATGGTGAAATGACGAATTAGATAAATGTTATCTTGTTCTCCAAATAAGTGCCAAGTGTCATCATTCAACTCTACCGCAACTACTGAGTGAAGCATTTATTGAGTTAATGACTTAGTGAATTAGAAAACATTTTATCGAGTAACTAAAAATTTTGGACCTAGCTTTGAATTGGCCTGGTCTCAAATTCTCAGCCACTAATTTAAGAAGAAGCGTTTAATGTAGCTAAATGATCAAGATTTTAGAAAAGAATTTTCCGATGAGGTTTTGGATGGCTTGAACTAATATGATATTACCTCAAAAATGCCTTTTAAGGAAACAGTATTAAAAAAAGGGAGACAGCGAGGAAAAACATACGTAATTTAGAGCTTGATTGCTCTATGATTTGTCACAAATATAAAGTTGTAGTTCTGGCGGATTGTATCAGATAATTAAAATCACAATTTTTGTGTTTTAAAATCGATTTGGGAAAAATGAAGGGATGCAGTATCTAAGAATAATACGCATGAGTATATACACGTATAGATGGTATTCTCACCTTATCAAAACAACAACTCTTCAGCACAGAGTAATGCGTGAGATATTGTTATTTCACACAAAATAAAATTTTTAAACACATAACTCAATACCACAAAGAGATAAACGCTAAAGCGCTCACAAAATGAGAGGAACAGAAAATGAGAGAACGTGACAATTCCATTTTCTACTCATTTAACACCCTAATTTGCCTGTTAATCTATATGGCAATTGGCTAGTAAATTTAAAACAGCAGAAATTGCATAAATATCATCGCTCGTTGAAGTCTCCATTACCCTCGGCATTAATTACCCTTTGTCTTCGAATGTTGACAGCGCTGTTTGTTTTACTGTGACCTCTTTTCATTATTCGTACCTAAGGCTCTTTCAACAACTTCTTAAGGCTTCTTTTCTTTTCCGCTAGACTAACTAGACTAAAGTTAGAAGAAACATCGTCACCTAGGCGCCCTCTGCATGAGACAAATAGCTTCCGGTGACGGTCAACCCAGGCGCCGATGGCAAACTGCCGTCTGCCTCGGGCCACCTTTTGACCGCAGAGGTATCCGTCCGATGGGTAGGTCTTTCTTTCCATTGAGGACCACCCTTGGGTTCCGGGTAGGTAACACAGGAAAGGGTACTCATAAAACGGCGGTTTGACCCAAAACAAAGTTTCCCTACTCCGTCCGAAATCCTAGGTTTACGAAGGTTATGAATATTTCTAATACTTAGTTATCTTTTAACAAAAGTAATTGTTTTATTGAGGCATTAAAAGTTCCTTGAATACATGCTGACAAAACTTAACAATGATGTCCAATTACATTGATTCAAGCGGATTAACATTTCTCAGTACACGCATAATATTACGTGGAGGAAAAAGAAATCCATTATTTTTGCGTGAAATTCAAAACTTTATTTAAGATGTTTCGGGTTGTACGATTTGATCAAATATACACAGTCTTGTTGCATAATTTGTTGCCATTTTAAAGGTAGCTTCATAATGCCTCTCTCATAGAGGTCTTGGTCCTTATTGGCGAAAAACTCTAGTAATCTATTTTTCACAATCTGCTCTTGATTGCTCAGGAAATTTTGCAATGTGAGAAAAAGGTGGTAATCGCTTGGTGCCAGGTCCGTACTAAATGGTGGATATATTGAAACCTCCCAACCAAGCTCCCGGAGTTTCTGGCGAGTCACTACAGACGTGTGTAGCCTTGCGTTGTCCTGATGAAACACAACACCTCTTCTGTTGGCCAACGCTGGCTGTTTCTGGCCAATCGCTAGCTTCAAACGGTCCATTTGTTGACAGTAGAGATCTGAAGTGTTTAGTGAAGAAGATCTTTAGTGTTTGGCCATACGGAAATAACTCATGATAAATGATTCCTTTGAAGTCCCACGAAATACACAGTAGTACCTTCCTGGCCGTTAGTCCTGGTTTGGCCACCGTTTGAGCTGCTTCACCACGCTTTGACCACGATCGTTTTCGCACAATATTGTCGTATGTGACCTATTTCTCATACCCAGTCACCATCCGTTTAAGAAATGGGTCGAGTTTATTCCGTTTGGCCAAAGCTTCGCAGATGGAAATTCGATTCATCATCTTTCTTGGTGTTAATTGGTGTGGCACCCTAACATCGAGCTTCTTTGCGAATCCAGATTTGCGCAAATGGTTTAAAACTGTTTTATGGCCGATATTTAGCTCCTGGGCGATGCTACGACTACTGAAATGCCCGTCAACTTCGATTATTTCTGTCATTTTATCTACATTTTCGACGACCTGTGCGAGGTGCATCTTTAACATCAAAAATGCCTGAACGGAACCGACGAAACCAAAATTGCACGTTATTAGTTGTTCAATTAGTTAGGTCATCGGCAACATAAACACCATTTAGCGGCCTGGCTTGTATTTTTGCCTTTATCAAAGAAAAACTGTAAAATGTACCGAATTTTCTCTTTGTTGACTTCCATTGCTAACACCCTATAATTCACAACTAAATGGAATAAACAAAAAACAGCAACAGAATTTTTTCGATGTGAAATGTCACCTTGACAACGAGCGCAGAATACAGCAAAAAAATTTTTTTGATGTGAAATGTCAATTGACGAGCATGAACTTGAAATTGTTTGATCAATACTTTACGAGATATCGATCACTGCAGCTACCAAGAAAATAATGGATTTTTTTCCCAAGTTAATACATATTTTCTAGCTCTTTGTATGATCCTAGTCCATAGCTTATTATAACCAATGCAGAAAGTATGTAATTTAGCCTTGTCAGCTGCGACCAAAAATATCGCAGGTTTATATTTTTAGGTTGTCAATAATATTGATACTGAAAGGAAATTAGCAAGTGAGATTGAAAATATTTTACTGAACGCCGAGTCTTGTAAAAAGTACCTTACAAGTAAATAAAATTTGCAAATATTTTGTTAGCATTTTATATCTCCCTATGTTAAAAATATAGGAAGAGATTAGATTGGATTTGATAATATTGTGTCGATTTAGCAACAAATAAGCCATAGTATACCCCCTCCGCTACTGATTCTATCAGTTCCGCCGCGAATATGCGAACACACCAATTTTGCTGAAGGCACATTGGTTGGATAGTTTATTCAAACCTTTTTCTTGATGAGTGGAACATGGCTAAGAGAGAATGTTACATTTTTGCGCTTGCTTCTATCTCGATGAGTGTCCAAATACCGATTGAATTTCAAGTAAGAAATCCAACGAAAACTTGTGAGAGATGCTTCAGATTTTAAAAATTCAAATAAGAGCTCGAAGTGCGAACATTTTCAGAAAAAGTTTCACTTGAAATACATGTTGAATTCTCGTCTTTCTAAACAATTAGCAAGTAGTTAACGGTATAAATTTTCCTTGGGACTGTGTTCTTTTACATCATTTTTTATTTATAGGATAGGAACAATGACGACTCATCCACATTATATGAGTCAATGTGGTGAGAAAGTTAAAGTGATTTTGTATTTAACCATAGCAGTTTTAAGATGAGGGATTCCACTATCTCAAAAAGTTTTAACGTCTCAAAAGAACACGAATAATTCAGTGCAACACATTTCGACGCAATTCAGATGCATGGTACAGATGGGAGCAAAACAATCACATCGATCGTGTTAAGCATTACGTTTTCCTGAGAATTACAAATCTTCGACTTTTGGGAAGGAATTTTCATAGAATGTACGCCTAAGTACATGCATGAATCACTGCATACGCTTCCATGAATGGCGAGAAGAAAGTTCAAGCATAGAACGCACCAGGGATTACCTCCCATTGCATTCTTCGCCGGTGTCTATGGAGTGGAATCCTTTAACTGCCCCATCGTCCTGAAGGAGACCTCAGCTGTCGCATAATAGACGGACAAACAAGCATTCTTCCTGTTCTCCCTGGGTTCAAAGAGGACGGCGGCACCCGAGGAGGGAAACCACAGGCTCACGCATTCGGCAGAGGCGTGCGTGAAAAGGGATTAGCGCCTCTGCTAGGCAAACGCGCTCATCCCCGACCGCATCACGGCCAATTTGCCCATCTCTCCACATCAGCCGCCTCCGTATCACCCGACTACATTTAACCTCCGACCGGGCGGAGACGCCTTAATCCCTCGAGGGACTTGGTACCGACCGCCTGGGTGTCGGCCACGCTCCCAACCGAAGAGAACTCGTTACGACCGTTGAAATCTCTTACCTCGGCGGTGATTGAAAGCAAATTGTTAGAGCTATAAGACTGAAGGGATTTACTCGGCAATTGAGATTCCGAGGTCTACAAACTGCGTATACTTCCGCTTATTAATTTTGTAAACATTTTTAAAATTGGAAGATGAATTTGTTATTTGACACTTTTAATTTTCCTATACGACGCAAAGAACGTAATTACCAAGTTCACACAAGAAAGTTATAGGTTTTTCGGAGAAGAAATAAATTCCAAATAATTATTTACTTAATAGCGTCGATACAGCTATATGGTGCAGTAGAGGAAGGTTAATTAGCTCCGTAGTTATGAACGGTTCACTTAAAGGAAAAAAATAATAGCACCTAATAAGCGATTTGCTAAAATACCCGGTTGGTAGCAAAATGTTTAAGAACAGGTTTCACATTTGCTGCTCTTTCAGATAATATTATGAAGTTCAAATGTGTGATTTCATCCTAAAAAAACCCTTTACTCATAGTAATGAACCACACTGCTATTATTAAATAATAAATTGCTCGTTTAATAAATTAAATGTAAATTAATACGTTACGAGAATATAAAACTATTTCAAATATTTTTTTTGAGAAAATATTTCTATTATTTAGAATATGGAAGGATATTCTTACATACATATACAAATTAATGATCTTCAATATCTTAATGCGTTGCGAATTTGATTTAACCAGGACACTTCGGTTGAGTGACAAATGGCATTGCTTAAATTACTTAGCATTCGTGAACGCTGTACGTGGATATAGGAATTATAGCTGATTGCTTAAGATACGTACAATGTAGCGTCAAAGTTTCTAAATGTTAAACAGCATCTACGATCCCGATTCATGGACGAGATATCACTCAAAAGTAGGTCACTTTTAGCGTGGAAATCAAATGAAAAAACCTTGCGGAAGAGCTTAATGCTACTAAAGTAATGAAATCCATGCAACACTCCACTTTAAAATATTTTGGCAGCATTGAAGGAAAACGGAACGATACCGTACACTCAGGGTTCATTGTTCAGTTCACATCGCAGTTCATATTTCAACAAGTGCAAATGGTTCCGGTGTTATCAGTTAACTGCTTTAAATAAACTGCTGTCAGAGAGTTAAAAAAAACATTTAACGAGAAAAGAATTTGGATATCTTTAGAAACAATTTCAACTCAATGAGTGAAGGCGATATCTACGAAAATTTAAGTTGCAAAAAGAGTGAAAGACAATAATTTTTAAAAATTTAAAGCCAAGCAAAGTAAAATGTCAAGGAAAACCTTGTCCCATTTTGCTTGCCATTGCAGCGAAAGAAGCCTCACTTCCGTCACTCCCTGATGGGATGTATGACGGTGCCAGTGTTCGGAAGGGGGAGGAGATATCCGGGGGTAGCAGATGGGGACAGGAGTCCCTTCTGCTCGCCCATCCGTTACATCCCGCGAAGCGACGTCTCCGAGATGAGATCCGCAGATCCGCCGCCCCCGTGGGGACGCAAAAGGGACCGACGAACAGGGTGCAAAGGCTCCAGGGGACGAAGCGATTAGAGGAGGACGCTCTTCAAACGAAGCGATCCGACGGGCTTGCATACTCACGCTCGCACACCACGGACACAAACACCGCGGATAGGAGATACGCGCGAAAAAAGAGCAACCGACCCGCCTTTTCTTTCCTCACTCCCTTAAAGCGGCGTGTAGTATTAAGTGGGGCGTGAATGAGCCTCAGGACCGGGAGATGAAGGGGGAGATGCACGGGGAGAGGGAGAGGATTTGGCGGTGCGGGTTTTTCGCATGGGACCCGGCAGGGTGGAGAGAATAAGCGACTTCCCCTTCCCCGTTCTCGCTTTCGTTTTTGGTGCGAAAGGTAGCGTGAGGGGGGAAGGGGAGTAGGGTTCTCTCTTCACTCTCTCTCTCTCTCACACACACACACACAAGCAAAGAAAGGTGGGGGAAGCGGAGGAGGATCATCCACGGGTCGGAGAAGGTGAGGACGAGTGTGAGAGACGAACAAGATGGTCGGCGACACATTGGCCGCGGAGGAGGGAGGGCTCGTGGGGCTGCGGTGCGTGTGTGAGGTACGGGTGGGAGGGCTGTCTGGAGGAGACCCCATCGCGTCCTCGGAGGCGGCGCTCACGAGTGCGTGTGAAGTGAGGAGAGGGCGCCATGGGCGACTGTAGACGGCGACGAACATGGCAGACTGAGGGTGGGGGCCCTCCGCGCAGAAAAAAAATACCATGGCACCAATCGTCCAGGGGAGAGTTCGACTTTGGGGCCTTTGGACGCGAGCAAAGAGAGTACCGGAGGAGGTGATGGAGTTCAAGTGCAGCGGCTTACCATTCTAATGTCCGGGTTCGATTACCTGTACTCGCAAAATGTTTTTGTAATCAACATCACATATTCATGGTATGTCTTTATTCAACTCCCCACTTGATCCTCATCTATTCTACATCCGCTCAATACTCCGCAAGAGCGTATGGAAGAGGTTGTTAGGACACCAACCGTACATGCAGGATCATTAGATAATGCATAAAATTGAGCGCATTTTAGCTGATAAACAACTGCCGCACACATTCATGTCTACATTTATGTGCATTGTTCAATAATGGTTGCAATTGATCGATTAATCAAATTCTAATATTTAAATAAGTTTATTTTTTTGGGACCTTTGTTTCGATTTTCTTATGATTACTTGTATCGTGTGAGGAAAGAAAGAGTACTTGGATATACCTGTGACGGTATCTATCTCTCTTATATCATCTCGGTAGTCGAATCTGCTAGTCTTATTTTGTACCATAAGAATACCCTCGGTGTCTCAAGAAAATTCATACTCCCTGTTCCTTTCCCTAAATCAAAGGCTTGCCTGCTTTCTTCAAGATTCAAAAGGTTCCTAACCTAAATTGAATTCGAGTCTCTTCGGGTTCGAGTGGAGAATCAGCCTCAATATTCACTCATGTCTTCCACTATCTTTCTCAAATTTGAATCTCAATACATACTGTCATATGCGTATGGAATTTTCCACCATTTTCTCTGTGTATCTGTCTCCAATATGGCGAAAATAAGTCGAACGCTTACTTGCATTGCTATGCACATAAAATTTTCTTTCTTCACTTAATTCTCAGTAAATTCTTCTCTAATTCATGATGAATTCTTCTTAGGATTTTCACCGGGTTATTTTCCGAAATACTACCGACGTTTCAACGTACGTTACCACGTTCATCAAATACAGTATTCAATGCCGTGTTGCTGATCACGAAGATATCATGGTCAATCAGGCAAGCCGCGGACTAAACTTGGATGATTGACCAATCAGAAACACCAGACCCCCGGAACGAGTATACTGGTCAGAATCAGTGACATGGTATTCAGTTATGAAGATGACGGAAGAGCTGCCCATTGAAACCTCTGCACTGCTGGACATAACCCGGTAGAAATCCAGAGAAGAAGAACAACATCATGAGCATATGACGAGCAGACATCAGTTCCTTTTTCTCTCAAGTTGTCATCCCTGCAATAGATATCATCACACTCCCCAATAAAGTGGATGCATACATATATACCTTCCACACCATTCGTTTTACGAGTATGAGTAGACGTATTCACCCAAAATTTCTTTCCGTATTTAACTTCACTGAATATATTCTAAACTCCTTGCAAAATTTCCTGCGTTTCGGCCAACAATATATTATCATTGGGAAATAGTAGCAGGAAGAGTATTTTTACGTCCAAGATCAATAAACCTGAATTTTTATTTGCCCTCTCTCTCTTAAAGAAAATTTTCCATTAAAATACCTTTGAATGATATATCCTTGCTTCACCACATATCGTAATATAAATCAATCCCTCAATATTCTATTCACTTTGATACTTGCCTCACTATTACCAAGAATGAAACTTAAAAAATTGTGTGGTGATAAATACTATACTTGAAATAGAACTCTCTCTCAAACACCTAATGCATCAAAAATACGAAAGCGGAAGTGTATACTCAATGATATACTTAAGCTGACTTACCCTTACTCACGACCTCTCCTGAGTGAAGCATATGAGTATGCGAGGAATATGTATACAAGTAGGCAACAAATAGAATATTCTTTATGCATTTATTAGAAGAGTGTTGGAGAAATGTGACAGGAAGAGCAATGCTATCATTTTCTTGTGAGGTCTCATGTATAACATGCTTCTACTATGTGGGATATTTATGAATTTGGATTTATTGCCGAAATAAATCAATAAAGCGTACAGGTTAGAGGAGCTAGATTTGTAAAACGTTGTTTAGATAAAATTAGCAGTGTATCTAGATTATTAGAGGAACTAGGCCGGTAATCAATCGTCAGCGTCAAAATAACACATATTATAAACATTTTCACTTAAGAGACAATGTTGAAAACGTGTCATAAGCCCTATCGCACCAAGGCAGAAGAGATCACGAAAATAAGTGTAGAGAAATTAAATGCAAAATGAACCGATTTAAGATGTCATTTTTCCACGATCGCTAAGGTATCCGAATATTTGTAAACCATCTAGCAAGTGGAGAGAAGTGTTATGCTTTTATCTTTTTAAGTAGCCTAATATGAGTATGTTGCCATTATTTCATCTAAACTTAGTTTATTTTCCTTATTGTTGCTAGGAATTCGTCTCGCATGCGTAGAGGAATATTCACACCTCGATACCATGGTGCTTGCAGTTAAGATCATTTCATTTATTTGGATCATTTTAAATGTTTATTGGTGACCAGCAACAGAGATAAACTTCATTATTTATCCAGCATGCCTAGTGCTCTGAATCATCCCATATCTTCTGCTATGCACCTAGCGGTGGTTAACAGGGAATCATGTAACTGTAGAAAAATCGCTCATATAAAAACTTCTTATTTACTCCATATTCTCCATTTTCCTCAGTTTATTCTGTCGTATGCATTCTCTAAAATCTGAGGGGTACTTTGCATTAATTCCCATCTACAGTGTCTCACAACAAATTTTCTATTATTTCTTTATAGATCCGATCAGTGACACATATTCGATGGTCGGGCCAAAAAAATACCCATTTAGATTCCAATTCAAATGTTTATGAAAAATATTTCAGGATACACCAGTAAATATTTAACTTTCTCTCCAATGGGAGCAAGTGAACCTGCCAATTGTTTCGTTTCCTGAAAGGGTGTTAATTGGGAAAATAGTTTATTAATCGGAAAGTATGCTTCTTTTACAAATAATCCAGAAAGGATAGCAGAAACACTATAATTGGAAGCATCCATTTCTTCTCATGATGCCAATCCTATTTTTTTTCTAGCATTACTTCTTTTACTCAAATTTCATTCGGTGGACAAGCTGTCCAGTTATACCTAAGTACTCCATGACAGTAAATCAGACCTGCTATGTTTACATTCACTTCCCAAACAGGAAATAACTAAAACCAAACGGTGGCTTCTAAAATCGGGAGAGCTCCATCGTGAGTCAAGTGGGAAAGATTTCTCTTTTTATAGGTGTATGCAGGAAAAACACGCTTATGCTGATAAATATTTTACATGGAATAAAAGAACACGGAACTTGACATAAAATCCGCATGCATGTAGGAGTAGCCATCGCACCCAGGAATCTCTGTTTTACGACGGAGCGAAACGCCTTACATTTAATAGCATCATAGCAAGGAGATCGGAGCAGAAAAGAAACACTTGGCTAAAGTTAGCAGATGGCTGAATTCAGCAGATGGCTTTCAACTGCATCAAGATTTTCTGCACTAAGTAATCGTAAAAAATGGGAAATTTTCTCTAGCCTTTAAAAAATCGTTTCAAGCATTATTTTGTGGAAATTCTTCATATTAAAATGAACGAACATTAAAATGAACGGTCTCCGCAATTTTCCAGGCCACTATTTACTAGATACTATGGTGTTGACAGATAACTCTCATTGTCATGGTCAAAATACCTGGTTATGCACACGATATATAAAATAACTCTGATTCATTTTGGTCTAACATCGGGATTTTAAAGTTCAGGAGTGTTGTTCGATGTTTTCCTTACAGGGAAACGTCAAACTCTACCTTCTTTAATAGTAGAAAATGGCTAAATTGTTACCGACAGCGTAAATATGGTAATTTAAAATTTATTTCACGTCTACATCCAAAATATTAGCATCAAAAGCGAAGTCCTCCACACATCTGAAGAGCTCATGAGCGACATATTACTGTCCTAAGAAGAAATGCAAAAACAGCCCTGAAATATAAAACCAAACCAAGCTCTCAGCCCGAAAGACGGCTGCACTGGAATACTGAAGTAACTCGCGGAAAACGTCGCACGCTATTAAAAAACCTTCTAACTGGATTAGGAACTCCTTATCTAACCGTAAAAAAATACTGGGTGCCGACGGGCTGAGTTCATTAGAGAAAGACGTAATTTCAGGACTGTCGTAGCATGATTTATCTATGCTGACGCTATAGCATACTTTTAACACGTTAGTAACCTTATTATCAATTTATCCAAATCGAAATATCGTTATAAGCTACACTTATTGCACACCATTTAGTAAGATACAAAATTGAAAAAAGCAAACCGAATTGTGCCATGGCCGATTGAAGGTCGACTTTTAAGCTAATTAAGATATTTAAGTGAATCAGTTGTATCCAGCCAAATTGGTGGAATGAGTCAAACAGGACCTTAGAAGGCAATTCAAAACATCACTACACCATAGATCATTGCTAAGACATGGAGAAATCACAAAAAGAATCTTAGACATTTATGTTTCGCTACACAAAAACTGTTGCATTTAGTATTGTCCCTCAATATAGTTCTTCATTTTATCAGGATAAATATAACTACCAAATGACCGAATCCCGAATGAATGATGAATTTTCAACAAAGTTATATCTTTTTGATCAAGCTCGTAGATATATTTTTTGATATAAATGGATAACATAATAAACAGACAAATGCTGAATTTGAATAACCAATGCTCATGACATTTGTAAAATAAATATATATTTTAACAAAACGTAATGGATGGTCTTATGCGAATTATAACAATTTGTATGACGCTTGTGAAACACTATATAATGAATAGTTTCAACTGACTTTTAATAATCAAGCCACTTTACTTTTCCACATAAACTTTTTAATTTTTACAACCAAGGTTTCGTTGTAGCATAACATCATCAGTTTATCATCAGACCTGATGATGTTATGCTATAACGAAACCTGGGTTGTAAAAATTAAAAAGTTTATGTGGAAAAGTAAAGTGGTTTGATTATTAAAAGTCAGTATGAAGATTTTCCACCAAGTTACGCCAGAAAATGTTTTATTTTGAATAGTTTTAAAATGAATTATTTTCCAAGTTCTCGGAAAAAATGGAATAAAAACGGTATATCTAACTATTGGAAATTTCTCTGAGAAAATATTACTAAACGTGCCTTTAGTATCTGTGTTTAGCTATTAGCTCGGTCATTGGAGTGTATTTAACTAGAACCATCTGAAGAAAGTAACCAATAAGTGATCCAGTATGACATATAGGTTGCACGTTGCACGTGGAGTGTTACTTGGAAAATCCGGGATCCCATATGGTCCTATTTAGTTTCTAGCAATATCTGAAACTAAGAGAGCGTGAAATAATGCTTCTCAGTTTTAAGGCGCCAATATTACACCTAATATTGATTTTTTGTGGAACTATTTACCAATGTTTTGGTCAAAAAATTCTTAATTTCACTAAATTTTACTTGACGATGGGTGGTACTTAGATACTGTAGTCCTCTCCACGGCCAAACTTTCACTCTTGTTGATGGTCAACATGGTATAGAGTTATATCGAAATAGAGTACCACAAGAAATCAATATTGACCATAGGATTGGCACCCTAGCAATGTCTGAATTATGATACCCCTATTTCCTGAGATTTGTGGAATGAAACTACAAACATTCGTGAAGACACAGTGCAGCGATAAATTGCACATCGTCCGACTCCGATTACAGTCAATTTCTACGTGTAAACCATCCTTTAGTGGATTTAAAGCCAACAATGAGATCTATGCTTTGGAGGGCCGATTCGAGGAGGAAGAAAGAGGGTGCAGGGACGTACGGTGTACGCACCACGTGTATTCTTACAATGGATTCATGCGAGGATGTGCAGCGATGGCTCTCCCTCCCCAGACGTGGGAGGATCGGGTAGATGCTCCAGAGAGAGAGGAGGGTAAGAGAGGAGGTTTCGACGAGGAGTGGTGGACGAGGAGAGGGGGGGGGGGTTGAAAAGGTCGAGAGGAAGGGGTGGTTGCATTGTCGGGGTAGTGAGTGATGGGATTACTCTAAAGTGGAGCCGACGGGGGGGAAAGGGGAATGGGCGGGGGCTCGAGGAGTGCCCGAGAGATGGGGAGGGAGTGAAGTGGGGGTGTGAGATGGGGTGAGTGAAGTGTGTTGGGTTGGCAGGGAAGGGAAGAGGCTTTTTGAAGAGGGGAAGAGGGCAGAAAGAAATGTTGGCTGAGTTATAGGTCGGCGGTGTTCGTGATAGATGACGTAGCTTGAAGGAGTGCGTGGGGGGAGGGGGGGGGGGGAGAAAAACGAGTCGTATTAGTGGGGAGGGAGGAGGGAGAGGAGAACGGGAGTTTTCGGGGCTACTGTGTGAAATGGGTGGAGTTGCGAACGAGATATGGATGAAGAAGGACAACGAAACATACTTAAATGTAATTATGATCCAAGCTAAAAAGTTTTTTTCAACGGCTTCCAAGGGATGAGATGCAATTTTTTACTTTTAAAAGATCAATTAATGATAGGAACACGATCAGGAATTAAATTAAATTACGACCTCTTCTCTTTTGTTCCTTCGAATCTTCACTTATTACGGCATAATTTTAAAAGTGTGCAATACTGCGATTGGTATTCTGATTTTACCGAGGTGTAAAAAAATTTCAAAGAATATTTGGTTAACTTCTTTTCAAAAACTGTACTTATCGCTCCATTTTTTCACGTAGAAACTAAATGAATGATTACTCTTCTTCAATGGCGATTAATATATCCACCTCATGACATCCAAGAACGGAATACCAAAAAATCAATCTAAAGCAAAATTATATAATGATACGAAGCAAATCATTTATTTATTTACTTTATTAATTTTCACTCAGCTACTTTACCAGTGAAATACATATTCCGTGCATTGTCCTTCAATCTTCAGATTTTAATCTATAAAATTAGATTTTAAGAAAAATTCTTTTGATCAATTTAAAATTTAAAAAGGTAAAATGATAAATTAAATTTTCTAAAATTATTATATTCGATCATTTAAATAACTATTCAATTTAATAATATCCTAAATTAAAATACACGAATACACGTGAATTATTTTCGTTGATATTGAATTTTCTTCTTCATAAATGTCCCATTGGAAAATAAAAAAACACATTGTCTATTTATTTATTTATCATTTTTTTCTATTCCCAAACTGGTCGACTAACGTTCTCCATTTATACATAACTAAAATAATTCAAGTATTTACAATGAGTGTAATTCAAGATGTATTTCCCTATTAAATGTCGAGTACGTGTTTATGAATCAATGCCTAAAATAAAATTGCGGCAGACTTAATATCGGCCAACGCCGATATTAAATTAACTAGATAAGATACCCTCCTGAGGAAGGTTGAATATTCATTATTATTTCCTGATAAAACGGCGAATGAAGAATATATCGTATTTTAAGCCTCCGAAATGTGGGGGATGTTAATAGAACGTTGGAAGTTAAAAAAAGATTAAGTTCTAAAAAGGAAAAATTAAGCGCAGAGAAAAATTGCAATAAACAGTTAAGAAATGGAAACCTTGTGAATTTTATATTTCATATAATTCACCATCACATTGTCACCAAATAAAACATCCTCTTCATTACCTGTCTTTTAAATAGGCAAGAAAATTGAAAGGCATGAAGAAAAAAAGATATCTATTCGATATCTATAACCCAGATTTAAATCTATAAAAGACCTCAACTAGACATAAACCACCCAGAATGATATAACATCCAAATTTGTGGCGGGAAATAGTGATTTCTGGATATGGAGGTGGATTTATCACCAGGCCAATTCGACCAGTATAAGTGAAAGAAAAATGGTTTATCTAATTCTTTTTTAATATATTAAATTACAAGAATAACACGAGAGTATGAGTGGCCATGTGATTCGTCTTTTTCACTTGTGTTGTACTTAATGCAATTTACTGGTCTCTGCCGCGAGGGTAAAACCTCTGGAAACCCTCAATGTGTACTCATATGCACTAGCGACTCACGAGGATCACTGTGGTTCACAAAACCGGATGACGGAGGTTATAAACTTTGCTAATTGTTTTAATTTTCTTAAGTTACGTATTATTATTTTTTCCTTTTAATTTGATTTAATTTTCTAGTTTCTTTTAAAATATGTTCATTTAATTTGCAACTCATCCTTCCCTACATTATGTCCATAAAGAGTGGAGACGGTCTTAGAAATTACTCTCTATCTGTATTTGATTTTAACGGACGTAGAGGCGGTCTCCGTTTATTAATCCTGAGGAATTCACGTGAGATATCAGTCCAGGGCTATTATAAGTTAAGACAAAGAAAAGGTCTAAACAATACCTCAGTCGCCAAAGTCGAACTTTGTTCCAGAAAATAAGTTTTTTAAGAACATTATATATTCCTGAGTAAGTATATTGATATTTTGTCGCTTTCATTTTAGGGTACCGGCCTGCGCTTTCCCCTGACGAGAAACTCAAGTCCGCTCCCGAGAGGGACGACTGTTGCCACCACCCACCGGGAGACTGACTGACATGTGACACCACTAGAAATGGGAATGCGTCTCCTTCGGGAACACACCCCGAAATCAAAGGAACCGCCGATGTGAAGATCACCTAACACAACAAGTCGTCGCACGAAACACCACCGAAGACTCCAAAACAGAGTAATTTTCTCCGGACCTGAAGCATGTACATCTTTCTCTCACCCACGTCACTCCCTACCTCTGGACAGAACGTTCGACCATGCAGTATCCAATATCTGGGAAATCACTCATATTGAATCTCGAAATAAAAAGGCAAAGAATGGTATAGAATATTCTAGAGTCCATAGAAGAGAGCGATACTTTCTCCATAGACTGATGGTTGGAGTCTTTAGGAATAATTACACATAGTATCTTGCAAGCCACGACTTTATCGTGTGGCAGGGTGTGAGTCATCACTAGTTTTTACAATACATTTTCAACCTAGTTCAGCACTTAGTACTAACGAATTAAGCTGTAGAGCATAGACAAACCTGCTAGATTATGAGATAATATTTAAGTTAGTCGGAGATTATTTATACTATATAATAGATCTTCCGAGGTTCGAAAAAACATTGTACAAAATTTAGCAAAAATAGTGCAACCGCTATATGAAAACAACATAGTTTGCCATATGTAGACTTCATTACTTTTTTCTAAAGCCAGATACAATCGAGTGGGAAGAAAACTGTTGTACAGCTTCGTTAGTTAGTATTTCATCAAATATATCTGACCATTAAAACATATTTCTTTTCTTCGAATTCGAACAATTGACAGCGTAACAATAAATAAGTTGCGAATAAGTGTGTAAGCTCACTTATACACCTATTCGCATTTTTAATAGTTCTTCGAAGATGATACTGTTTTTTTTACAATATTTAGAATTTTTCTTACAAATACCCTCTGCCTGAGATTTTCTGGGCTAGTTTTACACATAAGCAACGGTTCTCATATGATTAGGAAATAAGTTTGTCAAATTTCAAATTCACCTTATCCATTCGTATGTACGACATTATACGAAACCTTCAGCTCCGACAGAACTTTTCGTGAAATTTCGCGAGATATAGTGAATATTTAGATTAATATATTAAAATATCAGCATAAACTAAAATATTATCCTTTAGCAGTTAGTATCAGTAGCAATCGCTATTTTCAAGAGTAAAAGACACAGTTACTATAGGCAGAATTATGTAGACTCATGTTGAAATCTTTGCGTTCTCAAAATGGTAGATCTGATTTTGAAAACGAGTATTTTTATAGTGTGTGTTTTATATGCATAATACTTTAATGGTTTTAAATTATGATAATGAATTTGTTCTCTAGAGCTTAAGGAAGTATTCAGTCAACTTCACTAGTTTCTCGTACTAGGTTCCCAGGCTCAGTTATTGAAGGAAGAAAGATACTCTGGAATGGTATTTACCTGCCAAAATAGCTAACATGAGAACGTTGAGTTTTCCAAAAGATAAATTAAACATTAATTAGTAATTGATGTACTTCGTCCATTAAAGCATGTACGCGAGATATCTTTAAACGCATGGCTATGTTATTCGTCATAATTTCTTAGTATTCCCTCTCTATTATCTTCTTTTTGTGATAAAGATTTGGCGAGAATCTCAGAAGGAATGTGATGAAAAAAGCGGGAAAAGGAAAGTTAAAACGGCTACTTTTACGGATTGAGAACAGCGTTCTTATGAATCCTTTGTCGCTAATAACTTAGGTGGATTCTTCAAAATTGCGAAGAAATAGATAGTACTGATAATTTTATCTAGGTGTAATATACTTTACGCATTACTAAATACTAGAAAGAAAAAAGAAAGACTTGAAGAAAAATGCCAATACACTTGAATAACACGTGAATTAATGATTATTACCAGCAGTGATAAAGAGAACTGGCAAATAGACTTTTGCAATTTAATAAACTAAAAATAAAAGTAATAAAAAATAAAAAATAAAAATAATAAGGCAAGAATTAGGTACCATAGGGAGCACCATAGTCCAGAAATGTCAACGAGAGTGCGGTCACAGAACGAGATGATCTAAGGGACCCGCTGATATTCAGTGACCTCTTGAAGAGACCGAACCCTCCAACACCATGGTAGACTGAGTGTGCTAGAGCAGGGATCCCCAGGGAAGCAAATGGTCCTGAAGAGGGTCTAGTTTTCCCTTCCTCTACCCCTCGCAACCCTAGACACACACTAGTTTCCCTTCTCTTTCCCCTTCTCCCACTTTTACCAGCATCTCCACCCTCCTCTTTTCTCTCTGGTATATAAACCTGTGTGTCCTCTGTACTTCATATGATTATGACTTTTTAAGTCAAAACCTAAGTCGTGCATAATTAAATATATGTGGAAGAACAAAGTATTTTCTTTTCCAAATGCCCTTATGTTTGACTGACCAACCCATTTTCATTCCAATCACCTAGACTATGCTTCATTGGTCGGCTTGAATCTTTCATACACTCGACTACACCATGAAAGACAATTACTCACATATAATGAATGATGAAGTTATTAGAGCGACAGAAACATTCCCTTTGGAATTCGGCTCCTGAAATTGCATTATGTTAAACTAATTCACGAAAATATCTTTATAAGAGTACGTATACAAGTACACTTTTGGTGAACCCTGTAGCAAATATAGACATTTAGTTGCAGCAGTACTTCTGGATGAACTTCGTAGCTTTCTGTCCAACTGTAAACTGTATTATTATTGATGTCTGTCAGATGGAAATACAGACTAACCACCATAACAGTCTATCTTATCATAACACAACGTGATATATAGAGACCTTTCTTTCCTGGTACTCTCTGCCTCTCGTCAGTACATCCAACATATCTATACGTAACCTGAACGTATTTACTAACTTATGGTGTAAATTACATGCAAAGCTTCACTTTATGAAATACTATTCAACATTTTGTGGTTCAAATTTAAACATAGTCCAGTGCTGTTTTCATAAGAACGTAATTACATAACGAATAAAAATTTTCTATAGGCATTATTCCCATAAACTTTTATCATAGTCAAAGAAATATAGGAGAATTGCTCACAACGAAGTATATTTTTATTGAGATAGTAAGGAACAAATAGGTTCCATAAAAATTTGGCATCTAAAAATCGAAAGTACCCTCTTCGGAATCGTTTCTCAAGGGAAAAGTATTTAAAGAACTTGGAGTCAAGTAAAGACTAAGACTACTAGATGGAAGTCGTTCACTTTTGTATGGGGGCGCTTCGGAATTATTTCCCTTTCCGGTTCATTCCGCTTAACAGCCTTTTACGGGAAATAACACTAGAAAAGGCAGTCAAGTCTTTTCTATTTGATCTCGTAGACGATGTCAGAGCGAAGGAATGACTCTCGCGTTTAAGTATTGCAGGCTATTTCAATCTCTTCTCGACAGTTCAGTGGGGGCAAGTTTTGAGTCACTATGCCCATCTAAAAGTAGCATGGGATCAAGTTGTGTTCCGGATTATCTTTAGCGAAATTTATGTTTCCACTCATGTACGCTAAATACCACTAATTAATTAAAATTTTTTGGAGAGTACACATTCACTATTCAGGGATAAAGGTTGCGTTGTGGCATCAAAAAGTGAAAGTAACGAAATCATGTTTTAAAACCTGCACATGCCTTAAAAAGGATTTTTATTTATTGCAAGATGCATACTTCAACGACCACAAGATCGAAAAAACTAAGACATAAGTGACAGTAAATTTCAAAGATTAAAATACTCAAACCGACCAGTTAATGTTTCTAAGGCCGTGCTTCTATCTAAAAAAGGAGAACACTTTGCGTATAATAAATTTTACGATAAACGCTTGATTTTCCTAATCGCAAACTATGACATAAGAAAAAAAAATAAATGACATTCCATACGTAAAATCAGCTGTTTAACCAGTGTATCGTAGGTGTAACATCATTCATAACAATGAATAATTGTGAAGTTTTAAATGTGCTATTCTGGTTGAAAGTAAACTGGAGTATACTCCCACTTATACTCATATTTTAAGCATAAAATTAACAATATCTAAGACTGGTACATGCTATAAGAGAATGATATACAATGTAAATTTTTCAAAGATGATTATTTCGTTTTGCAATATTAATCAATCGGCTCCTTCAAAGATCACATGTAATCCATACACGAATTGGGAGTACGACGGCAACGAGGAAGTAAGACATTCCACGTAATTCACATTCTTACGATCACCCAATCCCTGTATATCGCAGAGAAGGACGCAGGGGAAATGCTTAGGGAGACATGCTCACAGAAGAGGGTGGAGGTGACCGACTAAGTGGGCTAGGGACGGGGACAGGCCGTGATGTTTTAAGCGTCCCTCGACTGCCTTTTCGAGTGCCGCACACTCCATTGACTCTCTTTCGACTCCCCGCTTCCTCCGGAAGTCAGCATCTTGTGAAAGAACCTTCTGCTCCGATCCCGAGTGGCCCGCAGAGAAAGGTGACGAGTGGGAATTCCCCCAACGCCCCTCGACCGTCCTACCGTCCCCCGTACTAATTCCATTCAATTGCGCTAATTTCGTCGCCTGCGATAGCAGCCACCCCCTCCTCCTCCTCCCTCACTCACTCCATAACCCTCTCCCCGCGTCACCCCACCCCCTCCGGCCAGGACCTTCCTCCCCCATTCTACCTCTTTGACGCCCCCATCCTTCTGGGACTGTCTGCCATTGTGGGAAGCTATCGATTCGATAATTCCCATTCAGTGAATCCCTAAGCCTCTCATAATTCCCATTCGCCCTGGACGTGCTCGAAGTTTCCCAGTAAATGCAGCAAACGAAATCAATTCCTGTGTGGGCGAGAGAAAGAAAAGTCTAAAAGGGAACCGTGCCCCCGAGTTCCTTTTCTACCCTTCCGCATGCCCTTCGTTGCAGAAAGAGTTCTTATCCGTGCGAATGGATTTAGTGTTCGGCGATCTCGCACGATGATTCAAATCCTGGAGATAATATAGCCCATGCGTAGAGAATTCAAGTTCTTTTATTAAAGTGTTCCAAAGAATACAATATTTTACACGACCAATGTAACATTTAACGAGCCTTAAAACTACAACCTCGAATTTGAGATTGAGAATCTAAGGTCCTCATTCTCAGAGAATAACAACCATGGAACCTCTACATAGCCATTGAGATTACTGGGTAAGTAATTACTTTGTATATTCTCCGTGATAAAGGAACGCCATCATTTGAAATTTTTATCCATTTGGTCTACACAAAAATCTGAGCATCATTTTGTATTCGGAGGTGACGCTAAAGAAATGCCGGGCGTGCTATAAAACTTTTTTCCATATCTACGTTAAATATTTTATTATAACATACTTTTATATCGAATCATTTCCGTTAAGTTACAATACGAATATTTATATACGCATAAATATCTACGTCCAAATTGTCTCTATGTCAAATTCATGGTTTATTTCTGTAACATATATGTATATGAGGGTATAAGTCCTACGCACTTATTTCAAAGGTTTCTATCAGAATATTTATTCAATATTATTAATTAAATATTCATTCGAATTATTTTGTTCATCCTAGCGAATCATTGACGGCCTTTAATATAGTATTTCCTGATGGAGATGTGGGAGGAGAGAGTAAATACTCCACAGTAAGTTCATATGAAGGATCCAGAAAGACACTTGGCCTATGACCATTTAACCTATGCATACGGAGAAAAATGGTCAACGCAATTTTTCACTGTTCTCTCGGGAATTTTCTTCATGCATTTTAATTTTTCCGCATTTATTAGTATTAATATTTTAGAAGACATTCATACATTGCATAAACCATGTGAGCTTTGACATTCTCCCACACGTCGAATTAATTCAGGAAATGCATCCAGTGTAGCTTCTCATTCCAGTGTGGCAAACATAGATTCATAGAAATTTGCGTAGAAAAACTCGTTAATTAATCACAAAAGTACGACGGATAAATATTAGTGCTTCTCATATATAGCTATAGCAGCTAGAGTTGATGGATAATTACTTCAAATTCTTGATTTATCTTCGACATTTAATTAAGACTCACACCGTTCTTTATGAATCGCTTTAATTCACTGAATATAACGATGTAAAAACATTTCAATCGCTAAGTGAAATATGTCACTCTGAAAATAAACGCTGTGGAATATGTCCTAAGTGTGTGCGTTTTCATTTTTAATGAATAATACCTTTGCCCACTACTTCCTGTTTAGAAAGACATGCTTTTAATTAACTAGTACCCATTTGTACTTTATATTAATAAAATAAATTTAAAGTAGAATTAATTGCTACTCACCAAATTTTGATACATAAAAGTTCAAGGTAACATTATTTTTGTGAGTCATTTAGAAATTTTTTGATATCATGATTTGTGTCACAGAAATTATACAACAAAATAGATTTAGAAGCGCAAAGTGCTGCAAAACAAAATACGTTATGCCTATTCAATAAGCTATTATTACATTGGAATTGAAATGATGGAAACGCGGGGTAAATTACTAATAGGAGTTAGAAATATTCAGAAATAAAAGAAAGATTGAGCAGAAGTTGGCAATTTGACTCGTCCCATATCTGTTGTCCCCGTAATCATGCATTTTTCTTTTGGCTTTCAGATGTACGACAGAATGGTACGCATTTGGATGGAGTGCCTTAATTCCGTTTGAATAATACACGCAGGTAATTCGGAAATGAACCAGATGAATATAATTCGATCCTCTTGGAAAGGGTGAAAGACTAGACTGGAATAGCTGATCCCATTCCTGGCTGATGAGTAAACCAATTTCCTACTTCCGCCGCGACCGGTACAGACTTTTTCTGGGCGTGGGTACCGAAACAGTCCCCGTAAGTGCAAGGAGTTATCAAATTTCGGAGGACCATCCGTGAAGGGACGAATGTGGCGGGGGAGGGAAGGACGAAAGGGAGAAGGGATGGGACTAGAAGTGGGAGGTGTAAGTATGCGGCACTTTTGGGCGTTAAGAACCCCGAAAGTGCGAATCGTATCTATCTGCACATCTTTCTCCCCTTCTCTTTTATCTGTCCATCGAGGGTGGACGGAGGGGACACGGAGGGTCGTTGCGAAGAGAGAGGTTCAACGTTGAGGTGCACCGAGGAGGGTGGATCGGACCTGTAGGGGTTAGGGGAGGCGAGGTCAGAGTTAACAGTGGGGGGGGGGGATTTGGAGGAGAGGTGGAGGGGTTGGGGTGAGGTCGAGAACCACTCGAGATCGAAGCAGCAGCAGGAAAAGGAAGGCAGCCAAGCGAAAGAGAGAGAGAGAGAGGACGACCGGCAGCCGGCCGACAAAGCTGCCATCTGTTGTTGTCGGGAGCAAAACACAATGGTTCACCCCATTCCCTCCGACCCACGGAATACCACCGTCCCCCCCTCCACCCTACTCGCCCCACTCCCCGTTCCGTCCACCGTGGGGAGTGGAGACCTTCCCCTCGCCACGCCGTGCCTCGCCATCTACACCCCTCGGCCCTGCAAAACCAAGTTCCTCCCCCAGCACGGGAGCAACTTATGCCCAGAAACCCTTCGGGCGTACAAATCACCCGCAATACGGACCGATATAAAAAGTTTATCGACAGAATGGAAACCTTGAATGACTATGAAGTGCCGGCCGCTGGTTTCGTTTGTCCGTGTGTGTTCCCTTTTGCAATTCAAATCTCTCTGGTGTGGCCATGGTAGTCGGCGTGTTCGCCGAGGGCTTGGCTCGTGTCGAACAACCTCCCGCGTTGATCCGTGATCGTGCGGATTAGGCACGTCGTGCGGCGGCCGACGAGGAAGGGAAAAAGGGGTAAAAAAGGCGTGTTGGGATGGTTCCGTTTGGTTATGCGAAACGCAAAAAAGGAGGCACGCGTGCCTAATTTGTGTGTATATCGAAAGAGAGAGAGAGAGAGAGACGAAGAGGGAAGTTGAAGGAGTACCACCACCCGCGGTCCATTGTGATGCTAATTCTCCTTCCAATGATCTCGGGCAGGGAGAGTCCTCGAAAACTTCTTTGTTGAGTCCGGGAAAGGAATCAATGACGTCCGAATTAAGCACGGGCTAATGAACATTTTCCTCCCATTTTTCCGCAACCCCTTCACTACCGTTTCTAGCGAAGGATAAGGTTTCCCGGGGAACAAGCCCGCACAATATTAGGTCCTCTTCCCTCGACTGGTTCGATTACGGGACGATCCTCGAGAAGAAGGATATGTAAAAGAGCCGAATCGTTTTTGTTCCGCGTTCTTCGCAAGCCTTTATCTAGGTAAGAGTCCCTCGACCCCTCCACCGCCGTCGAGGAAACCTTCCTTTTGGTCTCCCTCGAAAGGCGTAACGAAAAGGTTGGATGAATGTGGCGCGTACGACTGGTTCGCTGCTATTCACTATTGGAAACTCGGGACGTTTTTCATTTGTCGCACAATCGATAGCCCACCTCCTCCTCCTTTCATCTTCCTCCTCTTGCCCGCCGCCCATCGTCCGTGTTGATACAACAGTGCTTGATGGGCCCCTTGTTCAAATACTATTCTCTCCGACGTGCTCTCTCCGTCCTGGTGATTGCCTGATCGATTTGCGCTCCCGTCGGTGGGAGCATGTGTTTTTACGTGAGTGAGCGAATCCAACGATTTGGCTTTCCCCTTGTTTGCTCGAGTCTGATGACCAACAAACCTACATTGTTTGCGTGCTGTTGCGCTCTTCAGACGGGAAAGAGCAGCATGAACTTGCTTTCCAAAGAGGAGGAGTAATTGTCAACTATTGCCTCCAATAATCATTTCAAACCGTAAACATGCGACCAGAACGTATTCGAAAAAGTCAGTAAAACACTTGGTAAATATTACTGGTAATGCAAATAATGGCATCATTATAAAAGCTCATTGAGGATTATAGTACCATAATAGAAAATATAACTTCAGTAGAAATAGATTAGCTTGTGTGATTACTAAATACTTGTATTTTAACTTTCTAATTGAAACTATATATATGGATATATAAAACCATGAACACAGTAATCAACCCGAAGGTCGGTTTGTATATATATGTGTGTGTGTGTGTGTGTGTGTGTGTGTGTGTGTGTGGGTCGCGGTGGTCCAGTGGGTAGAGCATTGGAGCATTGTTAATGGTTATATATATATATATATATATATATATATATATATATATATATATATATAATTATATATATATATATATATAACTTTTGGACGGCACAATAGAACACAGAATAAAATAGATAACACGTAAAAGGACACTCACACTGTAGATGATTTAAGCTTTCGGCCTACTCCGAGGCCTTCTTCAGGTCAGACTCATTGTCTCAGAGTCAGGGTCAGACTCAGAGTCTGACCTGAAGAAGGCCTCGGAGTAGGCCGAAAGCTTAAATCATCTACAGTGTGAGTGTCCTTTTACGTGTTATCTGTTTTATTCTGTGTTCTATTGTGCCGTCCAAATGTTATATTGCTCTCGTGAGTACTTCCGCATCATCTATATATATATATATATATATATATATATACATACACGTACGTACGTGTACTCACACACACACATATAAAAAAAACCATAAACACAGTAATCAACCCGAAGGTCGGTTTAGTAGGTGATGGTAGAGCTCACCCATGTACCAAGCCCTATACGGCGAGTGAATATTCACACATCAGGGTAGGGGGGCCAGTTCCTTTCCCTGTGCCGGTTATGGTTTCCCAGGAAGATCTGGTACCCGAAAAATCAACTAGCTTGGGTGGAGCTGCAGGTGCCCAAAGTGCCTTGAATCGAACCCGGGACCCTCCGGTCAGCAGTCCAACGCTTTACCCGCTAGACCACTGCGACCCGCACACATATATATATATATATATATAAATATATATATAAATATATTTTTTTATACATACATACATATATATATTTCCATAAACACACACACAATTGATGGAACATTGGAGAGATTTTAGCTAACAAAGAAGTAAACTTAATCTATTGCCTCCTGCGTAAAATAAATTCTATCAAATTACAATGATTATGAGAAATGAAATTGCACTGGAATTCTGACTTTAATTTTATCGAATGAGTGTTTTAACGGCGTTAATGAAGTATCTCGACCCCGATTGTCAAGGCCGCAAAGGAATTAATGTGTTTTTGCCCAACCAAATGGTTCTTAACTTTTTCCAATGGAAACCGCGGATCAATGTTAAATAGAAATGTGTTTTTTGGAATTAAAACCTTTTCCGTTGATGATTTCGAATATGACATTCGTAGAAGAGTACAAAAAAATGCTCCTTTCACTGGAGGCAAAAATAATACTCCTCTTCCAAACATATTGAAATAATTATGATTCTGTTCTCTCTCCAAAAACATTAAAATTACGTGTAATCACGCATAATCCATTAATCGGATTGCTGTAATCATCAATACAACTTTTTACGTTTATCATGCAAAATATCACCGGCCTGACAAAATCTCCACGTGCTTAAAATATCATATCACTCACACTCTTTAGACTATTCCATATTCGTTTCAAAATCAGAAACTAAGCCAGCTGTCAACATTCAAATCTCCTCTCGCCATTCTTTTTTTTTAATTTTATCTTTATAATCATTAACGTTGGCAATTGAAATGACTTGCTTTTTGGCCTTCTCAAAAGGTAGTTCACATCAACCATCTTTCATTCGCTATTGCTTCATCATGTACCTTATCTTAAATAACCAATTATTACGATTCAATTCCCGAATGTTATTGATCAACATATTCAAATTTTTCTAATTTATTTTTGTACTAAATTTAAGATATATTCAATACATCCAGGTTTTTCCGCTTCAAAAGGAGTTTTCTTCCCCATGCCCCCATATTTGAGGCTCTTCGCTTTCGTTCCAAAAACCTACCACCTGAAGTTGTTCTCATACAATATACGAGTATGCACTCATTCTCATATTAGTGCATACTCGTATATATGTGTATACCCCGTTATCAATGGAAGAGACTGGCTAGTTTACCAACGATGGTTGCTGCGCCTCTTTTCCATAGCCGTAAAAGACTTGGGACTGTGACGGGACCCCCTTTCGTTCTCCCTATGACGAGGCTGAGGGGAAACGAGCATTTACAACCAAAATAGAATGGGCGGAGAGAAGGTTGAATGGGAGCGTGCGAGGAGGCCGACCACGGCCCACTAAGAACAGACCCGCGAATTAATTACACCCACCTAACCGGACCCTCGATTCCACTCGAGTGCGGATCGAAGCAGCGAAGTCGACCAAACGACGGAGCGCGAACGAAACCCGATCTCCGTGGGCAGTCTCTCCGCTCCTCCCTTTTAATATGACCCTCCCTCCTCCCGTTCAAGCGTAGGGCCCGGGAGTTCGAGCATCGCGCAGGACGGCACGGTCTGGAAGTAGGGGTGCATTCACCGGAGGTCCGCCACGCTCCCGAGTGCCTCTCTACCGGTGTTGTGATCGCCTTGTTTTCGCGCGGAACCGTTGCTGCTCGGAGGATCCCAATTAGACGACGGCTCGGCGTGGGAAAAGGGGCGTTGTTGTCGGTGCGGGAAGCGCCGTCGTTGCCCATGGCGGGGATGACGGGGAAACGATGGGGCGGGTGGGAGAGGAGGCGAACGACGCGCTGAAAGATGATCGGGAGCTTTTAGATTGGCAAATGAGGATGCTTTGTGAGCGAGGCCGAATAAAGTAGCCCCATGAAAAGTAATTTCGGGAACAATGGAGCTTGTGATTACAGGCAATGACGTCCATCGTTAAGTCATTTTCCTCACCACGACCCAAAAAACAACCACATTATGTTAATGCCCACGCCATTTCATTAGGTTTTTTAACTAAATAATCTTTCCCTAAGGAAAGCGCTGAGAGAACTTCAAGTAGTTTTCCATCTACTTTATGGGGAATCTGTAACTTTATGACCACCCAATTGTATTTGATACCTCCACTGTTTATCGGAGTACGAAAAACAAAGACGATTTGGAAATCATTAATATTCATCGCTAAGAATCACTTATTGTGGTCAATATTAACAGAGAGGTCGTAAGTATCAACAATAAAAATCGTCTTTGCCATATTTCCAGGGCTTTAGCTGATTAGAGGACTTGGAAAATGACGCAGGAGTAATAATAATAAATTATTTGTTTCACTCATATATAATATAGTAATGGGCTTTATGATAAATTTTTCAAGAAGTAGCAGTAATGACGAACATAAACATACATCAATCACGTGAAAATAGTTGCAGCCGAGATACGAGTACATTATATTCCGATTAATAGACCAGGAGGTTGCACTATCATCATCAAGTACAGTAAACATGGGCTCTCTTCCAACCAAAAAATGAGAAATAATTTCATTCGTT
This sequence comes from Hetaerina titia, assembly GCA_037158775.1. Taxonomy (NCBI): domain Eukaryota; kingdom Metazoa; phylum Arthropoda; class Insecta; order Odonata; family Calopterygidae; genus Hetaerina; species Hetaerina titia. Next base: position 121,832,658 of record CM073768.1, read on the forward strand.
AAAGAGTCCAAAAATAATAAAATTAAAAATGAAATGACAGATTTTCCGTGGTGAATTATGATACGAAGCTCATAAGGTAGCTATTTTCTAATTTTCCAAAGAATATAAATTTAATGTTAGTCGAAACGCTCGACTTCGTTTTGATAGAATTTAAAAAAGTTTATTTTTGGAGATAAATAGTTACCTCTAGGTAAATGATAGCCATGAAAATTAGCTATGTTAAATATAAAAACATGGACCAAAGGAAAGTATACTATTTTCGCTAAAAACATAGAATACTCATAAAAATTTCCAACACTAAGAAAAGTTGAATATGGTTTCTCATGAAACTAAAGTCACTCATTAACCATAAATCTTGTAAATAAGGTTTAAAATGTTAATATTAAACGTTCTGGCGCTGAAAACATTCAAAGAATGTAAGAGCGGGAAATACGAGTATCTTCGCTTCGATTCAACACGCCTCAAATGAATCTCGAAATACAATATGGGCACCAAAATATTGGTTTCTTAAAAAAGTAATTTTCCGCAATTTTTTTCCTGTGTTTCTCGTTTCAGAGGGTCAGGGACTTAGGATTTCGATAATAGTCAGGTGAAGATCGTATTTTACTTCAAAAAACCCTAATACATTATAAGATTCTAATCAACTTAAGATGATTGCATTAACGGCATTATGTTTAGGTACTAACATAAACATAACGAAGCAACATAGTAGTATTTTTTAACTGTCTGCCCTAATGGCATTCATATCATATTGCATCCGGAATCGCGGGGAAATAATCCTACATGACCCGACTTGCCAGTTTACAGTTTAATGAAGTTGAATCACCCTAAACTCATTATCTCAAATCCTGTGTCAATCCCTTTAGCCCATTTTCTGAACAAGAGTAAACCCATTCCCTCCCGTTCCACGCGTTTCTCATTCGTTCTTCATAATGCTATATAAACCCGAACATTGTAAGACTGTGTACCTGAAGAGGTCTCGTCGTGACAGTTCCCCGGTCGTATAAAAAGATCACTAAGTGGATAGAACAAAGTTTTTTTCTGTTATCTTCGCGATGGACCTCCTCAAAATAAAACTTAAATTTAATTATTTAATTTAACTTTATTTATTTATTTATTTCCTCAAATAATAAGATTACAAGTAAGCGCCAAGCATAAAAAAATGGCCAGCTGAACCGAAGAATATAATATACCTATCAATGAAGTACACATCAGTGTTGAAAAAAAATGTATTTAATGTTTCAAATGCTTAGTAAACTAAAATAGCTTGTTAATTGATAAGTTATAAAAGAGTGTGGTTGAATATCTGATAATATATAATGTGAAAGGTAAAGGAAATTTTCATATTAGTTTAAAATGTTTATGTTAAACCAACATCCTCGTACTTGTACCGGGATAATGTAGGCAAAGCGTATGACTACTTACTTAAAATTTCTATGCGGAATGCCGTGCTAATTCTCTTGATCCTCCCGGCTTCACTCGACTTGATTTTCTGGGAGCAATTTCTTCCTGAGAAACCTCAAGTGGCGCAGAGAATCCCACATTTGGTAGGGAGGCATTTATTCCTAATCCCCACGCAGATCTAACTATAAGGTATATAACCCTACCCTCACCCATCAGCTAAATTCCGAGTTGAGTTTCGCTTTTGGTTATTTATTCTGGTCTTGACTCTTCTCATTTTATAATCATGTCACATTCATTTCGAGGACATTCCTTGAATTAATTTTTTTTAAACCTTTGAAGGTGATGGCAATAAAGAAATTTAGCCAGGTTTTCGCCTAGGAATTATGATAAATTAGTGAAATTTTGAGAAAATTCCTCGTGAAGCACACCAAATTTAACCACAGTAATCAACTCCTAAATACAAAAACCCAAAAAATCACAGGTCTTGGGTGATGCTGAGGTTGGATAGAGGCGTCCCCGGGAGTCGTACCCAGGCCATCTTGTCCCTGGCCCAGCTCTTTATACCCAATGGACTCCGACGTCGCCGCCATAGAGAAAATATTTAGTATAATCCATGGGAGCAAACAAGAAAAAGAGCAGAACTAATAATTTGGTGAAGTAAAATGAATAATTTTTCGTCAGGTTCAGTTCATAATTAGTCACATTTACATTAAAATTATTGAAGGTTTGCGCTCATCTTCTTCTTCTCAATAATTTTCCTTTCAACCATGAGGTCGTGGTTTTATTGGCCATAAGATGGCCACTTAATTTCTGAAAATATATTACAAACTCAGGTAGGGTGGGACATATTAACTATAGTTTGAAAATGTTTTTCAGTAATGGATTTTAATGGATTGTGATGATTGTAATTCCAAAAAGTTTAAAAGGATCGAGATATATTTATACACATGGTCAATACTACGGGCTAATAAAAATTTTAAATCGGAATTTTTTTCAATGAAGCATAATGAATAATTTGTAAGCATACGCATTAAATTATACCCCTGATGCTCTGTAAAAAGCTTTAAATAATGAACTAGAATACTTAGTGACCAAGAGCCAGGAACCCTACGGAAATTTAGCTGAAGAAGTGAAGTGTCTCCGAAGCTTGGCTTTCGGTTCTGAAGCCAACGAGGATATTTACTGATTGAATGAGAAAAGAGGAGCGTTAAGGTGGAAGTGAGGAAATAAAAAGCCATAAAGCGCACTACGCAAATAAGAATAGATGCCTTGGGCATGCCTTGGGATTTTTTACGAACGTGATAAAAGAAATGGTTCAATGAGAATGGGTAAAGGACAAATACGTTGAACAAATGCCCATAGAGCTATGCAAGAGAGCAGTTAGATTATTTGTATCGAATAGCAAATAATGGGATGACTGCTAACAAATAATCTTCGAGTTGAAGGACTCAATGTATGAATGAAATGAGCAAGAGAAAAATGTTTTCTAAATATTTAATTTACCAAAACCGTAAACATTTGCAGAATCGCAAACGATATGACCTGCGCTGAATGAACCATGAAACATCCACGGTTGAATGACTAAAGAAAATGTCTTTTTATTGATTTTATTTTAATTTTTCAATTTTTTTACCAATTCCTAAGTGACATTTGTTGCTATTTCGTATAATCTTAATCCTCTTAAAAAATCCTCTTAAAAAATTTACTTGAAAAGTAGCGTACATATACCATTTTTCTTAATTTATTGTACCACCTTGGTTAGAATACAAAATATGATTTATAAAACTGTGAGTAAGAGCAAAGGCACAGGGAAAGGCTCTATGACGTAGATCAATGCAAGTATGTTTTCATATCACTGTCTGGATTTTCCCAAATTCAATTCCTAATTACCTTCACAAACAATGGAATAAAGTATTAATGTTTGATATGTATCCGATGGATCGTGAATAGCAATATACGAGCTCGTAGCTCCGAATCTCATTAGTGGTATGAATTTCAGAATGAATAATATAACTAAGGTGACCGTTTTGTATTTTTGAGAGAGAGAGAGGTAACTTCATATGCATTGCAGCAAAAAACAAATAACTGATAATGCACTCGTTGGCACTGATCCCGCACCTGATGCGCTTCCCTTCTGTCCCCCCGAGCGAGGACTTGACTCATGCCCAATATTTTCGTGATGGCCCCCGGAGACGCAACCCATCCCACGCCCTTTCTCACTCGCAAATGACGATCACCGGGCAGCAGCGGCCACGAGCAAGCACTCGGACACGCGACCAAAACTCCGCATCTGTCGGCCGGCGGTACGATCATTTTTTTCCATCTCCACCCCCTCAAATCCTCCCCTACCCTACCCTCTTTCCCCATCCTTTCAACCCTCCCGTGCCCAACGGCTCATGGGGCACCACCCCTGGGCATCCGGAATCACTCCGCTGACCCGAGAAATATAAGTGGAATTGTTGCCTTTCCGCCTTGGAAAACCGAGTTGACCTCCGCAGTCCAACAAAAGAAGCGCTCCTACGTATACTCGGGGCTGTGTCACACAAGCATAGTCCGCTCACGGCCACGACAGACAAGATCGGTATCCCCAGTTTTATACCCCCAGGAAAAGTGAACCCCCTCTCATTCTTCCGAGATCCTTTCTCCGTGCAATTTCGGGTTACATTTATGGCTGTTATTTTTTCCCTCGATGTCGCAAAATGTTAGATCGGTGGAATGATTCTTTGTTGAATGTGCGGATAAAAAAAATGGACTAGAATGATTTTGTGAGGAAGATTAATTGTTGTATTTAGCATCTAGCCTATTCATAACGAGGAAACGCGGTGTCCTGTTAGAAGAAGACTGAGTTAAATGATCCGAGGGTAACGTTGTTCATGTGCCTATTTCGTAATTATTGATTGGTACCAGTGTACCAATGTTTTCTTTGACGGGCAATGGGTAAAATCCCATTGGCAAAAATGTAGCTAAGATACATGCCCACTAACATGTGACTCCGTTGAAGCAACTGTTGCGGCATCTCCCACAGTTAATTGAATTTACTTAAGAGATTTTTAATTTGATCATATCGTTGAAAAAAATTATCATGCATTCTATTCATAAATATAGTAGAATGGCGGATACTAATTACTCAGATATTTCTACGAATGATGATGGAACGACAACAGCAGCTTGAGTTAAAAATAAGAACTATATTTTACTCACGCGTCACATTCAATACTCAGCAGTGCCATCTTCCTCCTATCTGTAAAGAGAAATTTTCCATTTAAAAACTCACTGAAATATTAAAAAGAGCACTCAATAACTAAAATTTGGACATTCTTTAAATACTCTTGAGAACATTCCCAAATATGCGCACAGTAGTTTATAGATAAACGAGCGCAAACATCAGATAACAGTGCGTTGTTTACGCTTGACCTGGCCGAGTGGTCTCCTGTTGCTACAATAAGGAGCGGAGCGAAATATTTTTTGAACGGCGCTACGATATTTGCATTGCTCCTCACGCGCAATAGCATTTGAATTCCACGCAGTTCACTTCGAATGTAAATTCGGGTAAGATATTGATTGCAACGCACCCCGGCGGTCGTATATATTTTTCTTTATGGCCCCAAGTGTGACTCGCGAGGCAAGAAACGATACTCGTTGCTGTGTGTCAGGGGGAGTCTCATTGTGTGACATGGGAACGGGTAAGGGGGGGCAAAGGGGACGGAAACATGTCTATATGCATAACATTGGCGGATTATGTGAGAGGGAGAAAGGGCGCGGTCGTATTTGGTGCATTAAGGGAGATGGAGAGAGAGAGAGAGAGACAGACACCCTTGTGAGAGGAAGCCCTTCCCATGATGCCGGGCCGACCGACCGCCGTCTCACCTCTCTCCCCTTCTAAGTCCACTACAATGCGCCAATTAATCTACCCCTGCTTCCCCCATCCCGGATGTCGGCCTACACTATGACGTTATCCGGATATCATTTTTCATAACCACCGCCATTCTGCCGCGGTCCGATTCTTCCCTTCATCCCACCCCCACTTCCTCGACTTCCCCAACACCAAGTTCTCACACTCCCGCCGTTAGCGATCTGCGCCCTGCGTCACATCAACATGCTTTCGATCGGTGTAACAGAAACTAATCCGATGCCACGTTTTCTATGCATCACGACTAAATCTACCGTTCAATACTGGTGTGTTTGTTAAAACTGATCTCTTCGTTTCGTTGAACTCATGACTTTTTGCACCTCCGTCGCGAGAGTGATTGTGAGGAGAGTTTCGAATAATCCTTTGAGGGATTATTAAGTGATTTCAACGTGTCAGCCTGCGACATGGTTATAAGAGCAAAACAATTAGTCGCAAAACAGAATGAATACGAAGAATTGAATTATTTTTCCAATATTATTTATTAAATTATCTTTTGATAGTTATTCTAATTTTATTTTCTTCTTGCATGTACTGTTCACAATATCATATGCAAACTGAAAAATGAAGTCTTTAAAACGATAAAGTTGCATAAAAGATTACTTTTTTCGCTCTGATTAATAATTTGTTTACCATGTTGCAGAAATTAAAATTTAGTAATCAGAATGAAAGGGCTAAAGTCTGTTTAAGAAACTAGAAACACACATTTTAAATTCACTTGGACATATGCATGTATGCATACAAACACTGCTAAAGTATTTTCGCAATTATGAAAAAATAAACTCTATCAGATTTAAGAAATATTTCATAATATTGAAAATAATTTTAAAAATAATTCTGCAGTAACTAAACCTGCATGATAAATGGCTCATTTTCAAACTCCAGGTGCCTTTTTGCTTATTCAAACAGAAAAATATAAAATATTCATGTGGTTCCATCATATACAATTAGATACATATTTCCAAAATGTAATGAATATGTCATCTCTGTTGAGTTCAATGGAGAAAACAGTTTTCAAAATACGAGGCATTCATAAAAAATAAGGATATTTCAAAATTCAAGATAGATTATATTAGTCCGTACATAGTATTAATCATATTAGTCCGTAAATAGAATTATCCATAGATATTGTTAATCGTACAATCAGTTTCTAAGGTCAAAAAGTGCTACAAAATAAGAGAGAAATAATTCTGTACTTTTCAAGGAGTGGTAGGCCCTGTATTTGAGGCGAAGACACATAATATAGGCCAGATTTGCGAATCAATACAAAATACTTGGAGGGAAAATAAGCCCTGACCAAGTATACATCAACGAATGAACATTTCCTTTCATCGATCTCTGAAACACTCGCGTTCAAAAACCATCATTACAAAGCAAATCTAGGAATTATAATAATTACGAGAAAGCAAGGTAAGAATATCTACAATTAAATCTTTAACTCAGCGAGTGTTCTTTTATATTATAAATGCAGATATGAATTCTTTCTATTTAATATTGTTGATCATATTCAGAGTAGCATAAACTTTTATTTAATAGATAAAATACTCAGATTTAGGCAATATAAAGCTGAAATGATCGGATATTTCGATTAAAAAGTTAAAGAAATCGCTTGAATTTTATTAAGTAAAAAACAGTCCACCAAAGTAATTCAGAAACTCATTTGTCACAAAATAAAAATTCAGTATAACCAAGAAAACTGTACACCAATTTAATTTCCGAAATGTACAGAGTATTATTTTCGTGAATACGAGTACGTGAAATCGAGTACGATATTGAAATAAATACGCGATCCATGTAGATAATAATGAAAACCTTCAAATTTAAGTTTTTTATTAATACTGTCTGTCTATACCCATGTGTGTGTTTTTTATATAATATTATGATAAATTATAAAAAAACACACACACACACATATATATATTATTATATATATAATTATATATATATATATATATATATATATATATATATATATATATATATATATATATATATATATATATATATATATATATAATTATGTGTATAATTGTGAGTCCCTCTTTTATATGTTTTAGTTTCTGTGTTTGCTATGACTATTTAGTGAATTCACATTATTGTGCACGTTCGTGGGTTTTCCAAGAAAGTGACTAATTATGTTATATTATATATATATATATATATATATATATACATATGCAACACACACTTGTATATGTCCATGTGAATCGCGGTAGTCCAGGGGTAAGGCGTTGCACTATTACCGGAGGGCTGGGTTCGATTCCCGGGCAAGCTGCTCTGGGCACCTGAAGCTAAATGATTATTTGGGTACCAGTCTTCCTGAAAAACCATAACCGGCACAGGGAAAGCCGTCGAACTTTGTACTGGGTTAACTACCATCACCTACCAAACCGACCTTCGGGTTGAATACTGCGTTTATGGTTTTTATTTTCATGTGTATACTGCGAGTATATCATGCATACACGTATACGATGCATGATGATGACGGCCGTGCTGTCGAAACATTAGAACTAAATGCGTCCTCTCTCTATCTTTTTGTGTTCAAATAATAGAATCGAAGTTTATATGTACACATAATTATATATATATATACATAAAACCTATAGGAAAATCTCACGGGTGTGAACAATAATATACATGAAGTTAACACTAGCGAGCAAAGACAAAAACAGAAACACAAGAGAGAAAAGAAACACGTTTTCGAATTTGTAGTGGTACAAGCCACCTTTCTCATGGAAGAGAAGGAAGGAGCCTGTGTTTTTGTTACATATATATATATATATATATATATATATATATATATATATATATATATAAACCATAAACACAGTAATCAACCCGAAGGTCGATTTAGTAGGTGATGGTAGAGCTCACCCATGTACCAAGTCCTATACGGCGTGTGAATATTCACACATCAGGGTAGGGGGGCCAGTTCCTTTCCCTGTGCCGGTTATGGTTTCCCAGGAAGATCTGGTACCCGAAAAATCAACTAGCTTGGGTGGAGCTGCAGGTGCCCAAAGTGCCTTGAATCGAACCCGGGACCCTCCGGTCAGCAGTCCAACGCTTTACCCGCTAGACCACCGCGACCCGCTATATATATATATATATATATATATATATATATATATATATATATATATATATATATATATATATATATATATATATATATATATATATATAACAAAATATAAATGCATACATTTTTTATGGATATGTACATGCATGTATTCCTTAAGGGAATGCAGTGACATTGACGAAGTGCCGTGTAAATAATGCCTATCTAATCACAATGCTTGATTATTAGTCAAGATTTATAGAACAGAGACACTTCACAAATCTAAGCGTGGAACGAATCGAATTCTATCCTACCCTGGTAGGTGAGATGAATGCAGCAATGTTAGCATATGGGACGCCTTCCCGCAATTGCCTGCTAGCTTTGCGAGTCGAATCGGATGAAAAGAAGAGAATCCTTTCTCAGCGGGGTTCTGATGGAAAAAGCCCGACGAAGGTGCTACTGAATGATGCAAATCAGAGGACTCCTTTCTTCTGAATGGGACTTTTTCGTAGCGATCCCTTAAATTCATGGTGGGATATCCTGTCGGAATCGGATTTTACTGACTTGGGCGGGGCACTTCCGCTATTAGCTATTGATCACATGAATAAAGACTTGTCCCCGGTAAAAACCACCTTATCAGGGCGGATGGAACCAGACATGGCTCGTATACCCTAGGAAAAGATATGGTTTTGCGACGATACGTATACTAATGTCACAGTTTAAAAAAAATACAATTAAAATTATATATTTTATTACGCAATATTATTAGTTTCATGGTAATTATAATAAATAATATTAATCAAATGTTTTAAGATTATATGTTAATTGAATGATACCCTACCAATTAAAGTAAGGATGGTAACCACTACATGTACGAATGCCAGACGAAGGTTTCTATAAAGTGAATGAAAGCTAATCGGAGTGATTAAATACGGAATTTGTTGGGCGGATATAATGTGTAATAGGTTTTTGCAGACATAAGTTTGTGTTCAAATTTATATGTGAAAAATAAGCTACTCGCTCTACATCCATCTCTGCATTTTTATCCACCAACCCCTTTGCTAGGAGATTAAAAAGTAACTTATTCATGGTATTTTTTCAAGAAAGGTGTTGAAAATGGTGTTTTTACGCGACTAAATATGACTTAAAATTCCTTCTTATTTCATCATTGCATACAGCATATTATAAATCAAATTTAATAAGGTCTTCCACGACGTTGATGGTATGTTTCAACAGAAAAGCATTCTGATTATCATACCAGGACGCTACGTACCGGCAAAAGCAGTTTAAACATGAGGGAATCCCGTCTGGAACAATGCGATGAATGATATTTGCCACGCTTCCCTAGACGCCTTTGGTAATGAAAAACGTGGATAACTACGAATGACTTATACAGCATGAGAAAGCCATGAGGAGAAGCGAAATGAAACAGAATGTAATCTACCTCTTTATTTTCAGCCAAACGAACCCTTATATTTTTCTTGTTTCACAATTTTATTTTTGAAATAATTTATGTGCGATAGATTTCTACCATTTTCAAAATGCGACCCAAAATTAATAATAACACATATTAAAAATTCATTATCATATTATAAAAATTAAAATTTTGAGCTAAATTTCAGTACATAATTTGTTAAGGTTTCAAATCCATCAAGCAAGTTAAAAAGTCTTTTGTAAATATGTTCATGTTTCGACACATTTAATTTAGAATAGTGTTAAGTATAAAGCTATCATATACGTACATAGCTATATATTCCATCGAAGCAATTATTCACTAATGTAGCAATATTAAATAAAAATATGATACATTTATATTAGTCACTCAAGTCTTCCAAAACGATTTCATAAACATCTTACTGTGATTATATTGTGCGGTCATATCTAAATTTGTACAATAAAACTTTTAAGGGCTTAATTTACTAGTTCCTACCTTTGATTACAAATAACGTGCTCAAACATACTTTACTCCCGCGGAATAATAAATCCCTCCCCCCCGAAGTCTGATTACATGTTCAGTTTTATCCTCGCGAAATAAAAGCGTCAAATTAATTTTATTAAAAACGAATAATAATTGAGGGTGCCGTATTAAATGGTCTTGGGAGGAAATAAACCAACAAACAACAATTATCAACCCGAAAATTAATTTGAAAGGGCAACTGCGTTTAGAATTCTAAACGCCAAGGTACCAAGGTAGGGGTCGGTTAAACTTCCGCCTGTTTCCCATAATTATCTAGTAACAGAAAAATCACACAACCATGGTGAAGCTGAGGTTTCCCCGAGGCGTCACCTGGAATCTAATCCGGGCCCTCCGATCGGTAGCTCAGCGCTCTACCCACTGAACCAGTGCGTCCCATGAGGAGAGAATAAGACAGACAATACTGCCCAATTAATGCATCGACACTTTTGTCCGCAAACCCTCGAAATTCATTTGACGCCTCCGCATGGAGAGGGTGAAAAGGGACGAAGAACGATTACTCCCAATTTTCGCAGCACGTGGAGCTCCGTGGAGCGTGGTCGACAGCGGGGGGAAGGATTGGGAATTTTGTGAGGAGGTTTCTGCCGAGTTGAAGAGACGAGGCGGGAGGATAGATAGGGAGTACGGGGGGAGGGGGTCGTTACGCGAGCTCCTTCCCTCCCCGTTGCGGTCCCTCGGCGGGGCGCCTCCCCGCGTCCGCCCCCTTTTGGGTCTCGACGGCGGCGGGCGACGCCCGCGGGAGAGAGGAAAGGGCCGGCGTGCGGCACGCGCCGCCACGTGCGCCAGTCGGCCCTCGCAGCCGCTGCCGCCGTTCCGCAGCGGGGACACGCGGTGACGGTTACGGCCGCTCCGGGAGAGGTGACGAATGGCCCGGGAGTCCCCGAGGATGTGGAACAGGAGAGGGAAATGGGAGGAGAAACCCATCCGAGTTAAACGGAGGGAGGGAAATAGTCATCATTGCATCCCTTCCCGCCGTGGGAATCCATCCCCACGACAAAATACGCACTTGACTATATTAAGGTTTGATTGAAAATGTTTCCGAAAAACCTTACTCGACGAGAACTCGCATTCGATTTCTTAAACGATTTCGACTTCTACTTGATTAGTTCTGGAGTATGTATTCTCAGTGACTCCTTACGGTATAGTTCAGAGCAAAAATAAAAAATGAATTAAAAGTTCCTAGGAAAACACATTGAAAATTAAGGGCGAGAAAAATAGTTATACGAAGGGTTTTATGAAGTTAGTATGGAAAAGAAAGAATGGCCAACAAAATATTAACAATCGGTGTAAAAATTACCCTAATGGGTGTTATGAAGATGGTGAAATCAGAGTGGTAAGTCCTGAATTGATACCACCCATGTTGGGAAAAACTATATGGAGGCTCTATTATTTGAATGTCAATATTCCAACAGGAAATCCACGTGTCTGTCATACATATTTTTCCTCTAGATGTTTTTGCTATTAACAATGAATCTCCGGAAATTATTGACCGTTTATTGCAACTTTGCTATATTTAAATTGATTAGATACTTTTGACTGTGAAGTAGTATGCATTCCCTGTACCCGAAGGCGACTCTTGGTAGAAAACTCTTTTACATCGCCAGTATCCAGTGACTTTGAAAGGGTTGGGTGCGTTGGAAGGGAGCTAATTTTACGATGGTGGACGTCGGAGGGCCATGGGAGGATCATAGAGGAAAGGGATGTTTTATCGAAGAGCGAAAGTGGAGGACATGTAAAATGGACGGGTAAAATCGCGCTGGAACGCCATGGAGAAATGTCTGTTAGACATTAAATTTTGAGCTAAAACCAACATTTTTCCATATCAGCCGTGTTACCCTTTGGTAAAAATAATAATTCAATTACGTTCTTAACTCGTACGGTATTTCTACCACACAGAGGGAAATTAATTAACATTTATATAATCATGTAAGATCTTCGGCATCTAGTCCAGTTTAAAATATAAAAATAGTGAGATTATATGAATTTTTTGCAAAGCAAGCTATCTGTCAACAATTAATCATTAAAAGCACAACCTGCGTTAGGAATAAACTGAAATAACAAAATATTATGTGGTATGATGAGACCACTCAGTATCTTACAGGTAAAAAGCGACAGTTAACGGCGACAGAGACAAAACGTAATCAACCCAAATTTTCCGACTCCTAGCTCCCAATCATAATATACCTGTAATAGAATATTTACTATATATTGATTATTTTTTCGTACTGGGGTATGCCTGTAATAGCAACGGTGATGGTCACAATTTCTAATCTATTGAGACGCCGAAGCCGAAAACACAGAACACACACACTACTGTGTAAGAAGTTAGAAGAATAATGTACCAATAAAATTGACGTTTGAACGAAATGAATGCACAACGCCGATACATTGATATCCTGCACATGCCAAGAAGTGTTAATATCGTCTGTTCACATGCTATAATTCCATTCGGAATTTACTTGACAAGGCCTGTTCATCATGGTTTCCAGAAAATCGAATAAGTACCTATCTGCTCGTGGTTTCTTTTCTTCTTCTAATTAAAGAGGAAGTTTTTAAGGAACTTGTGCGATATAATGCAACTATTTCAGAGAGTAAAAATCATTCGCCTTGACCGGGATTCGAACCCGGATCCCTCGATATCCGGCCGAGTGCTTTAACCACTTAAGCTACCGAGACGTCCTCTGTGGCGCGTCGCGCACGACTACGAATGCCTGTGACATTGTATGTACGGTATTTCGTCATAACATCTTGTTCCTTTAAAGACCCCAAAATTTCAGAGTGTAAGAGGACGTCTCGGTGGCTTACGTGGTTAAAGCACTCGGCCGGATACCGAGGGATCCGGGTTCGAATCCCGGTCAAGGCGAATGATTTTTACTCTCTGAAATAGTTGCATTATAATGCACACATAGCGGGTGACTCCGTTAAAGTTACTATTACAGTTTCTTAGAACTTGTGCGATTTACTGCAGATGACTAGAGGCCGTGGTTATTCTCCCAGCTGATATATTGTTCAATTCGATATCGCCATTTACACATTTCACTTGCGAATAAACGAGTAAATATTTACAGTTTATTAGTAAATAAAGCAATTAATTAAATTATACCAAATTTTAAATGTTTAAATAGGAAATAAAAGATATTTTTTGACACATCAAATTTGCATTCATGCTTATTTATTTTTTTAAGCGTCGAATAGCCAATTTTAATTAATTAGTAATTCGTGAATAAGCATATAGATAGCGTGAATTTTTACAGCCGGGTCACAGTGAATTGAAAAGTTGCTGAAAATATGATTTTTGCGAAATATTTTTGAAAAAAAAAGAAATATATACTTTAACTTTGAACTTCACGCAATTTTACACCAAAGGGTATGAATAATGAATAAATAAAAGATTAATTTCGGGGAAAAATGTTGGCATTTTAAAGTAGATCTTTATCATCGACATCGACATAATACCCTGCAAGGGCGTGTGGTGGGGGGTGTTAGGTCACTACCCCTAAAAGAGAACAAAACCACATACAAAATCAACACATCCATGCCTACCTCACAGTGACGTATACATTCATGCAAAAATCATTTCAACTTACACGCATGCAAGTACATATACTATCAATTAACAAATAATTGCACCTGAAGATGCAGTAAAATTTTATCCAATAACGTGCAGGCTAGAATTCAAAAAGTAAGAAGGCGAATCATAGTTGATGACGCTTTCGAAAAGTTCCCCGTTAGTGTCTATAAAAACTTTAAGAATCACCCCGTTCAACTCCGTGCAATACTATACATTGTTATGCAGGGTATATAAATATATTATCTGTAAATAACCAAACAATGTAGAATAAGTACACGTTCAAGAAATCAATTGGACTGATAAAATCAGGAGTCAATACTAATCACAGTTTGAATATATCTTATGGCCTACTCTATGTTATAATATTAATAGTAATTAGTTTCCGGCCAGTTTAAAAATACTTTATTGGATTTTGAAAATTTGTTGACATACGTATTAGTAAATGTAACCTGCCTAGCATGTTTTCGGAAACAAATTACTAAAATATGCATATAAAAATAATTAAACCGTTTCCAAAGCAAAAAAAATATTTCACAAAATAATTATAGTTTTCAGCGGGATGCATTTATAGTGGAAGGAACTCACAAGAAAATATAACATTTTTTGTCACGAAACGAGTTCAATAAAAGACGCTCGTTTCGACTCACAGAGTCAACTTTAGGTACTAGACAGGTCAGGTAATGGGTACCAGAAAATCAATTGTCAAAATGGGCGTCGTTCATTACCCTATTTTGTGAGAAAGTGGTAAAATGAAGTTTTAATTATTCAAAAGCGTATTCCAGTATTACTCTTTCGAGATTTTTGAATGAACACAAAATATAATTTTAATAAATCAAACACTATGACAATGTTGCTAATATTAAGGTAAAATTTAAATATTTAAAATGTACAAAATATATTTAGTAATTATATAAACAAATTAATTCAAAACATTTTATACCCACATTAAGTTGCTAATAATGGATGGATTTTGAATGAATTCATGGAGAAAATGAGACTTTTTCCCTGTGTTAGGGATTAGATTTAGTGAGGATGGTGAATGAGTTGATTTGATAGACCATGACGGCTGTGGTATTAATGAAGCAGTCAACGAAAAACCTAAATACAGCATAAAATATATAATCACCAGGCAAAATTTGATGTTATGAGCTAATAATTGACCTGAGAACATGGGCTAGTTGAATAGGGTTACCCTTGTCATGGGTTTTTCAATATCGCTTTATTACTTTTACCTCACTTACCTACTTGAAAGATGCTTTCAATGTTCACTGTCTCCTTAGAATCTGAAAAATCATTTCATTTCCATCAGGAGGAGACACGCGGTTAATCTAACGCCAAAAATAAACAAATAATAAATATGATGGGGGTTTTTACGCGGTAAAATTTTTTACTGACTATTTTTAGGAGATATATACTGGTTGGTTAAACAAAGAAGAAAGTACCGCAGTTCGAAAAAAATTATTTCTAATTTTTAATTGCGATTATTCTTCCGCTCACTCCTATATGGACTAGTTCCTCTGTGTTAGCTACCAGACAAGCTTGTAACAGATTTTGGTAGCATTTGATAACATATTACTACTTATACGAGTATACCAAAATATTTTGCTAAAATCTCTCTCGTAGGTAAAAGAAAAGAACTAATCAATATAACAGCAATGGAACAAAAATAATATCAGAATATAAGTTACTTTGCAATTGCTGCTAATAAATTAATTGATTATTATGCTGCTCTCGGGTGTATAAAAGAAGGGAGCTATTTAATATAACTATGGATAGAAAAAAGAACAGGAGAATGGCACAATTAATAACAATATCAATTCGATATGTTGTTTCCCAGAAATTATCTGCGCTTTGACCTTTTATGCCGAATCTCTTCCGATAGGATAACTGAACGGATGAATGGAGCAAGCTTTTGAGGGAACATGCACAGCGAATAATCCCTCTACTCGGTGCATGGACCAGGGAAAGACAACCAGAAGAGAGTGAATAGGAGGAGCATGAAAGGAGCAAGAACCTGAGAAGAGAAACGAAATCGATGCCCATATTGCCGCCGAGCTTGGGATAGGATTCGCGTGCGTCCTTACGAAACGTCGCCGAACCCTAATTCTCATGATACCCCTCCGCCCTTCGCTTCGAAAGGACCCCAACAACTCTCCACTCTACCATACCGCCCGCTCTCTTTCGCCGGGGCCAACAAGGGGTGGATTGGAGAGGGCCCCGCCACGTGGCCCCTCACTCAAATGGACTGCAACCCCGCGGAAGTTCATCAGTGGGGTCTTGAGAGTGAAAGGGAGGGGTGGGACAAACGGACATTGATACCCAAATGCACTCTTTCTTCCTTCTCCCCCGTCTCGCACCGAATGGAAGGCAGAGGCCATAAACACTGCGACTCCCCTCTCTCTTCGTTCCCTGCAGTTCCTCCGAGAAACCCCTTCCACCCTTATTCTTTTCCCCTGCGGTCCAGAGTCCTTGAGAGAAGGTGGGGTAATGCTCGAGGGAGGGGAGGATGCGTGGGAGAGGATGCTGCTTCGGGGGGGGGGGTCTCTCTCTCTCTCCCATGGAAGGAGGCGGCGACCGCCTAGCAGTCGACCAAGTCGCCCTCGCAACTGAACGGTCCTACTCATCTCTTTCGAGAGTCTTCAAGCCCTCTCTTTCGCTCAAAGTGGCGCCAGTGAGTTTCCATTCATGAAATACGATGTTAAGAGTAACTACATTTTGACGACATGAGAAAATATCACTACAATATGGCTATCCACGGAACCATTTCTTTGATGACAAGGACTAGAGCAGAGCAGAGCCTGATTGTTTACAAAAATGAACATTGTCAGTTTCATATGCTTATAGAATCTAATTAAAACTCACTGATTACGTCAATCACTTTGCAAAATAACATTGAACATAAATATTCAAGTGGTAGCATAAATATGAAGGGGGATACATATTATCATGAGCCGTACATATACCAATTATTTTAAGGACAATTTTTACACAATAACATCATTTTTAAAATGTATATTGTTCCTATAAAACTGGGAAAAAAATGAAAAAAACGCTACATCCTTGAATGTAATATTCCAGGGGTAGAGCGTTGGGCTATTTACCGGAGGGTCCGGATTCGATTCCCGGGTACGTAACTCTGTACTTCCTCAGCTTCACCCGAGCTGTGTGATTTTTCGAGGACCTTCCAGGGAAATCATAGACGGCACAAGGAAAGGAACTCCGCCCCCCCCCCCACCCTGATGTGTGAATTTCACACGCCGTAAGTCTAAGTATTGGGTGAACTCTAATATCACCTATCAAAATTACCTTCGGGTTGATAATTGTGTTCTTGTTTTATTGTTCGAATACATGCAAAGTTTTCAATAATAACTTTATTATATTAATCTTAAGGTATGTGACGTCTATCTGATTGATGTTCTATGCTTAAGTTGGCTTGTAGGACAAAAGTTTCCCTGCCAGTCCTGAAGACGTCTTCGGGTCGAAATGGTCTTAATTGTTCCAGCTAAGTTTCAGTTTTTATTCTGTAACCGTAATAGAGACAGAAGAACTAACAGTAATAGCAATAAAATACGAAAGCATAAACGATTCGGAATCTCCGTTTTAGGAACAATCTCCTCTTCGGGGGTGGACAGAAAGATACTTGACAGCCTTGTGTCCTAGCGAGAATGCACACAAATTGATCTTCGTCGATTTCAGATTTTAAAGGTTTTTTAATGGTAAAAAATTTCAGATATCTGATTGGCTGTACCTTGGTTGTAAGGGGAAAATACCCTTTTTTCACGTCGAAGTCAGGATGTAGCCGTCCTTACGGTTGAAATTCTTCAGATTTTTCATTATTTCTGCCGCTTCTCTTATGACTCTTGGGGATAGCGTTTTTCCTTGCCAGCATTTTTGTTTGGTCGGAACCGTTTCAATTTCCGTGACTCTTTGGTTCTCCTTGATTTTTCATCTAATGGACCTTCCTGTTAGGGCGATGTTGGATTCTCCTCATTGGCACTTCATATGTTTCATGTACGTACGTACTCCTTCGCACATGAGATCGGGGATCCAGTCTCAAACTCTAATACATTGTTTGGAAGTAAATACATGTAATCAATGTGTATCAAGAAGGTTTCTGACTTCCTTTCAGAGATTGCAAATCACATTTTCCATTATGAAGACCAGTGAACATTGAATCGCATACCCCACATATTTAACTTTTCAATTTCTACTAATTGGGTGAAATGTTTTCCAGCCTTTATACTTTTGTTGTAGCAAACAGTTCTCTGAATCCTCTACACCCCGCTGGTAGTGGATTTTCACGCCTCGTACGCTTTCTGGAACGCGGCGCCCGGAATGCTGCTAAGCTCCCTCGTCTCGGAGTGTTGTAATGCTTCCACCGAGTCGTAGTGACGTCGTTTCAGCACGAATTTGAAGCGGAGGAAGAGAAATAAGTCTGGTGGAGCTGAAACAAATTTCGATCCTCACTCACATGGTCGAGAAGCTCTTGGTGGATCCGCGTGCGAGTTTCCTTTTGTTCATCCGAGAATCTCATAGCACCAACATCACACACATCTTTCACATCCCCATATTTTCGGTCACAAGTCGATGCACAATCACTTTCAGGGATGCCAAGTTCATCAGAAACCATCCGAACAATTTATCTGCGAACCCTATCAAACAAAGCCTTCACTCTTGCAAGATTTTCGTCACTTTTGGAGGTCGAAGGGCGTCCTGAACGTTCGTCGTCCTCTCCACCCTCCCGGAACAACTTGTGCCTCTAAACAATTCCCGATCTACCCATGGCGTTATCACCATAAGCTACCTTGAAAATGTTATGAATCTCTTTCTCGGATTTGTCCAGTTTCACGCGGAATTTGATGGTGTATCGCTATTCCAATAACCGGTTCATGACGAAGCGTAACAAGGTCACGTTATAGAGGTTTCGCAAACTAACAATCCCTACTCCGCAAAGACTGGGAGCCAACTACCTCCAGCTTTTCCTGAGACTCCGCTCCCTCGAACCCAGCCAGAAACCTGCACCCGTATGTCAGTTTATTTGGAACAAAATAAGTCCTACTACCTTTTGGACAGATCTTGAAAAAGTGTAAATGTACTCGTATCTAATAAATGAAAAGTTTGAAGCAATTATCTAATGGATCTAAACTGAATCAGTACATACGAGTAGTATAGTCGACTATTTAAGAAATATTTAATTAATTCAATGGGACATTACGCAACGTGACATAATTTTTAAATTGATTTAGTTTTTTTCAAGGACAATGATAAATAAATACCCAAAGAGTGGTTTATCTTATTATAAATAACGGAGTTGAATTTTTTACGGGTCGGCATGAAAGAATGCCTAGACATTGAGAACAGATAGAGACGGGATGCTAAGCACCGAATCACTCATTCAATCGGGAGGTGTCTCGTATTGGCAGATGGAAGGAGGTGGACTGCACATCAGAAAGTTTCGCCCGGGTGAACAAAACTTTCAGTGAACTGTCGCACGTTTGTCTAAGATCGAAGGTGAAGAAAACCATCCGCTCACGCCACCCAGAAACCGCGTTGAGACCCACTCATGGTAAACCCCTTCGTTCTCTTCTCCTGGGGCATCGCAGCGATTACGAGCGCGCGTGAGACCACACCAGTGTCGGAGAACTGCCTCGGATTCCCCCTGCACCATTCTGCCGAACCCGACGCTTTCCCGTGGGACACCCGACCGCACACGTGGTGCACTCCTCTTTTCTTCCCGAAGGTCGTGGCGTCTGTACGCGATCCCTCCACTTGACGACGCCAAAGGGATGCCGAAGGCGCCGCCGTCGGGATGAAGAAGTATCCTCTTGGACGGAGAGCGTGAGAGAGGGGCGGAGGGGGATGGTTGTAAAGCGGAGAGGGCATGTGTGTTTCGAGTTCGATGCAGACGCAAAAAAACACGGGACTGCACGCCTCGCTTCCTTAAACCTATGCGCCTGCGCCATGAATGACCACAAACACCCTTCGGCCGAGATTTCTTGACAGCTATGTCTTTCCACAACTTTTTTAAATTGGAGAATTCCACAAAAATGTTTCCATTCCAACTTTTTACGCTCAGCGAGAATGTCGTCCTGCTGATTCTGATTGTATGATAAAAGAGTTTTCTGAGAATCAAGGGCAGCTACTCCGTATCTACGCTCCACCGGTGCAAATTCATTCGGTCGGTGGAATATTGGGAAAGTGTCTCATGGACTGTTAATTCAGTATTACTTATAATTTGCCTAACTTTGTATGGCTAATTATATTATCGTAATGAATTGAACCAATTACTCTAGCCATTGCGTTGGTTACTTGTATAGGCGAGGATAGATGTGACTTCGAAACGAGCCCTACAGCGTTTGAAACTATTGAAAGCAAGGGGGTAGTCGATTAATCACAGGTTTGCTCTTTTTAATTAATTTGATGATTCTTTCAATGTACTCTGTGTAGATTTACATCTTCTTACATGGTCTTGTATGTTCTTCATCGATAAAACCTAGAGTACAAACGCCGAGGAGTTAAACTGGAGCTCGTGATATTTACAACAATTAGTTGTATCATGTCTACACTACATTTTTATGCGTACTAGCCTCTTAGTAAACGTATGTACTTGTATATACTATTTTGGTCCTCTGGCATGCATTGGGAATAGAACTGGGCACTTTCGAAAGATTTGGCTTGTTCCTTTCAGACATTTAGCTAATATTTTACGCTGAATTTCTTCTCAATTATGCTCATAGCTGAAAAAATGTCGTTGAAGTTCCAAAATTTAACTTTGTAAACGAAATTTTAACTACTAAAATTATAATGATTTATTTTACTACTAAAATGGGTTCATAATATATATTCATTATATATATATATATATAATTTTAACTAATAGGTCTAGAAAATTTGCATAAAGGGTAAGATTGTTGCATGATATTTCTCAAGCATGGAAATTTACTTCCAACTACACTTGAAATACATTCCTTATATTGTACAAAATATTGACATAGACACAGAGAACCTTAGTGTCCTTCACCATTATGGAATGATTAATTACATTAATGACATTTGTGCTGGAAGGAGTGAATAAAGCTACTTCGATTCAAATTCATTATTCTTGTAACTTTTAAATTATTATATTGTAACTACGAGTCGAATTCCTCTCTCAAGTTACAAAAGCAGCGTCAAAGGGTGTATTTTAAAACTTGAACAACTAAAAATTCTCAATTCACGACTACAAGGTCTTTCTTAAATTAAAGCCTTTCGCAGAGGCCATCAAACATCTTTGACCCATAAAACCGCTACCGAAATCCAGAGTTATAAGCTATTGACCAGGTATATCAATTTATTTTGAAAGGCACATTTTGTTCACATGTGTTTTGGATAGAAAATCATCAGTAATATGATAGATTCATGCTGTTACAAAAAAATTTTTAAAAACGTTTTCCTAGTTGAAATTTCCCAAATCCTTCTAATTTCTCCTCATCATAACCAAAAAGACCAAATATAGCCGCATTAAAATCCATTAACTAAAAGTAATAAATAACTAATATGTCAAAAGTGCAGCTTAATAAGGAATGTCTGTTATGTTCATATAATCAACACATGATAAATTCTTTTACGATGCTTTAATGCTATTTCAAAAACAAAAAAACACTGCTTTAATAACTCTAAATTGTCTTGAATAAGATAAACAAAATATTATTTAATTAAAGGACAAAACCCGTTTATATTTGTTTATTTGAAAAAAATTAGCATTCGAACTCGTAAAATCCTGAATTTTATAATCAGTGACAGGTACCTAAATCAAAACTTTCAAATCATAATGCTAACCTCTAATAAACATTCGCAAATCTCAAGACATTAATCTGTATTCTACCTAATCTTGTATAATTATGGATGTAAAATAATATAATAAGCAAATTGTGCTTATGCTGTAAGGGAAGGATTTTAAATCTATTGGCTCATGTACTGTATGACTTCTACAAGAGCAGTCCCGTCCGGATAGCTGTTGAACGCCTGAGTTGGAATTGGATAGTCACCAAAATCAGTAACTTTGGGTAATTTGTATGGCATTTAGCAACATTGATAGGAAGCTACTGACTTTGAACACCATATAACGACAGAATGAGGGCGCGGATGTGTATAATGAAAACCCTGATCATTAGAGGGTTAGTGTGGCGAAAAATATCAACCAACTCAATGGTTCAAAATGCGATCATCGGTGGATCGGTTTCTAGAATTGTGTTTTCAAAGATTAAAATCGAATTTTCGGCTTCTGGATTCGTCTTCAAAGGTAAAAGTCGGATTTCGGGTTATTAATTTACCAAAGTGAATACTCCAAGAAATTGCGGGAACCGCAGCAGTAGCTTTTGACGGAGTCATCCGCTAATATTCATTACAATGCAACAATTTTAGAGAGTAAAAATCATTCACCTGACCGTGATTAGAACCCGGATCCCTCGATGTTCGCCCGTGTGTCTTAGCCAGGTAAGCTATCGAGGCGTCATAAACTCCGAAATATTGTATCTGAGTGTAGGAGGACGCCTCAATAGCTTAACTGGCTAAAGCACTCGGCCGGACATCGAGGGATTATTTTTACACTCTGAAATTATTGCATGATAGTGTAAATTCCGAACACTTTAATAGGCTCCATAAAGGCCAACCAATAAGGGCGGGATATATTTATTTATGAAGTCAAGTGAACATTTCGCGGAGACTGAAGAGAGGAGTGCAGGAAGTGACGTGGTCCGACTGTGAATGGACGGAGGTTGCACGTGGGTCAAGTTCGGGGGGGGGGGGGGGGAGCGTGTTGGAAGATTTTGAGTCGCCAGCGAAGGAGAGTGAAGGGCAGGAATGAGGCCATGGGAGGAAACCTGGACGACATTTATCGTTTTTTCTCGCGTTTTTGCTTCGTTTTTCACCCACCTCCGACCGTCATTGGGACTCGGAAGTAGGAGGCTGAGGTAAAAGGCAGGAAGAAGGCCCTAGAGGGTGGCGCCACAGATTTTTTCTTTACAGGTCAAGCGAAGTCGAGTTGGATGGAGCTCTTTGCGACAACCGGCCTTTCGGATCGCGTCCTGCTCACGAGCGAAATTTAGTCGCCCTAGAATTTGAGTGGGGCAAGGGGTGGGCTTATATTTCACTTATTTTCCATTCTCACGCAGCTGTTCTGAAGAGCCAAAGTAGAAAGAAGAACAAGAAAATGTCTCGTCGAGGATTTACGTGGATTTTTTAAAAAGATTTTTAAAGATAAAAGAAGATTTAAATTTTTTAACTCTCCTCTTTTTTTAAGAGCTTGACTAAGAAACTCGGAACTAAATGCACAGGACATTTTAATATACATATAGTATCGAGGGGATGACTGACCTAGTCTAGAGATTATTAATATTAGTAGTAGCATATTGCCTTAGGGTAACTTTTAATGAACCCTGAGGCTACAATCTATGGGATACTTAAGCCCTAAATAACAGACACAAATATTCGTGCTGTATATCGTATTATAATATTATTTATTTGGTTATCTCATCCCCTAAGTTTAGTTCTCCTCACTGTTAACGCCTTTGGAATTTCATTGCCCCTCAGTATCTCACAATCCTCTTTGTCCTTCGCATGTCCACCAAAAGCCTTGTCTCTTCTCCCACCCTGCCTTGAAATTCATCGTTGGTTTCCCTATCAATCAATTTTATTGTTTTAATTATTCTTCACTCATGCAGCTCAACAGCCTCTAATTTACGCCTCGACGACCAAGTTAATGATCCATACAAAAGTCTTCTACATATTATCGATTTACCGTCAGGTTAACCTACCTGAATCAAATTAGACACATAGTCTTCATAGTGATGCAAAGAATTAGCCATTATTCTATCCCTCAATCGGCGATCACAAAAATTCATTTGATGAAAAATAATAGTTTAGGCTGTCAATTAGAAGATTCTAATTAGAATATTAGAAGAATTTGGAATTTAAGACATAAAGGAGGGAAAAGTTGGGCTTTATATTTATTTAACTTTAATGTGGGCACTTAAATAGGGTTATTCTGTACTTATGCAGCGATAAATGCCAATAAAAGGATCCCTAAATGGGCAATCACTGACGTATAATGATGAACATTCCCAACAATTCACTTTATTTTAAAATTCAATTACATGTTCACTCAGGAAAATGTACGCTGGAAAAATAAAACCCTGGGAAAAAGTAGTTGGATATAAATAGATTTTGGAAACTGTGGAACACTTCCCTACACGTCTGATCTAATGACATGGAAGGGTGAAGGAGTCCAAGATGTGGATGCAAGAAAAATGTGATTGAAAGCAACAGAGGGTGCCTCTCAAGCTCAGATGGTGAAACATTCCAAGTCGTTGCATTTAAGTGGTACGTAATGGATCTTGGAAATGACTTTTCCCTTTATTTTCTTTAGTGCATCTCACCAAACCCCCACCGAAATGCGCGCACCTGTGAAATGGGAGGGACATCTCAAGAGCGGGACCCCTTAAAGTCGGGGGTGCTTTCCATGAGGGCCTCTCCGCTGGCAGTCGAAATCGATGGCGTTAAGTGGGTCCATATTTTTGGGTACTTATGTTCACACTCGCAGAGTACACTTTTGAAGCATTCTCCCGAATGGGACGCGATTCCCTCTCAGGTTTACCAAGGCCACGGGAGCAGAGCCGGAGTTTCGTGTATATGTATGTTAATTGATATCTTTCAGTTATTCATAATGGGACCATTCGAATTCATGATGAGAATCAAATTTGCATCTGCTTGGACTCTATTTTTACGATAAATCTACCTTATTGAAAATTTTTGATCCAACTGTAATTTGAAGTTTCACCAAATATCTATGATTTTAGGCTACTACGCAGAACACCCCAGTTCGAAATAGTAAGAGGATGAAATATCAAAGCATGATTACTACAAAAGAAGAATTTCATAATTTATGGCATTTGCATTGAAACGTTTGATTGCAATTGAATGAAATCTAAGATAATGGGTGACATTCTACGGAAAAGTTTAGATGCGCCCGGGTAATTATGATATTACAAAAAGGACGGTTGCCGCGCCTGTCTTTGGCATACTATTGTGGCAATAATACCACTTTTGGGCCAGTCACTCAGTCCCAATATATCGCCGGGCGAAAATATTACGCTCCGCGTAGGCCGACTCGCAAGAGGATGAGAGACTAATCTGGTGGACTGTCAGACTTAACAACGCTGTGGAAGATCATCGATCCTCCGCTCTCCTTATCTATCCGGTAAAAAAATCAAGCCAAGGACGAAATGATCGGCCCGAGGCGAGGTTATGTTTCCTCCGGCGTCACGGCCTCATCTTTATGCTCACATCCTCCTCGTAGGTATTCCTCGAGCTCTCTCGATCTCTCAGACCCTTCGTTTTACTACGTATCCATCTTCCTTATCTTTTACTTCTCTCCAGTCGTCCCAACCACAGACCTTCCCTCATCTCCTCCCTCCCTCTCTCTTCCCAGACCCTCCTCCTCTTCCCTCTTCTCCCAGTCGCACTCCGCCCTTTCAAATACCGCCATCCCCTTATCTCGGCATAAAAATGACGCGTCAACTGACGAAAGCGGAGATTGTAGCTGAGTATTTTAAAGACCTTTAAAAACAAGGATGGCGGAATGAGCATGTTCGAGGTTGACCTCGACATAATAGCGGGGGAAAAATTGCCAATTTGATGGACTTCCAGCAAAATGGCCGGGAGGGTTGGGTGGAGATTAATAAAATATGCATCGTAGGCGCGTGTCCTTTAGGAAATATGGTAAAACTCCTAGTTCGTAATTTATTCCTTTCCTCCGACGTAAACTTCTAAACATTTCCACAAGCATTTATCACTATTAAACCCTAAAGCCGGTTTTTTGCAGTTATTATATTTATAAATGGATTTCTCTCTATCACTTCCTAAACTGAACGTCCCTTCGACCTTTCAGAGATGCGCAAACATTTCCTGAATTTGTTGAACTAATGAAACAAAAGGAGAGCAGGAAGTACTCTTAGAGTATTATTTACTTGCGTTTACAGCAGTATTAAATACGACTTCAACTTTTATTGCTACAAGGAAGCGTCACCAGGGATCTGGTTCTCAAAATTACGTCTCTTTAAATGTTATTTAAAACACATTCTTAAATACAATACAAAACATTTCAACTATTTACGCTGAGTCATGCGGATGTTATAAGTTTCAGTACATATTTTTGACCATAGAACGATTTTTCACAGGCATAAATAGATTTTTCTGACAAGTCAAGTTTTCTCTTTTGTCAAATAAGACCCTTAGAATCAACTTTTTGCTTTGAAAAAGTGTGCACAGAAGCAAATGTTTTGCAATTACGAATCATCTTTTCCCATTCTTTTTGACAGCTTCTGCATTTTCAGGTTACATAATCAGCAACTTTCTTTTCTTGAGCACATGAGAGATGCAGTATGTAGATATTATAGTAACGCCAGCGTTTTATGGTTTTCGTATTTAGCAATTAGTCCATAACATTATGACTATTAGCAAAAGAGGATTACACAATTATATCCTGCAATCTATATTTTGATGGTTATTTGACATTTATGGAATTTTTTTTCTAAGATATAGTCTGAATAAAATATTAATAGCATAATTTAGGACTCTAATGGAAATGATATCTCGCCTCTGAATTGGATTCTACGTAAGAAAAACACAAGACCACAATGTTATATTCGGTGAAAATGGCTATCAATTAAAAACAATGGCAAGTTTTCCTCATGTTTAGAGTATTTGAATGACGTAACAATCATTCATCCAATTGAAATAAAATCATTGTCCTTAATTCTGTTTAATGAGTAAGGAATTTTATAAGCTTCATATACCATACAGGAGAACTTTCTTAATATCTATCCTAATAACCGAGATTTTTATGAATGTGTGATAAGCTAAAATGAAGAAAATACAGGATGCCTACTAATCACGAGGAAGATTATCCTGATAGTCGCAACAAACAATGCGAATGCTCTTGTATCTGTTTTTTTTAACTGGAATAGACAACAAGGCACCCTTTGGGTAATAGATGGATCGAATAGATGGATAGGAGCCGGTCGAAGTTAATCCACGCAAAGACTTCCGGAGTGAGACGTCTTCAAACGCGTCTGATTCCAGGGTGGCGGACGTTAAAAGCGATGGTGCCACGTCAAAATCATTTCCTTAACTATTTATCAAATGATATTGAGACTGATGCAACTGGAAAAATAAGTCCTAGTAACGACGGCACTCCACCCAGTGTGTCATTAGTGTCGTTCCCTGGCGGCAGAGGAAACCTTCGCCATCTTCACCACACGAAGTTCTTGCACGACCGGATTGAGAGCAGCATAAGAGAGAACGCAGAAGAGTACCGCAAGTGATAGAATAGAGATTTGAAAAGATATGACGGTTTTGAGCCCGGGAAGTTGGAAAACATTGAGCTGGAGTTGATTAAAGGGAGAAAAACATTTTTGGACTGTGCTAGGGAGATGGAACGAGTGCAGGGAGATTTGGAGTGATAGCTATGGAGATAAATACAGGGAAGTAGAACTGAACAGTGGCAATAGTAATAAACAAAAACATAGTAAAAAGAGTGGTAAGGATGGAGTGGGGAGTGATGAAATATTATTACCAGGGATTAAAGCAGAATCATCAAACTCGATTATTAATCGAGTGTGCCTGATGAATGTTAATCATGGTAAGAAAGAAGTGGATACGAGTAGTGTTAAAGGATCGACTAGAAGAAATGATTACTAGAACTCTTGGAAGAATATACTTGATGACCATTGGGGTTTGGGATGAGGTGGAGGGCGAAGGGAGCGATGGTAGTGAGGAGGTATAAAACAGTTTAGGAGCAAGAGACGACTGTGAGGAAAAATAAACAGAGTTTTGCCGGAGCAATGGATTAATTTTGGCTACATCATTTAGACTATATTATAAATAGGCAAAAATATAGGGATAACTTTATAACCAATTTACAGTTTGACGGAAGTGGGATCGCGACATTATTTACTTCTCGTTCAGTATAACACCAAATAAGGAAAAGGCATGCGGAAAATCCGGAAGACAATCGAGTAAGAGACGAAACGAAAGGAATGAAAGGAATTAGTTGATATAATCCTTAATGAGGAACGCGGGATTTCGGCGGTACGAGAAAAGTATCCTTAAAAAATGGACTGTTAAACCCCTATCGTAAGGACAGATACGATAAATGGAAAAAGAATACTAACAGAAAACTGGATTACATTGGAGAGAGCGAGGAGGTTGGTCGAGAGAAATAAGTGGAAGGAGGAAAAGCGCAAAAGAAAGCATTGAGGGCGACAAAATAAACTACGGCGAAACAAATGGTGGAAAGAGTGGTACCAGGATACGATGGGTTTTCAGAGATTGAATGAAATGGGAGCGATCTCCGGAAAGGTGAAAGGAAAATTCGTGCCCATGATCATAGATGTGAAAGGAAAAATATTATGCAGAAGAAATACTGAAGCACTGAAGAACTAGTGGTGAAGGGTACAGAATGTGATTTAATGATATGAACACGAGGGTAATGAAGTTCTCAAGAAATCAAGACATACGAAGTTTTAGATTAACGTTAAAATGAGAAGATATAAACTACAGAAAAGTTCTTGAGTGGGCTCCCTGAGCTTCGGGAGTCCTTCTTCGTTTACATGTCACATACGTGAGACTTTCCTTCAAGATATGTATATATATATATATATATATTTATCTATATGTACATATCTTGAAGGAAAGTCTCACGGATGTGACATGTAAACGAAGAAGGACTGCCGAAGCTCAGGGAGCTCACTCAAGAACTTGAGTTTCTTCTCTCTATTGAGAAAGGTGGTTTGGCCACCGAAAATTCAAAATGCCTGTGAGTTTCATTTACTTGTGATTTCTCTGTGTTTTTGTTCACCAGCGTTATCTTACTTCTTCGTTTACATTATAAATATATATGTAGAAGCACTCACGAGAGCAATCTAACATTTGGACGGCAGAATAGAAGAGAAAGTGCATTGTTTGTATGACAAAATATAGATAATGTTTTTCGAGAGACAATTCGTGTGGGAATGAGGTGAGGCGGCAATGAGAGGATGTGGGGAGAGGGGAGCAGATCAGCAGACATGTTTGACATCGGAAGCGGTTGTATGTTGGGAAACTATAAGGAAATTTGCCAGGGGGGGGGGATTAAAATATTAAAAAAAAAAAATATTTTAATCATGAATATATGTATTTAATGAAAATCAATGTGCAGATTATTGACGATGAAATCCTTTTGAAAATATTTGACTTAAAACAATATACTATTAGGTCTAATTGAATAATTTACATTAAAAACGGTTGTTGAAATGCTAATAAATGATTAAATGTGTTTAAAACTGTTAAATCAATTAGATAATAAGGACCAAAAAAAGGGGGGGAAAATTCCAAGTCATTTTGAAATACTTACATTTGAATAACATCGATAGTATTATAAAAATGTTACGAAACAAAAAAATTAATGTTTTATTTGTAAAATTGGAATTTAATGCTATTGCTTTCTCTGAAGTAGATAATATTCTCACTTTTATATGCTATTATTTTTTATTAATTAAAGCAAGTAACCTCAGGGAAAATGTAGCACGGGTTCAGGCAGCATATGTATATATGTCTACCTCGACACTTATTGTTTCTTTCTACATTCGAGCATTGTTATAGGGATTCATAAGCTATTTTTCTTCTGCTATTCTAATACGTACTTCCATTTTGATTATTCTATTCCACAACCTCGTCAGCATCATTTTTGCGGGATGACCATTCTTTTCAATCTCCTTTTTTTATGTTGCTCATATTTCATTAGCATTAGAGTGAAGAATTTGGCTTCATTATTGCTATCACATATGGCTACACTAAAGGACAATGATTGAGAAGATGGTCAATTCTCTTCTCTGGTGCAATGTTACGCACGCGAATCTCAGGACTGCCACAAATCTGAATCATTGAAGCTGTCACTCAAGAACAAGAGGAATTTTTTGAAAAGAATTCACCGCAAAAGGCGCTGCAAGAGAAACAAGATGGAGGAGAGACCGTGAAAGGACGGAGGGCGAAGCAGAAGGGGTTGTTGGAGATGTGGTCGGTGAGTGGGTAGGGGGGAGTGGGGGGGGGAATGGAATGTGAGGGGGTGGGGCGATCCGGAGGGAGTGACTTTGGAGTGGCCTAGGGAGGAGGCGCGCGGTTGAGGGAGTCGGGGAAATAACCTTTGACAAGGCGGGTAAGGTGAAGGGGGGTATTGGCTGGTCTCCTCTCCCATCAGAAACGTGGTTGTGGTGCCAGGGCGAGAGGGGACGAATGGGACCGTAAGTATGCGTGCTAGACGACTGTGGATGGACCGGGTGGAGGACGAGAGGAGGGAGCGGGGAGAGGGCCGGTGAAATCGTGGGAGGGAGAGAGAGGAAAAGGGGAAACGGGGTAGACGGCGGCGTCGGAGCAGAGTCCATTAGCGTGCCATATATAGCGAAATTGGTCTGGTCCATTTAGTTGCCATTGGTGTCCCATATATTTCCCACCCCTGGAGGGGGGGGGAGAGGGTCTTCGGAGGGCGTTTGGGAGTGGAAGGAGGCAGGGAGGGGTGGAGGAAGGAGGGAGGGGAGAGGGAGAGAAAGAGAGAGTGATTTCGATGGGGCGGAGGTGATGGAGAGCGGTAGGCGGACAGGTGATGGGGAAGTTCTCGTCGGGTGGGAGGACGGAAGGAGCATCAGTCGGTGGTGGGTTTGGTGCAGACGGGCGGTCGGAGTACGGAAAGCCTAAGAGAGAAGCTCCTCTGAGCACCTCTGTGCAGGAGATAAATATTTTTTCATATCATGGAGAAGAAATATCATATACCACAAAAATTGTCACGGGAACATTGTATATATTACGTGTATTATATTTATACGTATCCCGTATGGGATTCCATTAGAGGTGTAGATGTAAACTACCTCTGTGAACATTTTCAATTTAATAATTTGAAGTTGTAATCACTGAAGTTAAAAAAAAACAATTCATCCTTCTACCAAATTTGTAATAAGGTACAATTAGTTTATACTATTCGGTGTGATCCTCAGGTACAAATTTGACGCGCCTAATAAATTTGTTGTACATAGTAAAACATTTTGTGGAAAGATAAATAGTTGTTTTATTTCAGTAACGGTGAATTTCCACAAAGTTAAGCCTTAAAGCATCGAATGTATGAATTTATAATTCCAGAGAAGTTTCTTAGCAGCAATCGATAGGTAAATTAATCTGGTCATTAATCACTATATCGTTAACAAATCAAATGCCTACCTCTATTTTTTTACAAGTTGTGTCTGCAACAACCTTACTGCATTATCATACCATCGTCACATGAAATGTATTAATTCAAATGTCATAAACGGTTCCTTACGGCTATTATGTATTTAGTTTCACTTGGATTTCCAAAAATTCTCCTTATTTACTTCCACGATTATTCATAACTTGTACACAATGCATGTTTGGACTTAAAATATTTTTTATTAATTTTTTTTCAATGACATTCTGGTTTTCGTTTAGTTTTTTATCAAGGTTCCATTGTTACTAATCTTCCCAAATAATTTTTAATAAACATCTATATTATGGTTAAAAAGAAATTAAAATTACTATTTCAGTCACTATATTAGATTTACGATGAGCTTGACGGTGCTTCGGAGCGAAGATACAAGATAGTGAATGCACCAAACGTTTCCTTAGGTTCTAGCTGAGGGATTCCGAGTGAGTGTCGGTTTTAGAAGCTAAAGATTCTATTACACTGCAAAATCACTCTCTGCCTGTAGTTAGGTTAGGTTTATATGAAATCCTAGGACTTAAGTAGGAGATTCAATCACAAAATATATCCCTCGTGGATGCGAGGATACGAATACTATTTGGTTAAGTTATATTATCCATTGAACATTAAAACAGATATGCTTAACCTCTTGACTCTAATCTTTAGGTTAATTTGTTCAATCATATGAGGATAAAATAAATTCATACATACCTTGCCACCATCTCGGGTGCATTGAGGCAACTCATAGCTGACTGCATTTGGACGGGAGCTGAGGGCGAAAGGTTTGCTTGCAGCTTTCGAAGTTGATAATGCTGTTCTCCGTATCTGCTGCGAACACTTCCTCTTCCTGTGAACACAGAATAGGTGATATTAGTAAGGAACAATGAAACATATCAATGACAGGAGTGTGTATAAATACAAGGGTGGTCTCAAAATCATTAGGACTGAGTCGATTTGAAAATATTTATTGCCAGAATTGACACATTCACTCAAAAGTCTAGGAAGTAGCACCATTTTGCACAACACCCCACTGGCAGCGGGTTTTCTACGCCTCGTACTTCTTCTGGAACGTGGCCCGGAATGCTGCTAAGCTCCCTCGTCGTGGACTGTTGTAAAGCTTCTACCTAGCCGCGGTGACGTCCTCTCAGCACGGATTTGAGGCGGGGGAAAAGAAAGAAATCTGATGTGGCAACGCCAGGGTTGTAGGATGGCTGAGGCATGGTCGAAAAGGTCTTGCCAGATCCACGTGCGAGTTTCCTTTTGTTCGTCCGAGACTCTCGCCGCACCAATATCGCACACATCTTTCTCATGCCCATGTTTTCGGTTACAAGTCGATGCACATCACTTTTAGGGATGGCGAATTAATCAAAAGCCATGCGAACACTTAATCTGCGATCCTTGTCAAACAAAGCCTTCACTCTTGCAAGGTTTTCGTTACTTTTTGAGGTCGAAGGGCGTCCTGAACGTTCGACGTCTCTCTCTACCCTCCCAAACAACTTGTGCCACTCAAAAATACCCGATCTACCCATGGCATTATTCCCATAAGCTACCTTGAAAATGTCATGAATATCATTCCTGGTTTCTGTTCAGTATTACGCAGAATTTGATGGCGTAGCGCTATTCCAATAACCGGCGTAACGCGGTCACGTCATAAAAGTTTCGCAAACAAACGATTCGCACTCCGCAAAGACTTAGAGACAACCCCCGCCCCCCTCCAGCCTTTCCTGAGACTCTCTTTCCTCGAACCTAGCCAGAGAAACCGCCGCCTGTCCGTCCGTCTATCCAGGAAAGAATAAGTCATAATACTTTTGAGACAGCCCTTGTATATTCTTTTTTTACGCATTCTGCTGCCATGAGATCCTTACAAGTATGCTGTATGTTTGCTCTAGTGTTTTCTATTTCTAAAGGAAAGATTGAAAAGATGCTTGTTGTCGCCAAGTTTAGCCTGGTGGGAAACGCCGTGTAGTCGAGAGCTCGAGTCCTCTCCTGGTCGTTAGAATCCAAAAATATATCCAAAAAGATAATCCAAAAATATATCTCAGGATTCACTGGTGACAAGATACGACAACGTCGGCTAATATATTCGGAATAATTTAGTGTCCTATCACGGGAGGTACAATGGTATTGATAAACTCTACTCTATTTGATTGAATATAAAAGAATAGGCTGGAATGCATGTTAGGAAGTCATAGTTGCTTCCGAGATTGCTGTAAGTTCGTATGAAAGTTGGTATTTGAAAACTTGCCATTGTATTTTGTTATACACAAGTGGGCGATGTGAGTATAGGTAGAAATTGGATAGAAGTTTTGAATAAGTTGGAATAATCATAATGAAAAGGTTATATAATTAGGGGACATGAGTGATTAAATTAGTATCATGCACTTAGTAGAAGTATCTAAAAAGTGGTAGGGTGGGTTGATTCCCGAGTGAATTATTATGGTGGAAAATCAGTACACATATTTTAAATCTAAAAGTGAAGAAGCCAGTAAGAGAGCAAATGTTCACAAGGGGAAAAAATGTCAACTATATCTATAAAGGGAAAAAAATTAATGCAAAGATATCGCGAACGAATTCAAAGGGTGAAGAAAAAATTCAGAGACTTCCGACAGTGAAAAAATGCAAAATAATATTAAACAAAATAAAAACTGCTGTGGAAAAACTTGGAAGAGCAAGAAGAGGGGAAAATGAATGAAAGCGGGCAAAAAGTCTGAGATGACGTTTCAGTCCGAAAAAAATACGAGGGATGTTATGTTCCTTTATGCGAGATAGGGAATGAACACATCATCTGTTTGCTCCTGAGCACTTGAGAAATGGATCAGTGCAGAAAAGAAAGTTTATCACGAATTCTTAGATTTGGAGAATTCTTGTGATAGGAAAAGTGCATATTCAAGGAAAGCTGTAGAGAGTATGGTGTGAACGAGAAGTTATAATGTAATATTCTATCAAAGCTATGAACAAATTCTGGCATGTTTATTGGGTAAAGTGAGGTCATTAGTGACTGGGGCCTTGGGTGATTTGAAATAAAGCTTGGTGTGAAACAAAGACGCATGATGTCACCATGTCTGCTCAATATTTTTTGGAATTATGAAAGACCAATGCGAGAATTACGTAGTTTTAATGACTGGAGATGTCTCTGAAACTCTGAAACTGAAGTGCATATGTGAAACTATGTATAACAATGATGGAGGTGAACAAAAATGAATACTCAGGGTTGTATGAAATTAATCAGTAAAAGGCAGCGAGTCTTTCGAAACCAGACATTTTCTCTTTGCCTACCTCTAAATGCAACATCTGAAAGGTATGAGTTGTAATGACCGAATATACTTCGAAGAAAAGAAATTTTAGAAGTTACATGAACAGAAGTTAATTAATGAAACAGTGAACGAGTGTGACAGGCGAAAGAAATATGCAATAGTTCAGACAGAGTATGACCTAAAATCAGACTTTTATCGATAGGGCACATCCCGAAATGGAATGGCGTGAAGGATATTGGCGTATGTAAGTTATCTAAATTACAACACCGCAGGACATGTAGAAAGGATAATTTTTTTTAATAAAATGAGTTGATTGAATATCAGTTAGAGTACTAGCGAGCACCAATATGCGAGGGGTAAGTTTTCAAAGTATATAGACAAAGGAACATTCATTATATAGTCTATTTAATCAGCGACCATGAGGTTGGACACTATGATGAAGGTTACACGGAAAAAAAGGAAGACCAAAAGTAATTTTACAAGTAGTTCTTACAGACCACCAGTTACCTAATAAATGAGTTTCGTTGAGACGATTTCAAATATTTTAATTTTTTTAAAAAATTCCACTATCGGAATGAACACTTCTTCCCCTCTCCTTCCTGCCTGCTCTCATTTATGTGTGGCTCGTATTTCAATGCGTTTGGTTAGCACTTAAAAATATTTTCTAATACTAAACTTCCACAACTGAACCTTGAATGCACCAATCAAATAGGGATGGTAATTTAGATGCGCGGAAGAAATAGGACTGGAAACTTGAGTGGAAAACTTAAGCCTATATGCGTCCCTTCCCTGTGCGCACGTTCAAATTGGAAATTGGCGTCAGGTCACCGGTGGGAGAAAAACATCCTAATTACTCTGATCACTGGTATACATAATTTTCTCTTTCAAATGGCACCAGATGGGAGTTTATACTGCGCGACGGGCGTAAACAAAACTTCATTCGAAGTTTGCCCGGTAAATTATTTCAGGCCACCGTCGTCTGATCTCTCGGCGCCGTAATTTGGCCGGCGTCGATTCGTGTTCGGCGGTATTCCCTCGACGGCTGGAATAGATAGAGACGCGTTTGATTTGTTCCCCCAAAATGATAACGGCCTCTCACATATCAACAGTCCCACAGACCGAAAATTGTTCACAAGAAATAGTGACAGGGTGGAGAGGGAGAGACGAAGGGAAGAGGAGAAATAGCCAACCAGTGCTGTTCATTGGGGTGATTTAAAGTCCCCCAATGGTTAATAGCCAGGAGCACTTCCGATGACTGCAGCCATTAGACCAGACTTGTAGATGGAGGGTTAGGGGGGCAGGGAATAAAAACCATTTGAAGCCAAGGATAGAAAAATGACCGCAAATGAGGGAGTATATAAAAACAGCCAAGCGGCGAAGAAAATTACGAAAACGACAAAGAAAGTTTGCGTCAGAAAATTCTCTCAAAGATGCGATATTAAGATATTAAAAAATTATATTAGTCCATATGTATCGTAAATGATTTCAAATTTATTAACTTTTTCGATATGTAATTCTCATCCGCCCCGTCTCCAAATATACATGAATCATTCCTCCTCACCTTGGAAGTAAAATTTTTGTTTTCGTAAGGAATTACCTCAGTGAGATAAATTAGATGTGGCAATGGTGATCGAAATACCAAAAATCTAAAT
This sequence comes from Hetaerina titia, assembly GCA_037158775.1. Lineage (NCBI taxonomy): Eukaryota > Metazoa > Arthropoda > Insecta > Odonata > Calopterygidae > Hetaerina > Hetaerina titia. The sequence goes on from CM073768.1 coordinate 121,868,760, forward strand.
TTACTGTGTATATAAATAGCATACCTTTTGAATTATATATAAATTTGGAGAAGCGTTCCAACAAATATAATGTACGTATTTCATACGAATAATTAGAATTTCATAAGGAATCGAATAAAAGTCCTTCACATATTGAATCAAATTTTAAAGGAGAATTCCTGAATTCCTACGACGCTGTGGTGGAATTTTTCCGCACAATTTTAAAGGTTTCCAAAGCATGTTTTACAGAGATTTCTTACGGACTGCATTAAGATTTAAGGATTCACACTAAAGTATTCACACGAATACAGAGGATGAAAAATATAGAATATTAGTTTATTAATTTCCTTGACAGTACAAAACACAGGCAAAACCAAGGAATTAACGTAGGGTGATGACCTTTAGATACCTGATGGTGAGGTTCGTATGTATTTTTCTCAAAATCGAATACATACATCTACACACAATTTACTTAAATTTACATACGTAAACCCGTATTCCTACAAATATTCAGATATCAAACCAGCCTTCACATTCCTCGCTGGTATTCATATATTATAATTTACCTAAATTTTGTTCGGCCTAAATCCAATTATGACACAAAATTGGAGACGAAAGTACTTTCTTAAATCCGCCGATTTCTTAAATCTTCTTCATTTTTCAGATGCAATTTCAAATGCCGACGTCACATAATTTTCTTCAAGCATATATTTGGTTGGAACTGAGATATTGCTAATGAAGCAAAGAGAGAACAAAAACGAAAGAAATGACATGAATTATTCAAAACTTCCCTAAATACGACTCAAAAACGGAATTTGATTGAAAATCATGCAACTATTTTAATTTATTACCTCATAATAATATTTGCTGGTCAGAACAAAGTTGTACGCATGCAGCGGCATATATCTTGATTACTTTAGAATCCATTGAAAGTTATTGTTTTGATAGTAGTACATTAGCCATTTGTCTGTCGGGGAATACAAATAGCAATGTGCGCGAAAATTGTTGCTCCCGCCAATTGCGAAGTGCGTGTGATCCGATTTTTTTGTGCAAAAGTATCGTCAGCTGCCCAAATTCTTCGGGAGTTGAACCTATTTTATGGAATTTCAGTAATGAGTGTTAGAAAATGACGCTGAGACTTAATAAATGGTCACACAAATGTGGAAGAGCGGAGTTGCAGTTTCAGTATTCAGACCGATGAAATCGTTCAACAAGTGGACCAAGAACTGTTACCTGATCGACGATTAACAACTATTGTTCCAGATGGCACAATATATTTCCACTCATTGGACGCACCACTATTTACACTATTATTAAGGAAAAGCCCAGGTGTTACAAATTCTGTGCAAGGTTGGTAGCGAAAATACCGAATAACACAAAGAGAGAAGGATTTTGAGTGGACGAGCGTTCATGAACCGCTACTCCCGGTCCCGATCTTTTATCTAGCAAATATTTCCTGTAATATCACTTGAAGCAGTGGCTTGGTAGACAGCAGTTTCAAGACGACGATGAAATCAAGACCACCGTCGTCAACTTCACTTCCCAAGCGGCGAACTTCTATGCTGAGGGATTAAAGAAGCACTGGTTCAGCGTCACGAAAAGTGCTTAGAGGCGAACGGCGAATAGACAAAAAAGTGAAGTAGGCTTTTACAAAGTTTAAACAGTCAGTACGTTTTAGCTCGTGACGTTTTACGTCATGACCTTTTACTAACGAGTACTTTTTTACTGACCAAACGGACCTTACTCAAGAAATAACACTCGTAACTGAATTCTATGGACGCAAGTTAATAGTAGGACGCGATCCCCCAGATTTTGTTTTCATTGTACATTAGGAGCACCTCTGGGCACCAACAGCTTCAACCATGCTGTGCTATTTTTCGGGTACCAAATCTTCCTGGGAAAGCCGAGGTTACCTAGAGAAAAGGATTGGCGGCACCCCTAGCCTGATGTATGAATTTCACACCTCGTTGGGCTTAGTATCGTACTAGGCGTACTCTACCCTCAACTATCAAACAGAACTTCGAGAAAATAACTGTGGTGGTGGTGAATAAGATTCATCCCCAGGAACCACAATGTTGACTTGGTGAAAGGATTTATCTATTTTGGTGAATCCTAGGGCTCTGCTAGTAGAGGCAATGATAACTAACCCTGGTAGGGTCACCTATGTCCGTTAGGTACAAAGGTGGGAGCCAGATAAAAGATATTCAAAACTGAAGCTCACTGAGAAACAAATGCCAGAGTCCGTGCAACGTCTGTTTCCCCGTGAGGTGTGTGCAAAGACACCTGACTGGGCCATTTTGTGGTGGTGTCATGTTAAATAAAAACTCCACTGAGAAAGAAAACGAGAAAATATAACCATTGGGTAACCAACGACTTTGTGATGAACAAAATAATGAGAATGAGTCCTGAAAACCATAAGCTTTGACTACTGAGCTATGTGTCGTTTCCGACATCAGGAGAGGAAAGGCTTCCATGGTCATCATCATGAAGAAAGGTGAGGAAATAGAATGTAAAAGCATTAACCGGGAACAGAAGGATGTAGTTCCAGGAGGTATTGGAAAAATGTATGAATGAGGATAAGGAGACAGGTGCAGTAGGGGGAATAAAATCTCTAAAATGGGATATCGAAAATCGCACACGATAATATGGAAACAGTAAAAAGGAAAAGGACATGGCCACCATGGATTATAGACGAGATGATTAGAAATGTAGGAGAGAGGGCCCAGGTACGATTCCTGGGGACGCCTCTGGACACACTCAGCTTCACACAAGCTGTGTGTGGTTTTTCGGGTTCCAGAACTTCCTGTGAAACCAAAGAAAACAGAGCGAAAGGAACTGACCCCCTATACTGATCTATCCTGGTGTGTTTTATTCACGCGCAATTGTCTTTAGTTTTTAGTTGGCAATCTCGTCTATCAAATCGACATTAGGGCCTTATGGTTTTGGTCATCACATTAGCAGAAATCTGTATTCACCATAGAGTTACAGTTTATAATTACAAGCATTATCGCTGATTTGGAAAATTTGAGCAGTATAGATGGGTCGCCGCGCCGTTTCGTCAGTGGATATGTCATGCTTGTTCAGCATGACTAACATGCTTTGCTACAGACTCTTATGGACATTATTCACACACATTTTTGGCTAGAAAATAGATTTTACACGTAGTTTAGTTTGATTATGTTCTGACAGTGCGCTTTAACCCACACATTTATTACTTTAGGGTGACTTTTCAACGAACGCAATAAGAAATGGATTAGAACGAAAGCTACCACCTCGGTTATAAAAACTACAACTACGAAATCATTTTTATTTCAAGAACACACCTTAGAAGTCAAACCTACAAAATGTGAATACTTAATTTTACATAAAATATAAGTTCTTTGCAAGAAAAAGGAAGGAATCAAAATTATGTACCTAAAAATTTGCCACTTTTATTGTAATTTTCTCGCGACTTGCGAACATAAAGAATCAGAGAGCGATGACAAGAGTTTGACTTTGGCATTCTTTTTTAAGGATCGCAATTGAATTCTGATGAGACACCCCAGCTGGGGTGCATCCCACTTGACTGAAATGGGAGCGAGACCTTTGAAGGCAGAAAAAAATCCGCACCAACGCATTTGTTTAGTTAACGCGGGATAATTAAACTGTTCCTTCTTTCACAAGCGTCCGTCGCTTGGAAGGGAGAGGAGGATCACGCAGAGGCGTAAGAGGGGCGGAGGTTTAATGGGAGAAGAATTACGAGAGAGAGGTATAGGGACGGGACCCTTTGTTTTTCCCTCGCCGATGGATTACTTTTAACGCACAAACGTGTGCCCGCACTCGACTATGTGCTTCGACCTGATAAAAAACTCTGATCCGCGACGGAACGTGGGCTTCAGGAGCGGGAATGGTGGGATTGGGGTGGCTTTTAGTGGGGGAGGAGAGGGGAAGAGAGGGAGAGTGAGAGAGAGCGGAGTTTGTGGGAGAATGCGGCTTTTTTGCCGCAAAACTGCAGTCAAATGGTGAGGAAGAAGCGAAAGGGAGAGTAAGTGGGGGGTGAGCGAGGGGGAAGAAAATGGAAGAGAAAGGGGCGGTTTGTCAGGGGTGGGTGGGGAGGGGAGCGCAGGGAGAGAGAGAGATAGTGACGCCCATTTGAAGAGCCTCGATGAATCTAAAAAAAAGTAAAACAGAAAAAACGAACATTTTCCAGCAAAAGAAAAGAAACACATGCACAAGATTTATTTCTGTTTCTGCAAAACGAGGAAATGCTTAGCGTCAAATGGTGGGTGGGAGAGTGGTGGGGGGAAGAAGAGGGCGGGAGAGAAGGGAATAAAAAAATGAAACTTTCAAAGCTCTTCGTTTTTTATTTAGCACCGTCCGTCCGGGTCCAGTATGGTGGACGTAAGTGAAACGGATAAAGAGCATTTTTTTTTCCGCCGAGGCGATAAACGCGGATTGGGGTTTATTAGTTCATAAGTGCAGTCGCGTTTTTGCTCCAGACGCGGGGGATGTACTTGTTCTTTTCCGCTCAATTTACGACAAGCGGGGCGAAACATTCGCGCGAAATTGGATTTTATGGGAGCGTCACGGCGTGCAAATTGATCGACTGAAGGAGTGGTTTGGCATTTTTACGGTTCCACGCAGTGTGCACTGCAAAATGCACGAAGAAAACTTTGATTGGTGGGAAGAAATAGCCAATGGCGATACGTGTAACTGATTTTTTAAAGTTAAGGTACGCATTAATTCGGAAAAAAATCGTGATTCTACGTGAGGTCAGCGTAAGTGCTCGAGACTAACAATAGAATGGCAGTCACTTATTCCCCTCCAATCTTTTCTAAGTTATATTTTCAATTTCTATTTCCAATCTCTTATTGGAGTGACTATTTGCTGTAAACATCAATTTCTCCATTAGATAGACGACCATAACCATCAACTAGAAGGTCGATTTGAAAGGTTGGAGGATAGAGCTCATCTTGTACTAATCCGGAAAGACAAAGATCGGGATAAGGGTGTCATTTCCTTTCCCTATTCCGTCTGTGACTTCAAAGGAAGATCTGGTACCCGAAAGCCAAACAGTTTGGGTGAAGGTGAGGGTGTTCAGAGGTTATGTCCGGGCTTCTTACCCGGGCCCTCTTTTCAGTAGCCAAATTCCTACCAAAGGATTACCACACCCATGTTTTCCAACATGGAAACTAAAAAAATAAACAACTGATGAAACTCACAAGATCTATTTTATTCCACCCTGTCTCAACTAGTAGGGCGACCTTAACATCAAGAGTTATTCATACCTTTTGGATGGGAGAAAATGAACAACCCACCATACAGCCTTGCGCCAAGCAATTAGTACTAATTAGTTCCGCTACCTGAAGGAGTTTCTCGGTGGTCAGAGGCTTCACACCCATGAGGAAGCGACAACACCGGTTAAAGATTGGCTGTCTTCACAGGCGCCTGACTTGTATGATGCGGGTGTACAAAAAATAGCCCAATGCTATGATAATTGTTTAAAAAAAACAAGAAACCTATACAGGAAAATAGTATTAAGTGTGAGGAGAGTAATAAAGCAAAGCTTTTGACAGTATCCTTTATTGTTTTGTTTTCTTTGAAAAACAATATAGCAGTCGTAGTTTCGTTTTCTCAATCTGAGTTATTCTACGCACTTAGAGGTAGGAGGTAGTGCTTTCAAAGGTTGGTTATCCATGGTTTAGTTTTGTACAATATTTGTTCTCCATTTAAGTTTTTATTCCCAAAAACATACAACATGTCTTGTTTACCTCTCTTAAAATATATTTCACATAACATTTTGCAATAATAGATTTTTATGAAACTGGATTAGGGTGTTTCACGATCCTTTCGTTAACTAAACGCTTCTCCTGATTAGATATTTCTGAATAACCATTTCCTAAATGGCAGGTACATGTGCTAGCAAATGTGCTTATTTTTCTAATATTCGTGAAATGACTATTTAGATACTTGACACGAAACAATACTAGATACTAGATGATAAAGACGTGCACTTTAAATGCAGAGTAGAACTTCCAACTTATATATAATACTGGCCCTCTATTTATCTCTAATTATGAAGAGCGATGAAGAAGTGAAACCATAATATTTGCAAGTACATTGACATCCAACCCCAAGATCGAAAGTCAGCGTGTCAGATAGTGTCTTAGAGTTTTTTCCGGAAGTTATCAGTAGAAAGTTAACCAACTAATAAAACTTTGATATTGAACTCCTGACCCATTTTCAAGGGATAGACATTCCATTTCCTATATCTTAGGATGGATAAAAATGTGCGACATCGCAGAGAGCGCCCGAGAGTCTTACGGAACTGCGAGTCGCGAAGAAGTAGTTTTAGTCGATAGTGAGAGCTCGTGATCCCTAGGCATGATGAAAAAGAAACATGACTCTGGGTCACAATTTTTGTTCACTGTTTCGAGTTTCCAGGCAGTTTCCATATTCACGGGGTATTCCATTCTTGATTGATTTTTATGAGGACTCTCTCATTCCCTGACATTTATTTACTCAAGCTTTTTTTTCGGATTTTCGGGCGAGATTTTGAAAGCATCACTCCAACATATGCCTCATTCGTTTTGTCCATCGCTAATGGAGATTCACCGTACATTTGGTCTTTCGGAAATTTGCTCGTCCAAGCTTTTTTTAAAAAAAAATATTCCCGTCGTAATATGCTTTACACGTGTTAGCTCGCGCGGAATGGAGAAATAAACATGATCGTTAACGTTCTGTGTCGGTACGTTTTTTTTTGTCCGATATTGGCGCAAATATTCGCCCGGTGAAAAGATAAAGTTTTTCTTATCATTCTTTCCAATTATTTGTTTAGTCTCCACTAATGGATGCAGCGCTGAATTCCGTATGAATACAAAAAATAAACGCTAATGTGTGTTTAAACGCTGTCACTCCTAATGGAGAATATTAAAACGCGTATTAATCTAATTAAAGATATGGATTAATATGAAAACTTCAGAACCATATAATGCTCATTATGGATTCAATTACCTGAAACTCGTTTTACACAAAAATGTAACTAAAATTAATTATTTTATCAAGATCCAGTATCATTAATAATGCTGTAGGTATTAAACATCATCACATATCAATCGGCAAACATTAAAGTCCTTTTAAATTCAGCTATTGAATCTATACCGCGTTGAGCTAATAGAAGAAAGGCTTGATTTTAAAATTGAATTCTCGAAAATAACTAGTGTTGATTATAAAAAAAGAGCAACATAGTTTAATATTTATGAGAATTCATTATTTAACGAATGGTGATTATATATTTTTGATTCAAAAAGTTAAAAGCCTATAATAGTTCCGAACAAATTCTTGAATTTAATGGCCAATCAATAGCAGACCTACGCTAGTCCCATATTCTTCTGCATACGCTTGACACATGCTCTCATTTGCAGAAAAATGCATACATCACTGGACAATAAATCTAGACCTAAAAAGAGAAAGAATACTATGTGTAATAAAAATTCATAGTAGATGAAATCGTAGATAAAGCATATCAAAATGGATTATATCACTAATATTCGTCATTTATCGCCTGTTTAATTACTTATGGGCAAAGGTACTATTGGCATTTCACAAAACAAATCATTCTATCTCTATCGCCTTACACCCACCTTCGATATGGGAATATTATTTTTTCCCAGTTACACATACGTCAACAACTTCTTCCCCATTTTCTAACAATGTGCGAAGGGTCCCCCCCCCATATTTCTCTCCCTCTCCTTCCGTACGAATTTTTCAGCTTCGCTTCATCCCCCGCGAGCCCCACTCCCATACCCTCCCTTCTTCCCCTTCGAAATCTAATAACACTCAGCGAAATTTGGGCCACTACTCCCTGGTACGTTCACTCTCGTAGAGACAGCGGAACTGGAAATGATTCCATTGAACATAATGCGCGCGTCTTAATCAGAGAGGAGGGAAAATATGCGCGATGGAATTGCTGCATCCCGAATTCGATGATTAAATCGGATTCGCAATTCACGTTTGTGCAATCACCGGATTACTCGGCAACGCAATCTCTTCTTCCTCCCCCTCCCCCCCGCACCCGCCACTCCAAATACCCTCCGTAAACCCCCCCCCCCCCCCGGTCCGCCAAACCCTCTTGCCTCCCGCCTCGCCCACCATGGACCTCTCTCTCCCTCTGGTGCGCGCCAGAGAGAAAATAAACGATCGGGAAAAATAATAAAGACCCCGCGCGCATCGGGCATAACTCCGAACTTCAATCACGCGCATCCGAGAGCTCATTTTTTTTCATCCTACTCCGCGCTTCCCTACATTCGTCAATGTTTTTCATTTCGATTGGGCTTTCGCGTGCGACCGTGTAGCGTTCTTGGATGACCGCACATGTGCTTGTCTGCGCATGTAGCTCGATGCACGCTAAAAAAATTCGAATGCTTTGTTATTTTTTCAAGCTCCCTCCCGTACATTAAACTACCGGCCCGCGTAATCCTCATTAGCCAACAGCTCCGCAAGTAATGCAGAGGGCGCGGGCTAGTAACTTGCCCTGAACATTGATTTTACGATTATTTTTGCCGTTTACTCACCCGACCTATACGCGATGACAACCTGAGTCGAGATCGCTAGAATTGCTTTATTCTCGGATAAAAGTAGTCATGTGAGCGAACCACTTGAAGTGAAGTATCTCTAGTCTAATGGTGAATGCTAAGCTCCTCATGTGAACCATCTAACGTTTGCATGAGAAATAGACATACATGCGAGGGTCCGGGGAGCTGTTACAATTTATCCATATCCTGTTATCTGCTATCCATGAGACAGGTATGATTGGTCAATAACCTACATTTGAAGCATATTTCACAAAGTATGTTACTTGTGCTTCTTGCCTATTAAGGATAACTTCAATATTGTAGTGATTCCTAAAACAACACTGAATAATTTTACACGCATACAATACTAATCAGGGCTACATCAAGTAAACCCTACAATATGCAATGATGAAAATTCATGAAAAATATAATCAAGTGCAACAAAGAAATTCAATAAATAATCAAATAATCAGATACCGCTGTGGAGCAGAAGGACAGACTGAATGTGTTTGGATGATGAGCGTATTTTCATTGGACGATATAAAGACTCCTGGATGCCTTTTAAGATCCATAGGATGGTAGAATGAGTTCATATATAGTTAACTGGATTAAAAGGAATGATTTTTAGCCCGAATATTCATATCCTGATATATACCAAAATCGTGTGAAGCAAAAATTTCACGAGCGAGTAGAAGACTCGTGAATACTCATCTGGTAACCATGGTGCCAAACCGAAAAAATCCTAAAGCCAGCCGTGCAACACGAACCGCTTTTTTCCCAATCCGATTCCAACAATAAGGCATTACCCTGGTAAGAGACGACCTAAAATAATTTGGTGGGCAGTGACTGAAACTTTTGGCTATGAGGTTCTGAATCGTTAAGCGCATGATTGTCGAATTTTAATGCAGAAAATTAGTGAAAAAATGAATCATATTCTACGGGGAAAAAACGAAGATGACATAGAGGTCTGAACCAAAATTAACAAGCAGAAAAAAATATAAAAGTAGCTATAATTGCTTTAATAATACTATAATTAATTTTATTATCTTGTTGGTTGATTTTATGGCTTATGATTGCAGTCGGAGATAGTATGAAAAGAGTCCAAACTCTCTCACCCATCAAAAAAAGTTCAGGATCGATAACCACTCTTTTGGCAGGATCAAAAAAAAACTTTCACAGTAAACGCATGCTTTCCACATTGCACTGCGACATTATTGAGACATCTGAGTGGTGCTGTCACGGCAGACGGAACGTATTTCGAATTTCCGGTGAAATGGGCGCGAGGGACGAAAAATTTATATTTTCTCTCCTTGTCGACCCTCACGTGTTGTTACCATTTTCAACGAGATTTGTATCTCGATCCACACCCTGTTATTTTTTCCCTCTGTCTGTCTGTCTGTCTCTCTCTCTCTCACGCACACACTCCTTTCACCCAGGCCGCCATTAGCTCACCTTCGGCTCCCTCGTTTGGTTTGCCTCCCGTCCCCACCGCCCCTTATTCGCTTTCCACACACAACAACAACGCCGCCTCCAACCCCCGCATACAATCCCAAACCGTCCCGTTCTCTCTTTCACTCCCTCCCTCTCTCCCTCTCTCCCCCACACCCTCGACCGAACGATGCACTTTACGATCTCATGCATATTCTCATCCCTCCACTTCACACACTCATCTGACTCCCTCCATTTCTCTCTCTCTCTCTCTTTCCCATAAACCACCATTATAACCTCCGTATGCACTCATTGTTTGCGGGACCCGTCCGAAAGCTAGCCGCCCTATTCCCTCGCGACGCGGATCTCATGGTGGGGGAGCGGGCGATCCGACGGTGGTGGGGGGGGGCGGGTGGTAGTAACAGTTTCGCACGCCGCAACGGACTTCATAACGACTGCAGGAAAATGATTCGTCGATTTATTAACGAGAATCGCCATCAGCGTGAGTTTGAGCCGGCCCGTTTTCGGAGCGGGGGCGTGGGGAAGGGTGTGTGTGTGTGTGCTGATGGACGGGAGAGGAGGTAAAGGGTGAGAGAAGTGAGATAGAGAAAGAGAGAGAGTGGGGGGGAGGGAAGAATGAAGGGTGGAGAGTTGTAAGTGGAGTTGGAGCGAGAGAGGGGTTGGGGCGGGACGTTTTGAGGGATAGAGAGAGAGAGAGCAATATTTGTTGAACTAAGTGTTGACGGGAACGTTCGGTGGCGGCGGAGTGCGGTGGCTCCGTGGTGCAGTTAATGTCACTCGTCCCTTGCCGCCGTGAGGCTGAAAGTGCACGGACTCTGCCGGCGAGCACGGCGAGTATTGAGTGCCGATTCTGTTTACACGAGGAGTGATGTGGGCATTCGAGAATGTGTGTGTGTGTGCGCGCGCCTACGTATGTGCGCACGTACTTACGCCAAAGGGTGTGCATTAGCGGAGTTTAATTTGTGTGTGTCGGACGGGGAAACGTGGGTAATCGGGACTATGTTTAGTCCATCTCGACGCGGTCGCTTGTAATTTTAGCGCTCCAAATATTCCCCTTGCCTCCGATTAAAAATGTCATCTATCATCGCGGGCCGATCCTGGTGTAATCATTAATCAACCAGAATCACAGCGTGTTTGGGTATACGAGCTCGGAGAAACGAGTATCAATCAAATAAGGGCCTCATGTTCGGCGCGCTTGATGAAAGACCCACGACTTGTATTTAATACCTACTTTGAGAGTGGGTAATTCATCCTCCGGGACCGAGCAAATACCAAATTACAGATTAGTCACTCTTTATGACTTCCTAGTTATGGCAATGTTAAGTGAGAATGTGACTATTTCAGGATTTATGCCGTTCCAAAGCAAAAAAAAA
>CM073768.1:121880212-122106141 GCA_037158775.1 Hetaerina titia
GTAGATGCAAAACAATTCTTACGTTATGAGTTACCTAACAGAATATGAAACCTTTTCTAGTCTTCGATCATAGAAGTTTTTCTTTCTACAATTCCCTATTTTTATTTTGGTTAATGAGCAATTTGGATAATGACTAAATTCACATTTTAGGTATGCATATAATATTTTTCGTCAAAAATACCGCACTATTGAGATAAAGTATCCTTGAAAATTGGTAATGGATACAGTAAGAATCAGTTTAACCTTAAAAGTACAATTGAAAATCTTATGTTTAATAATACAATTACATTGAAATTGAAAAAAATCAGAAAGCAGCTCATGAAAAATCCTATCATTAATAGCTTGGACTAATGTTTCTTTTGGTAAAAGTTAAATACAAATCAAGAATTTTTATCGGACATTCGTCTATGGAGTTTCTACATTCGTACTAATATGCAATACTTATATATCGTGATATGCTTTGGCGTGGCTCGTCAGGCTAGGTAATATTTTCTCTTCTCGTGTAATTGGCTAGAACTTATTTTTTTGTTAGTAATTAGGAGAGACATATAACATTAAATAGCCTGTGATCATCTACAACAAAGTCTAGATAAAGTAGAGACAATGAATGGCAATTTGTCCTTTTCATACGGAATAGGCATGTATGAAAGCGGTGCTTATTATTTTGTTAGCAGTAGTGTACAAAATTAAGGTTGAGTTTCCATAGACCCTTGGGCTATCTGCGCTCCTAAACATTCATACTCATGCTAAAATGTCCTCGTAGCACGATATCTCTGCTATTTTTTTAACTCCATATGTTTTCTCCTAACTTTTTTGCCGCTCTAAAAGCTTAATCTTTCATTCCCTCCAACTTGCGCACCCAACATCCTCCCCTCTATTAAAATCTTCAATACTCCATTGTATCAAATATACCCTGAATGGCCTTCCTCCCTTCGAATTTTTCCTAACAACCTATTATTTGCTTCAACCATCCATACAAATTGTCTTTTGCTTTTTTTCCGTCCTTTTAATTTTCCCGCTCCTCTCCATAACCTTACCTCTTAAGGATCCAGTCTACGCGTGCCCTCTTGACAGAAGAACCAAGTTTTGCAGTCAAAAAATACTAGTCAACACATAAAAGTTAATATATTCAATATCAGAAAAATCTTTACACGTTTTACTTGACATTAACTCACTCCTTGTACACGCCTCTTTCCATTGTGCATTTCTTCTCTTTTAACCCTTATTTTTTGCCCTAAATACTACCTACGAGTATAAAAGTCTTACGCACCTATGTGGTGGATCTTGAAAACCTAAAGCTATCGCTTTTGGTATGCTGCATTATGAATTTGTCCTTTCACCACCTCTGACTTTTAATGAATGAACGGGTATTGTCATCCTCAGCGCTTACAAATATTACAACGACTTGTTAGGGGTCAAACACAAAGAAATCGTTCACTCTGGTCCGTCAAGCTCTCCGTTCCTTTCTCCCCATTCAGACGACGCAAACAGTCCCTCCCCCCATCGTATTACCTCCACAAAAGCTTCCGTGACGACGGAAATTTACCTTTCTGCCACGAAATACATAGAAGGTGCGTCCTCACTCAGCTTAATGGAGTTCACCGCGCAAGAGAATTGCGACGTGGGTTGCAGGAGGAGCAGACACGGGGCGAAGGGAATGGGCGGCGGGAGTCGAAGGGGCAAAGCCGCGGGGATAATAGTTCCACGGCGGCACCCTACAATCAAGTGATTTGCGGCGGGGGTGGTGGAGACGACTCCTCGGGGGGAGGGGGGGGCACCCCCTACGCACCTAACCTGCTCCCGCCGGCCCACATCCCACCCCAACCTCACACTCTTCGGCCGACTCTAATGCATTCAGATTCACTCCTCACGCCTATCCCTCCCTCCGCCACCGACGCATATCCCCCACGCTTTCAACGGTAACACTTCTTATATGAGAGCCTTGATCTATTACTGGGCATGCGGAGAAGGTGATGCGTAATCAACGTATCTTTACGAAAAAAAATCAAGTGACACGTACACAAAGGAGGACAGGAAACTAAATCTCTTAATGTTATTTCTAAGCCTATATAATTATTTTAAAATAGCATAATTCATTATAGTTAATACATTTATTATTAAATTGAAATTTTAGCACTGTTGGGGTATTGATGTGTGAAGATATGATTCGTTGTCACAGTTAAAATTTTTAGTGCATATTCGAAAAAGTTGAAATTTTGAGGAGTCTTCAGTAGGTATCACTATTTTGCAAAGATGTACCAAAAATGCTGTAAAAAGTAAAGGGCTGAAGACCATACAGGGTAACATAAATCGACGATATAAACTCGGATAAAATAAAAAAAATCATAAAATATAAATTTGACTTAGCTATACAATCTAATATGCAGTAGGAGGAGATAGGTATAACGGGTAATGTAATCGTCCGTATTTCTAACACAAAAGAAAGAGAACTGAGAAAACTTCAGAAAAATGATCTACCCACCAATGAATAAAATGATGATTTTGGCACGAATTATATACAAAAGATTGGGGATGAAAAGTGAAGCGTACATGGTTTTTATAAAAAGTATCAGAAAAAGTTTCAGGAAAAATAGATTTATTTCAGATATTGCTAATATGCCTCAAAATTCTTCAAAGGAAATTCATTGGGTGTCGAAACACTTTAACCAGCGGTTTTTTTTGACGACTCCAAGGCTCCCTGGTTGGTGGATTCCGGAATGTCCTTACGGGTACGCGAGCAAGTTTCCTTGACGGCACTTAGGGTACCATCATCGTGCCCTTTGAGGGAGGATTTCACTTTTGAGGATAGGGGGTCTACTGGTGCCAAATTGGGACTGTTAGGGGGTTGGGGAATCGTTAATATGCCATCTTATCAATCCCAATGCATATGTTAAAAATGCGCACACTTAACCGATGGTCTGAATTCAGCACTTCCCGCACACTTCAGGTAAAAATTGCTACAAATACTTTTAATGCAAATCTTATATTTAGGTGAGGATCAATTTACATTTAGAATAAGTAGAGGAAGAGGAGAAGTGATTCTTTTTATCGATTCATTTTAGAGAAGGTAATACAAAAAGATCAATCAATATCACATTCCTGTTTAAGAGAAAGCATTTGACGACGTTGGACGATGCATTGGACTGGAATATGACGCTATGTACCATAAAAGAAATTGGAATTAACTTAACAAAGACAGGAGATTGACCTCACGTCCTAATGAGAGACCATGCATTATTGATTAGATGAGGTAAAGGTAGAGAAGAAGCTAAAATATAAGGAAAGAGTGAGGTGCGGCTGCTACTTATCCCATTGTTACTTAATGTGTATATTAAGAAGGCAATTAACGAGATCAAGGAAAGGATAAGAGATGGCGAACAGACTCAAGGAGAAAGGATAAGTAAGCTGCAATTCGCGGAAGACGTAGTTATTCTTTGTAGAGAAGAAAGAATTCCTACTTACTAAGATACTAGCAAACATGGGGAAGGAGGTGAATAAGTACAATCTCAAGTTATAAAAAATTAAAAATATGTTCTGCAGTCGAAGTAGGGTTGAAAATCTCCAAATGAGACTTGGGAAAGACAAGACTGGAAGACGTAGTAGATTTTAGCTATTTATGCAGCAGAATCACTAATGATGGCAGAATCCAGAGGTATATAGTATGCTGAAGGGAAAATGCAAATAAAGATTCTATCAGAAGAAGCAACTTCTAACGGCAAATAGACCAGGTTCTAAATATGGGAGAGGTTAGGGACGAATCCAAAAAAACTAATTTGCATGCCAAAGATCTGCTTTGTCGCCTTCATCATTTCCGGTAATGATTAAGGCATAATTACGAAAATATTAATTAATACGGTACGACATAATTAGGAAAAATTAATTAATACTTTAATCTTTGCTGATTTTTTACTACGTTCGAACTTTTTCAAATTAATATCACTAAATATATTATTTTTAATGAATTTGTCAGAAATAGTTCTAAAAGCCAAGTTTTCGGCTTTTATATCCGATTACAAACTTAAAATAACGATAAGAACAACCATAATCATCAAACCCTAAGTAGAAAAGGATCCAAAGATACGGGAATTGAACCCTGTACTTCTATATTAATAGGCGAAGAAGGACATCGGAAGGATATTTTAGCGTGTTTAAAAAAAAAAGATTTTTACCACAGAGTATTAATCTATGGATCCGCTGAGGCTTCCTATTTGCTAGCTATTTTCCTTTATCACCAACTGACAGTAACAATATATATCAATCTGAGGTCAGTGATTTAAGAACCTAGTATAAAATTATCTGATATGGGACGGATGCGTTGAGGGATCCTGTATACAAAACATTGCAACAAAAAAACCGTTTACTTAGCGAGATGTATAAAAGTACCGAGAATTAGGGCTGGACGGTAATTCGGTGGGGTCTGAGGTAAAGTATATCTTTTGCACTTGCCGGTAAGAAACTGAATTTAAAAAATAATGAAAATGCCTTTTATCAAAAAATAAAAAAATACCTTAACTAACTGCAGGAAAGTGTACGTGAGGAAAACATTTCAATTTATCTAAAGAAATTCTGAAATGAAGATTTAGGCGTTGGTTGTTGAAGATGTGTGTACTTTTTCATTATTCCTGAAAAAATACTCTGTGAAAAATCATGCGAAATAAACTCAAGAGAGGAGAACGAGTGAAATATTTTAGATCAGTTATATGTACATTGATATGCTTCACACAAATGCCATCGGGAGATTCTATATTAATAAAAATAATGTTTTTGGTTGCATGGCGACTAGTTCATGGAGAGCTAGAAAATTTCAAGTATCGAATTCAGACGAAATAGCTATATCCGTCTGTTTCTCCAATACGCCAATCAGACTGTTAATAGAGGAGGTATGATCAATTAATTGGATCATTCATTGTAGAACGTGTAATGGGGAGAGTCGGAGAAATCGATTATCTCACAGAATTTTCACTTCAAAACTTCAAAAATTGTTTGCACTTATTTCGCCCAACCTCTCTTCACTTGTCTAAATCCAACGTTTGCTTTACGAAGAGTAGGTTAGTTCACGTTGTGGGGTGGGAGTTATCTTACCTGCAAGCATGAATACAGGGTCTTAAATAGACTACGTGAAACCATTCGTCCCGAACGACAGGGCTCAAGTTAGAAATTCATATTGTTTATCTCATTTCTCTCGAAAACGAATGCAGCAATTGAAAATTTGTTGCAATGATGCAGCTCAGTTGATGGTACAATCATCCTCCCCGATTCTTGCTCACAAAAAGCAGGATTAGTCGAGGTGGTGATGCTACAACCTCTTTACTACCGAAGTCCACAATTTTGACTCCTTCCTAAAGTATCCCCGCGGTTCTCCAAGGGGAATCCCGTTTCATTTTAAACGTGAAATGATGCAGAACGCACCCGAGACTGCCCGGGCAACGAGAGAAGTACAGATTTTCCATGAGTCGATTTCCACGATAATTTCACTCTCAAGCGACCAATCTTTGTGGAGGGGGGGAGAGAGAGAGGGATCATTAGGGGCTCGATTCAAACGACTAACGATTCGCGCTCTTGAAAACTACATCCTCCCGCCCGACTCCGGATAGAAATGAGGGGGAGTTTACGTTCTGGCACACGCTCCGAGTGTCTTCTTTGAACGCCTCATTACGGGCCACTCGGGGGCCGGGGACTTAATGCCCACATCCCTCTCTCACTCCACGTATTTCATCCCTCCCGCTACGTTCTCACCCCCCATCTCCCCCTTTCAGTGTCAGAGGCGACGGGCGACACGACACGAAACGAGCCAATGAGAGTCGAGTAAAGGAAATGGACCCATTCCACCTACCCCCGCCCTCCCCCCTTCCCGGTCGGCCAACCTCTCCCACCATCTAAATCCTTCCCCCAACCCACTTTCCCCACCCTCCCGCTAACCTCTCCGTTATCTTCCACGGCGTGGACTCAGGTTGAATGTCCACCCATCCAAACCTCACCCCGCGTCTTTTTCATCCTCCCTCCACCCACGCGCCCCAAAGATATGCATACCGAAGGGCGAATGGGAGGCGCAAGTGTTTTACGGGAATTGTTCCGATTTCCCCCGGCTTTCCCGTACGTGTCCTTTTTGAAAGATCGGGACAAAGTTTTCCGCAATAATAAAACGAGGCATGCACCACACTTTCGAAAGGGCCGAGAAATTTGCCTCCACACGATTTCGCTCACGTAAAGAGTTGTTTTGAATAGAAAGTTTACCAAAGTTCTCCTGTGCGATAGAAAGGATGGACATCTAAGAGCCGGAAATTAATATTTTTGCGTAATAAAATGTAGGGTGAGGAGTCGCATGAATAAAAATAGAAGTTGAATTCCAAATAGAAACCACTCCATAAATCCATACCCCAATATTCAAGAGAAGGTCAAATTCATTTTGATATGAATTTGAAACTTTCCTGCATTTCCCTTTAAAAGGGGTGTAAAAATATTGAATAACTAATGAAATGCCGACATGTTGGATATCATATTGTTGAGGAAAGAAGTATGGTCCGCTAATAAAAAGAAATAGGTATGAAGGGCTCTAAAATAACATTGTAATTTCGTAGTGTTAACTTCAAAGTCACCGGTAGCTGCTAATATCCAGAAATAATACATTATTTCTGCGTGATGTCTAAGGAAACATATTCATTCCATGGGTCTTCTATCCTGAGGTGGGATGACTTCAGTTAAAAACTCCTCCTGGTCCATTGAATTTCCCTTGCGCTCTGATACAGCCATGGTTAGTCAAATGATGGGGAAATAATCTCTACAGCCTTTTCTAATGAAAAGGCTGTAGTATAGTATAAGTATATTATGTAGTATAGTATAAGTATAGTATAGTATAAGAAGTATAATTTAGCGTTTGTTAGATCTAAACTTGCAAGCATGGATCGTGCATTTGTAATTTTGAGCTTTACTAGTGAGTATTTCTTAGTTTTAAAATAAAAAAAGACGGAGAAAGGTTGCCTGTCATGTAATTATTGGAAATCCTGGGTTGGGAGCCCCTTAAAACACTACAATTACACTCATGATTTCCATTATTAGCTATATAAAAACTGTAGGAGTTTAACGCTGACACCAAAGGAAAAGTTGTAGCTCTACATTACCTTGGTAAGTGAAGGGGAATTTAAGCAAGGTTTAAAAAAAAGGGGAATTTAAGGAAAATACCTAAATTAGAAATTCTTTTTTCTTCACACAATTCGTGGCCAGAGTAGTAGGAAACAAAGCGCACAACAATCCGACCTCCGTGAACAATAAATGACGCGCAATACTATAAGTCATATATATAAGTATATATAAGTCATACTATAGTTAAGTACCCTAATGGCTGGTGAGTGCACCCCTACCAAACACATTCATGGTGGATTGTAGGCTATTGTAGGATAATGTGGATACTCCTACGGGTACTGCCTTACACATCCTCCTTGTTCTGGTATATATTATATAATTTGTCTTCTTCTTCATTCCAGGAACTTTATTTCTCCCTTGCGTGACTTCCCTGATAATTACGCTGCTGTGTCTAAAGGTGCGCCCAATCCCTCTAGTTTCTTTTGGGCGTAGTGATCCATATGGAATAATGCGGCTGTCTTTTCAATTCTATTTGCAAGAACTTATTTCACGTATTTGGCAAATAAATTATGTTGAGCTCCTTGCGTTGGTGATAACATTTTTCTCATAGTTTCAGCCCTCCTCTCCCAATTGAATATGTGAAAGTCAATATTTTTACTCTAATTCCGAGAGAGTTTCAGACATTATAAGACATATTATGACTGCTTTGAAACCCAGTTTTTAAAATTAAATTTTTTCGTCATAATGACCAAATTTAAACTCTCCCAGTTGTTATCAGCTAAGCATGCCTGTTCATCGATTCCATTTAGTACGAAGGCATCTATTTTTCAAACTGTTTTAATGGTGAATGCAAGGGTTCTTTGCTTATATGCACCATCAGATACTAAGGCGATCATTAAAGATTTTTTTACCATTCCTTAATCTTAAGGAGAAATAAGCTTAAATTCGGGAGTAAATGGCCCTGACTTATTTTAGACATTAAAAGAAAAGTATACGTATATGTTAGCATTGGGACCACTTAACTTATGATAGCGACATGTTCTAGGGAATAATGAGATATTGCATGTGATCAAATGATAGCAACAATACTCTACAATAGTGCTTCCCTATTTTCGATTGTATTCAGATGATTAACTTTGTTATTCAAACTCTCTGAAGGAAGAATCTGAGGTTAGTCTTTGTGGCAGCGGAGTAACGTCCTTACCTGACAACCCTTTGGTCGCGAATTCGATTCTCCCAGAGACGGATCTTCTTCGACTTAGGCTTGGATATTTGTAGCTATCCTTTCTATTCCGTGTTTATAGTTTAATTTAAATGGCCATAATCCGGATTTTTTTTATATTGATACTAAATAAATAATCATGTAAATGACCCCACAGTTTCCAATTTGATAGTTATATGATGTAAAGGACATATTAATGATGAGTCTTTTACGTTATAATTTTATTATATCAATTTCATCTCTATAAACGGTGTGGAGCGATGTCATAAATGTATTTAGGCTTTAAATGGAATTTTTTACGTCAAAATATCGGTTTTGAAAGAGTGGAAACATTAACTTAAATTTGTTGAAACATTGGTATGTCTGAATATTTTTTAACGAATAAATTAATTTGTTACATAATTATATGGAAAACAATGATGCTCTCATTGGCTACTATTGTTCATGTCCATTCGTTCAGTAATAATTATGCATGCATTACACCCTTAATTGGCGGTGGAAAGGGCGTTCTAGTCGGTGTACCATTACTCCATGCCACATAAAATGCAGACATTTTCGTGCAGGACATTTCATGCAAAATTAACGATCAGTTTTTGACAACGGGGACGAAAAACTAAGTCGTCGTTCAGGATACTAAAAAACGTACTAATGAAAATATATCGTGGCAGTGATGCTAGTCACCTGACCAATATCGTTCGGGGGCATCATGGAAACAGGCCGGTGATTGGCCAAGGGAAATCCCATCAACTATGTTTCTTTAATCGCTTAAATTCGAATTTCGTATGGCCAAACGGTCAACCAAGAGGGACAGTTCAAAAATGCTTGGAAAAAACTTGAGGGGGTGAGAGAGGCAGTCTGAGCGTGCGGAGGAGGCAGACACAAGGATAGGGCCGCGGGGGAAGGAATGCGAGAGGCGGGGGGAGAGGGCGGGAGGTGCGGGGCTGAGACAGGGTGGGCGCCAACGTGATTAACTTTTACGCTGTAGGATGGAAGGAGAGAGGTCAAAGGTGAACTGGTTCCTAAGTTGCGCTTGATGTCCGTCCACGTCTCGTCCCATAACCCCTCCCAACACCCCCCACGCCGACTAAAGACTCCCTCGGCCTTTAGGAGTTGTTAATGCCCTTTACACGCGCATACTTGCGCGTATCCCGCGCGGAGGGAATAACTTTGACCGGCCGGAGAAGGATGACGCCGAGTTGCCTTGAGTGGTATACTCCGTTTGCTGTTCTCAGTAAAGAGCCAAGGAATATTTACACTCAATAGAAATATGACAACCGATAAATAAATATTCCCCTATTTGTCTTTAGACGAGAAAGAACCGACACATTTATGTTATTACTCCGCAACGCCACGTATGTACTTTCTGCGGTTAAATTCATTGCCATAGGAGTGTAGCGTGTTGCATTTCGTTATATACCTGCTGTAAGGTAAAAATTGCTTGATTAAATTCAAAATGTACATTGAATAATCATTGAAACTTTAGTAAATGATGGATATTTTTGTGAATATAGTCCAGCAGAGTTATACGTCATATATTTTAACGAGTAAATGCAGGATGTAAGAAATGGATAAATGAAAATATGTATGGTTGTATGCATGCATAAATGAAACCGTGCAAGTAAATTAATTTAGGCATGATTTAATATTAAGGTATTCATTAATATATTTCAAAAACTACAATTTTACATTGATTGATGGAACTGACTATTATAGATAATGTACCGGTTAACGTAGGTTTTGGATGGACACTACAACCTCTTGCCTCTTCTAGCAAAACACAACCCAACATTCTACTCTACAACAAAGCCCCTCTTCACCTCCGTATACTTCCTTCCTCCATTCATTCGGTCCAACGTCCCTATGCTATTCTTGCCTCTTCTTCGTTTGACTAAAATTCTCCCCTCTATCTCAGTTTTCAACATCCCACTGCCAATTAATATGCTTCCATTTTTCCTGCCTCCTTATGATTTCTCCCAACAGTCCTCTCTCCTCCCCCACCATTCTAGCACTTCCTAATTTGTTTACATTTCTGTCCACTTCACCTTCTCCATCCTTCTTCACACCCACATTTCAAAAGCCTCCAATATACACCTATTATCCTGCTTCAATGACAATGTTTCCGAGCCGTACATAGCTACGCTCCATTTCAACGTTTTAACGAGCCTTTTCTTAACATCCTTACTCAACGTCCCTGTAATTAATTCCCATGGACTACAACCTTGACGTGGTGGAACGGCTTGTGCGTTCCGATTATCCCTAGAGCTGTGCTGGATGTAGCAATGATTATTGCACCTGGTAGGGTCACGCAAACCAGATAGTTCGAAGGTTAGGAGCCAGACGAAAGTTAGCCGGCGCAGTCTGCTCCTCAGCGAGGCGGCTGCAAAGGGGTCTGACCCCAGGGCGTTGGCCATTGAGTGATGGTGTCACATTAAAAACACCACTGAGGAAAACAACGGGAAACCACCTCAATGATTAATGCCAAGATTTTAAAATGGAGAGAATTCATAAAATATCGAAATTGAGTTAAAAATTTAAATCATTTATCAAATAAATTGAACCGAAAGTTGTGAGGTATTGATAATGAGAAGTATAAGCTGCTTCTAGACTCGTCATTTATGAGCCTTAATTGCTCGGTTCAGGGTGAACACCATCTTGAAGAGTTTCCAAACTCGTTAGGCAACGAGAGGGCGCAAATTTAGGCACCTATTTCGGCCCCGGATTTAGGACATGAGAAGTGCATTCTAAATAGCCCATATTGCAACCCCATTATTCCAAGTGCTCAAAACGAGACAACTAGCAGAAGAATAATCGCCGTGATTGTGGCAGTTTATATATAAATAATATTGGTGATTTATTTGAGCGAGTACACTTTTATCCAAAGATTTTATTAACGCGAAGTGGAAAAAGGCGGGAGTTTTCCATAGGCAAGAGACATTTGGCGTATTCCGTATGAATGCAGTTTCATTCTTATAATAACTTGATTTTATCAAGTTATGGAATGCGGATATTTGAAATATAGAGATATGAACATATTTCCTGGTTTAGTGTTCCTTTTCATGACTAAGAACATCTTTGTCTCCATTCATCATTTTTGTGCTTTTAAAAACTTATTTTGGTATATAAACATTACGGAAAATAATCTTCAAGCGTAATTCTGTGCTTGTAGAGTGCAAGCATTTAATAATGTCCTTAGTAAAAATATACCTGCCTGCATGAAACCAACTGGGTAATCATAGGTCGCTCATCTAACCATTGCAAAAGGAGTCACCGTTTCACTACTTATGCCCACAAAGTAATAAAACCAACGGAAATGAAAAAGCGCCGACAAAGACTAATTGTTGGATATTTATCTAATTGATACTAACCTTAACTTATATATTTAGCAAGAAAAGTACTCAAAAATATGAATGAGCTACACACGACGCAAAGCATATCTTAAAACAATGACTGACAAGGATTAATGACAGAGAAATAACCCTGGCGTAAAATACCATATAATAAGATTTAAAAAATTTAAAATGAAAACGATCAGATCAAACAATTAAAGCAAAATATAAAAAAATGGATAATCTATAGATTTAAATATAGTCCGATAAAAGAAACTAATGCAAACTAGAAATGCAAAACTAATATCAAAATCGACCATTTAACGAAATTAAAAGGAAGAGATGAAACACTTTAATAAAATACTGCCGAATGAATTGTAAAGTGAACTCATAATTGTGCAAAAAACCTTACGTGGTTTTGCAATTACACAAATGTTGGTATAAGCTGTCTCAAATATCAAAATATTTACCTTCTGACATATCTATTTATTCCTTATTCTTAGCTACATCATACTACTGCGTAGGGTGTCCAAACTCAAGCTGCCTTATCATTAGCCGCCTAACATTTAGGGACCTAAAAGAATGCTCCCTAATGCTCCCACGAGTCTACACACAGCTATAATAACATTGGTTTAATTATTGCTGTATGACATAAGAAAAATAGAGAGAGCAAAGGTTTGTTTTACAATAGTTGCAAGAACTAAAGCCAACGCCAATTTAGAGAGAACCCATTGCTTCCAAGAAACAAATGAAGAGGAAAAAATGATTTTGAAATAATAACAGTACCAGTATTTAAATAATGATATAAACAGAACAAAAGTCACAATTTTAGGGAAATTAGATACTCATTATTACATAATAAGTTTAAAGTTCTCCTGAAAAAATACGTAATCAATAAACATCGGGAAAAGTTAAAAGTGAAATCACAAATATTAAGAATGGAAACACATTGCTGACAGAAAACGCACTTGCAAAACATTTTCCTTATCACGCGTGACAGAATAGAGAATTGCATTCCCCAAAAACTGCAACGCGATAATAATATACCACGAAATTAAAACAAAGGGGTTAAAATGGCACCAAAGAATAATTTACTTGAATTTGAAAATATGTTAACAAGTAGTAACGAAAATTTAATGAAGACATAAAAAACAACTCGCAGTATGTCAAAGCGAAATCAAAAAAGGTTGACGATAAAAGACCTACGTACCTTTAAAAGTAAAATTTTATCCAAGTATTTAGAGAAAGAACCACAATTATTTCCGTCTAATGTAGGGAAATACAAGGGCAACGTCCAACTGTGCATTCTTTAAGGGGAGAAAAGGATGACATTTTTGCAGAGAGCCAATCGAATAGAAAGAGAATATTCTAAATGAATTATTTCAGAACGTTTACACAAATAATATTAGTGCCCAAAGCGAAGTCCCTCAGTCACATAAAGAGATTATTAACGACATATTATTGTCCCAGGAAAAACCACTCCGAATGATGAAACTACAAAATCTGTATGCATGGCATCAAAGGTTTTAGTCTGTAGTTCTTCAAGGCTAAACTCCCCCCTACAACACCCCTTGCGGCGACTCGTAGAGTACTCTGTAGATGTAGCTGTGCTGACATTCATATCATGATCGTAATCTACATAAAATCACATCGGATGCCTGATATGTCTGCCTTCAAGAGCAAGATATGATACGTGTTTCTTTCATTATGATTCATCACGTCTAATTGTTTAATTGCAGGTTGTTTCGTGTGTATCAATCGACCGGAGCCCCAATTACTTCCGAATTGATTTCATTGGGATGCTTGGCCAAATTGCAAATTGTTAATGGTGTAAAAAAACGATCAACGTTAAAATAAGACACATTAGGCTCTTTCCATTCGAGTGACACCTTGAGACCTAACATAGAGATAACTCGAGCTGAAAGCAATCGCGAACTCTCCTCTTTTTCTAAACCACTTTGGATCAGCTCTATAAGACGATTGGTAGTAGCACAAAACGGTTTGACAGTAGAGTTTTTTGTATAAATAGAGAGTGATTTGTATTAGAAGTTTCGGAAAAATAGATTTATATCAGGTTTATATCATTGCTACAATGACTCAAAATTCTTCAAAGAACATCCCTTGAGCGTCGACATATTTTAGCCAGACGCTTTTCCACGACTCCTAGACTCCCTGGTAGGCGGATTACTCCTTAAGAGTACGCGTGCCAGCTTCTTTGAGGGCACTTCGGGTTCCATAATGGTGTCCCTTGAAGGAGGCTTTCCCTTTTGGGAATAGGAAATAGTGTGCTGGTGCCAAGTCGGGACTGAAAGGGGGTTGGGGAATCGTCGCGATGGCGTTCCAGGTCTTCGGAGGTAGACACTCGACTCTGCTATTGGCCGTCCGTCAAAATCTTCGGGACGAGTTCAGCGAAGCTCTTTCGAATCGCCAAATTTTTCGGGATAATGGTGTGCACCGTCATCTTATTAATTTCAATACGATCATGCGCACACTTAACCGACGGTCTGAATATAGCACTTGACGCGCACGACAGGAAAAAATTGTTACCTATACTTTTTATACAAACCTTGTACTTGCACATCATGTCATACATGTCACCCCGAGACCCACGGAAAGTGTGCTTGGAAGGGGAGTGCCCGGACACCATTCCAGCAACGACCGTTATTCAAATTACGGATATTATACTGTTTGCAACTACACCAATAACCACACTAAGGAGGCAAATGAGGAAAATCATTAAAAAGGGCGAGCTTAGATGCAACGCAGTCACTGTATACCAAGTATCATTCTACTCATGTAGGACGGGCAATTTATAAAAGCATCAGCTCCACAACTTTATTTACGCGACGACCCTCCACCCGGTCCAAAGGCAGGTGGTGGGAGGCGTTAGGATGATAGCCATGAAGTGAGTTGTAAGGAGAACGCGGTCTCTTGGGTTCGATTTTGTCATGATTGCACGTCGTGCGAGAGGAGGACGAATGCTTAAATCTGTCTGTGACGGCGTCTATCTCTCTTATTTTATCGCAGTGGTCGATTCTACCAATATAATTTGGTAGCCTAAACAATTCCCTCTGAGTCACAAGAACACTTATGTCTCCCGTACCTTCATAAAAGTCTTGCCCGCTGTCTTCGGGAGTGAAAAGTCTCCATCCTAACGAACACCTCATGCCCTCGCCCTCCACGCTCACACGCACAAAATTCCGACGACGGCCAAATCCCTCAACTCTCCCGAGGGCCCGCACTTTATCAGTATCCCTCCATCTCTATCTACGCCCGCATTTATTACTTTTTTCTCTCTCTGTCCTCCTCCTCCTTCGCCTCCATTTCGAGAATTAGCGCCATTCTCCTGATGGAAAGACCCTTTAATGGCCAATCTTCCGCATTCTCCCTTCCATACCCTACCACCGAAAAAAAGGGAGAGGAAAAAAATATGATAATAATAAGCCCTCTCTTCCGCTTCCCCCATTTTCGTCTATTTCGGAGATGACAGCATTCCTTAGGGATGCTCGAGAGTGATGGCGACTTAAGGGGAAGGGACCTGGGTATGGTAGGGAAGGAGAGAGAGGAGGGAGGCGGACAGTCTCGGCCGGTGAGGTGACGGGGGCAGGGAGAGGAGGGAAGGGGGAAGAGTGGTGGGGCGGCCTTCGAGAAGTGAGCGGACTTATTTCCCCCAAAGGGATGGCAGTGATCACGGGGTTGCCGACGGCGGGAGATGGAAGGGAAAATCCAGCAGAGTCACGCCGGGGACCCTAATCCCACTTGGGAGCCACGCTGGCTTTACTCTCGGCCACCTTCCTCCTAGCACTCCTGCCGCTCCGAGGAGGCAGGGGATGGAACCTCTTCAACAAAAAAAGACAGCTCCTGCTTTGAAATTCGGATGTCGGTGGAGGTGCGAAGGAATAACGGAAAAAATAAAATAGACCTGACGAAATACCTACACACTGAAAGTCCATCTCTCATCGAGGCGAATGCCAGAAAAATGGATGGAAATTAAATCCAAATTGCTTAGTGGTAGAAGGGGGAAATTTTTCACACTTATAACCCTAATTATAATTTTCAGAGCATTTTAGGTTTTTAAAAAAATGTGTGACGCCATTTTAAGCGCCTAACTGGTTGTGCGCTGAAACAGGGAATAAAATCAAGTGAATTGGAGGTGCCGATTTATCAACAGATAAGTGAAAGTCCTCTTTTGTGCCAAATGAGAATTTTCTTATTACCGTAATCGTGTTTGTGTTAAAAAATAATGTATTTTTCATACTGCTCAAGTACGAACTTTTTTTCAATGTTCGTGTAACTCCTCACCATTATCAATGCCTATACTTCAAATAAAATATGCAAACGTCGACCGATGAAATCCCGTTTTTATAATGCTTTACCAATCTCAAAATCATAGTTGGTTCCGTTATTTTCGCAAAATTTAACCAGACCGTTTTTTTCTTAACTGACATGGGATTCTCTAGAATTTCAAATAGCTAATTTTATGTCAAATGCCAAATACATTACTATCTTAAATTATACGAAAAATCGAGTGCGAATATTGGCTACCTAGAAATCGCCAATTATGAACCAAGTTTCATCTTATGAGATTAAATTTTATCAAACTAAAACCAAAAAAAAATAATTTTTTAAAATTTGAAATCGAACCATCATCATTTCACTTTGGACCAATCACGGAGATATTATGTTCTGTCTGCACAGATCTAATGAAAACCGAAAACATATAAAATGCCCGATTCTGAATATTGTATTTAAATATCTCCGTGCCAAGTGAGCATGATACGCGAAATAACTCGAGAAGGTATATATGGACGACAATATACGTAAAATACTCATTTAAGAAGGAACTCTTCGGCCTATAAGTCCCCTCTGTTTGTTCAAAGAGTACGGTTTTAGGGTCAATCATTATTCTGGTCTGTGAATTCCGGTGGAGGTGTTTAATCATTTTTCAACTTCAGGAGCAATTATTATTCTTTTAGGAGAGTGTTACTAATCAAGTTAATACTACTATCATCGCAACCGTTTGCAAATGATAAGACCAGCTTAAATAGACTACATAGATATGTGCATATTATGCGATATTTCGATGGTGGAGAAGCATTTAAAGTTCTAGAAGCAGGCATTCCAGCGGAACCACTGCCCTCATTCTATCAATCACTTGGGCCTCAAACATTCTCGCGCAATATGTTTAAATGGGTCAAGCCAAGCAGCCGAGAAATAGACAAGCGCATCTCGGTCCACGTTCGATTGAGAAGGATTCCTCTTAATGCCAACACCTCACCCCATCTACTACTCCGCCCACCTATTCCGTCCATACCCCTGCCAACTCCCCGCAGTCTATTTCCCCACCCTCACGCATCGCTTCAAGGAATGCTCTTGGACGATGGGCTATTTATGACAAGACAAAAGAAGGCAAAAAGGGGATTAGGGTGAGAGCGCTGAGGGGGGAGGGGATGGGAGGATGGCTCGCCATCCCCGCGGTGGGAGAATTAAATAAAAGACGTGGAGGAAGCCGATGCCCTGCTAGGAGTACCATCTCCCCCCCCCCCCCCCCCCGCACTCCCTAACCCCTCCCACCCCATCTTCGTCACTCCATTTTGAGAGAGTCATGGCGCCCTATTGAGGCCAATCAGAGGGGTTTGAGTCTTCCTCACTCTCCGCAGCCAATACAGCGGTGCGAGGATACTCTCTCTCAAAAGCCCGACGCGCCGACGTCGGGGCAACGGAGCCAATGGACTCCGCCCACACCCATGCTAAACAACAATAATAACATCCCGTGGGAGAGGGGGAGGACGGAGAGAAGATCGCGGAGAGAGAAGGGGAGGAAGTAGGGTGGGCGGGGGAGATAAGCGGCCCTTTGTGATTCTCATCACCCTGAGCGGGGGTTAAGGCTTAGCCGAATCTTCTGTATTCTGAAGGGCCGAATGTACGTAACAAATGTGGTCAACGATGTGGTGGTTGAATAAAAATGAGGAATGATTCCGGCAGGGTCTCATGACCTTTCCGTTTTACCTCGCGGAAATGTAGTCTCTTGGACACTTTCATTACGGGCCTGAAAAGAGCAAAGGATGATCTTTAGTGCAAGTCACCGTGATTGCAGCATGCCTGAGAACCTTCTACGTATCAGGATCTTCTATCGCCGTCGGGGATTATATCGCGGAAATTGTAACTTTGGTGAGAATACTTTGAGGAGGGGATACAATGGTGAAAGTTTATATAGTACGCTTCAGAACTTCAACTTAAAATGAGTTTACGTTAAGAAATTGATATTCAATCAACCCCATGGTATTTCAGATATTTTTTAATCAAGTTACACTGTACGGAAGTGTAAATGCTTAGTTTTTTGTTATATGTATCGCGTTAATGTATTATTAAGAAAGCATTAATCGCTGTAAGCTTAGTTGGTGACGAAACCACCACACCTTTGATCAACAATGTTGCTACGTCCATTTCTTAATGCTCCGCAACCGTTTAGCACTGATAACTTGAGTGATCATGTCAACAGAAAAATTCAACTGGAGACTTTTTAGGAGTATTTTATTCTTTAAAAGTCATAACTACTGTTACTATTATGCATAATTTAGTTTAGTTATCAATAGAGTGCCTACTCAGCCTTCTAAAATTTATCCTTCGTCTGTCTTTAAAAATATATAGAAAAATACATGGAAAAACATCTACTGACTCAACTTGCCAAAGTACGGAAAAATAATTACGTGAAAAAATTACTCACTATATTACGAAAAATAATAGCAGCTAGTGATGGGAAAATAATATTTAGCTCAGTGGCATTCTGCATTTCTCCAAACCCATTTCAAATAACATATAGTATATACATATTTGTACAGTTTTTTCATTTCTATTTAATCATTGGTTATTTTAAATAAAACAAAATAACTCGAATATGTTAACGATTGATATTATTAAAGTCATAACTACATATGTGCGAGTGTACACCCTTCAATTTACAATAAAAGTTTCACCTTTTCTACAGATTAATCGACCTTATCCGTTTCCTTGCTTAATTTTGAACTGGCAAAATTCGACATCGAATCATGAAGTAGCTCGTACATGCTCACGATTGATGTTATTCAGGTGATAACTACTTATGTAAGAGCATGCACCCTGTAATTTACAATGAAAGTTTCACCTTTCCTACAGATTAATTGACCTTATCCGTTCCCTTGCTTAATTTCGAATTAGCGAAACGTACACCGCTACTCCTCTAACCAAATTTAACGTCCTTTGTAAACTTCCCACCGCAACAACTGCGGCATATCAAGGGTGAGTGTTGCCCACGGCCTCAGTCGGACAGTAATTTCGAAGTGACTCGACGCCTCTCATTCACGAATGCAGCCCGTGGGTTCTAATGCCAACCGTCATGTCCATTCCAAAGGCAGTCTTTTTTCCATGACTCACCTCTACGCAGAGCTCCGCTTCTCTAGGTAAACACTCTGCGCAGTCATTTAGATTCTATTTTCTAGAGCCATTGAATTCTCCCTTTCCACAGTCCAGACAAAAATAGAGCCAACGAGAGCATTAAAATGGTTAAACAACTGTGGGGATGAGCCATGGAGAAGCATTTCCTTACCAGATCACAAGACAGTAAACTTTGCACGTTTGATCTCGAGCATAAAGGGTACATTTGAATTCCTTTGGCCGTGTGTTGCCGATGGAAATCCTACGTGTCATAATAGGTACTGCTTTTCGTGTTTACAAATTGGATGAAGCATGTTCAGACCTTGTCTCCATCTGAATTTTTGTCTTAACAAAAACAAAATAAAATAAATGCTTACATTTTCATAAATAATTGCTCAATTAATGGAATAAACAACGTGGAATAAATGGAATAACAACAATGGAATAAATCCCGTTCCCCATATTTAGCAGCGGTTGCGGGAAATCGTGTAGCCGCAATTGTGTGCGGCACTTTAAGGGGATCTCAGTAGACTATACATTCCCACGCCAAACTTAGCTCTTAAACTGACCAATGTTTTACTGACTAATTTTAACTACGAAGTTATTGACACCGTTTTAAGCTAACAAATCCACAAGCAATAACATATCTGCAACCAGCTTGGTCTCGTAGTGACGTTAGGCGCACCCTCGGAATACAAGGAGATACCAAAGTCGTACTTTATATTACAGAATTATTTAAATTAATAGCATGATTAGAGTAAATATACTCGTTTAATCATAACATATGGCTCTTAAAAAAATAGTTTTATTTGATAGTCTACCGTTTAAGGCAGGTTTGAATGGACACAAGCTAGGCTACAATTTCGCATGCGTTCTATGTCCTTTCGTTCTGTCCTACATCTCTATAATTTTCTTTTCCCTACCTCGCCAATCCCTAGGTACTTCTCCGTTTGTTTTCCTTTCTGTCAATTCTACTTTTTCCAACATTATCCACACACACACATATCACCTGGCTTTAATATACGCCTATCCTCTTGTTTAAATGCTCCAGTTTCCAAACCGTAAACAACCTAAAAATAGTTCATTCAGCAATAGAAACTCCACAGCTAATTACGAACAATTTTAACAAATGAGAGATTTTTAAAAGATAGTAAGTAGCGTCTGAATCAGGTGGGCTGAACCATTCATCAGTCATCTGCAAAGAGTACACTCACTTTTTTAAACTAACACCGTGATGTAGATTATACCTTTACCTACGCTTTAAAGTATTTATTTGACTGCCACCTGTTTAGTGCATGATTTTTGATGTACAAGCAAACAAGCATTTTTGACATACACAGTTTAATTTAGGCATTCTCGCAACTCCCATTCAAGATAAAACTACGCGGCTACATTGGTATGAAGCGTGTTCGTTCCCACGTTCGCGCCAACCTGCTGGAGAGATGTTGATAGGTTATTCCCTCCTCTGACCTTACCCTTTCCATCACATTACATCCCCTTCCTCTCGACGGCCAAAACCTTTGTCTTAAGATCTCCACCTCACCAATCGATTTCCACTGTTCCCATGACCCCTC
This sequence comes from Hetaerina titia, assembly GCA_037158775.1. Taxonomy (NCBI): domain Eukaryota; kingdom Metazoa; phylum Arthropoda; class Insecta; order Odonata; family Calopterygidae; genus Hetaerina; species Hetaerina titia. The sequence continues at coordinate 121,900,828 of CM073768.1, forward strand.
CTCTTCTCTACCTTTCTCACGCCCGACGAAGAGACCCTCCTCCAGTCTGTGAATAGAAGTTCGCTACCAAATGAGAGAAAATTCGTGAGTGAGACGGAAGTCGATGGCGGAAGGAAATGCAGATTTAGCATTGCAAGGAGGAGTATTGTGGTAGTCATGGGTGAAGTAATCGAGTATTAGAGTGCAGGTACGATGTAATTTCTGCAGTAGCATGGAGTACGGTAGCTATAGCCCGCTCCTTATGGCGATTAATAAGTATTTATTATTAATTAATTCAAGATACTCTACCCATAAAAGATAACTTTTTGGAAGGTCCAGAAGCGCTATCACGGTGGATTATCCTGAACGCATCATGAGAACTTTCTCTTGTTTCCCATACATTATTCACTTTTCATTTCTTTGTAACTTCTATCCACCTCATCTTTGCCTACAAAGCCAACTCTCTTCCTTTCTCCACCCACCATTCCCAACATTTTACCTACGATTAAAGCATTCAACATACCACGAACTTTCAATATTTGGATATCCCCTCGTAACTTCCTCTCTTCTCCCGCCGCATACAAAACTTCATCGTTTGCCTTCCTCGCTGCCCAACTTATTTTTTCCCATTATTTTTCCACAACAACATATCAAAAGCCTCCAAATTACGCCCTTATTTTTGCCTCAAAAACCAGCTTTCAGATCCACACAGCGAAACCCTCCGAATTAGTCTTGCATTATCATTTCTTCACCTGTTCTCCTCCATGCTTTTATGCTTGTAAATGATTCTTTCACCAACGTAATTTCTACTAATAAATTATTAAAATTATAAAAAATATAAAAGTATATTTTTTGAGGCTCTATGTTTCAATTATGTGTGTCATATTAAGACATGGCTACAATATCACTCATTTCGTGAGCTCTTAAGTAGTAAATTTTGGATGAGTACGTTGGAGGTACACTGATTAATTACGGTAGCCTTGAACGCCACTGGGAGAAACGTAATCCAATTTCACGAATGTAGAAATTCCCGAAAATAAAGGGTGAAGATTTTACTTTACGGCATTGTGATCAATTGGATGGCAACCAGTATCACTGCTCTGGGTGCGACAGTAATGAGACTAAGGGACACGTTTTGGCGTTACAGCAACGAATCCATTAAACACATCCCGATCAGAATTCGAAAAAAATCTAGCGGCATCAAGGGTGGCATCGATTTACTGATGAGGAGAAATAATCATGAATAAAACAAAACCAATCAACCCTATGATGATGTTAACGCAAATTAGCAAAAGGTAATTTCGGGTATGAAGATTGAGAATTTAAGATTAAATTTGGAGGCAACCTGAAGGGACCGAACTTAAGCAATCAACTTTCGAACTCGAAATCATAGACGAGCTTTCGCGGTTAGATGTGTGACGCATTGTAAATGGGATATTGCATAAGGAGCAAAGCATTTTTTCTTTCGTTGACATATAGTTAGAGAAAATTTCGACCGTATGACAACGAGCTCCTCTTCTCATACCGAAAATGTGCTGACATTTCATATGAAATGAAATCTAATTCCATCGTTCATTATCATTCTTGCGGAATTCTCGGTTTGAATTCAAGCATATTAATTGATCTAATTTGCAGACAAATATTTGGGAGAAATTACCTCGGCATGGGAAAATACATCCTCACACTACAAACAAGAAAACTAGAAACAAACTTCACATAGCGTTAAAATCTCTCTTTATTCACAAGGAATGACAGCTCGCAACTTGATTCGAGTTGATGTTAATTCAACATAAAACCTATGCACTAATGGAAAATAAAAACAAAAAGTAGTAAAAGAGGGCACGTGTTTTTAAAATGCGCTTTCATATTTTAGGTATTTATTTTAGGTATTTAAAATGCGCTGTCCCTTTTAGGACTTTAACTTGAGAATTATTGGCAGTTCTGAAACTAACAATCCCCCTATTCACAAAGTATGTCAACCTGTCTCTTCCCGTCCAGATAAATCCCCATTTCTTCGATTACACAAAGTCAAACTACGATCCCTGACCGTCTGTTCATTACCTAAGTACATCATATTTACTTTCCCTACTCCCAAGTGCCAAAATCTCAACAAAAACGCACAAGCACCAGTTTATCTCTCTCAGATGAAAAGAAGAGGGAAAGATAAACTTCATCGTTAAGTGCATAGTTTTTTTAATGTTTCAATGTCTAAGACTGTTCCACTCTATTTGTATATTCTGTCATGAATTATGTATTTTAAGTAACTTTATTGTGATAGCTCAAATATGTAAACAACATATTAAAATATTATAAGAACAAATTAATGCTTTATTAAGAGTAGCATATTGATATATTATCTGGGAAGCCCTAACACGATTAATATGTTCGAATTAACCAAACGCCATGAAACCTTATTTAAACCATTGTGCATTCATTATTTCTGGGGGGAGGTTGACAGATATTTGGAATTTATTTATTTATTTTATTTATTTATTATCGACTTAATTGGGCGAGGTTGAGACTAAATAGTCCCTTCTTCCACTTCAATTTATTCATTTTTCAGAGTTTTTCACGTCTACATTCATATGGAAAGCTCTACTTTACAGTGATCCCTTACAAGGTGCGTAATATATTTTTTTGTAATGCATAATCAATAATATTTTGCGTTGCACTTGAACGTGAGTGAAAAAAATGGGAAATTAAGCTAATACGGAGGTGTGTGACTTCTAGAAAATAATGGAGTGAATATATTCCTCAAAACATAATATTTGTGAGCAAAGCCAAATGCGAATATGCCTCCTGAAATTTTTGCTAATCCAGTTTAGAACATGTTTTCACGATTACCTAAAAAAAACTGAAATGCTCGTCCAGACGTGGGTGAATTAACGACTTACAAGTCTCGTGGGAGTATGTGGGGTTGAACTCCATCCAATGCGTGTGTATTTCAACCGTGTGCAGAGAAAGTTGCCTGTGGCCGCCGGCGCCTCCGCAGCAGACGTCCAAGCGTGATCGTGGCCGCGAGGGAATGCGCCGCCGGGCGATGCCCGACCGAGGACTTGTAAACTATAAAAGCATTCATCCGTCTTCCCACTTTTTATCAATCCGCGAGAGGATTTTCGAACGGAGAGCGCGATTTGCCCACCGATTACTTTTTTTCCATCCTTTCTTTTAGGGGGAGCAAGATCACTCAACAAGCCAATCTCGTTAACCCGCGTGAACCGTTCAACTGTCTCGAATCCTCCCCTCAAACCCTCCGGAACACGGCCCTTAAAACACACGCTTGTACCCAATCGTTTAATTACCTCGTCGGTATCAAATGGGACGCATTACTCACTGTGAATTAATGCGGAGGATTAAGCCAGTGTATGGTTCACGGTCGGGGGAGGAAACTAATAGGAGGAACTACCATTAGTATTTCCTATCATGGGACGAAGCCAGGCAATTGCCACGGGAAGGGTAAAATCTTATCTACGGTATCTCGATGCATAAATGTAAAGCGATCAATCGGTAAAAGTACAGTGTATTAATCATATTATGAACTAATAGAGTTGTTAGAGAGTGGGCTATTCACCCATTAGTGTTAACACAATACTCGTTAACTACTCATCGAAAAAACCTTAGCATAGCTATCTGGACGGTTCAACAGTAGGCTGAGCTCATTTATAAACCAAATACCGTAGTATCATATACATCCATATGATACATTTTTATGAACCAATGGATCAATGCTAAATGTATTATACTGTCTACTTAAATACCGTCCTTCACAATCTTTCAGCTCATTCACACATGTCAACATAAATTCTTTCCTTTCTGTAGGAAATTAATTAAAATCGCTACAAGTGAATTACATATTCCGAAATATATTTGTCAAAGACCTTCTTCCATATTAAATTTCCCTACATACATTCAGATCCTTCAGTATCTAGAAGAATAACTGAATTCATCATTTACAAGGAATGCTGATGCTAATTCTTACATTTAATTAATTTTCGTGCAAAACATATCATTAGCAATGGAAATTAAAAAAACTGCAGGCATTAGAAATGAGGGTAGATTTTCCCATTTGCTCGAAAATCTATTGTGTTCAGCTATTTGGCTTATCTAACGATAGTGAATGGAATTGGTAATATTTGGCACAATTTTATTGTCTTCACTTTGTTATCACGGATTGAAAGCGTGTTGATAAACATGGTGAATGAACGATAGTCATTCTAGCATTGGTAAATGAATAGCTTCATGCAAAGTACTACAATATCCTTGGTCAATTGGACCATTATTTCATAAACTTGGAGAACTTAGAGGGTCTTTCACCGAACCTGGCTAAATGATTTTCATCGAAAGCAAGCTGAGGAAAGATTATTTTTTCCATTTCTTTGGGATAAATAGGGTGCAGTCGGAGGAAGAGGTTTACTTCAAATTGAGCCAATGACTCAAGTTGGCCAACGTCCCACGACGTGGAAGCGTTCATGACTGTCATGTGTAGCCCGCGGAGAAATAGACAGTGGAGCGTCAATATCTCTCTTTTAATTAGCGTCTCAATTCGATCGTCCTTATAAAACTCCCTCCCCGCCAGAAGATGATCGGCGTCGATGGTGGAGATGGGGTAGGTGGAATAAGGGGAGGTGGGCGGAGGGAGGAAAGCGAGAAAACAAATCTTCCATCCATCTCACTCAGCTTTCGTGTTTGCCGAAAGGAGACTCCGTCGTCGCCTCTTCCCACAAAACCGCATCCCCCCTCTCCGTTCCCCGCTTTCCCAACCCGCCCGGCTCCGCCGGGGGCATCTCCGTCCGCACCCCCACCTCCTCGGCTTCCACGCCCCGGCCGAAACGCCCACCCCGCCCGCTCAGAAACCCCTTTCCCTCGGCAACCACTTTGGCCCTTCCATCCGACTTCCATCATCGCCATCACTCACTCCCTCGCTGGCTCACGGCTCGATTTCCGACCAATCGCACCATCCCTTCCCCTTTCTTCCGGCGCCTCCCCTTCCCCCCCACACCCGACATCTCATCTCCTCCCGCAGATCCCTCGGCTCCCAATCGCCAGGATGGGAAACCTCCTTAACTCCTATGTCCACACGATCCTGGTCTATCTACAAATCCATCCATTTCTTTCCGATTCCCCTCGCCCGACCACCGTGACTCCGATCCCATCCATCCTCTCGCAAGGGAAAGACAAGTGCGGATGCTACGTGGTCGAAACTCAATAATAACACGTATTTCTTTGCTATATTTCAGTCTCTCTCAATCAGATGGTTAAATCGTTTGAAGCAGATGTTCTTGCTCGCATCCCTGCATAGCAAGTTCCAATACGTACCAAAAGTATGGCGTGAAAATATATCATGCCGTCATAAACGTTATTGATCGTTCGGTTTGGTTGAGTTTCCAGACAGGAATCACAAGAGGTGCTGTTAATTTCAGAAAGAGAAGATTTAACCGTAACTATGCCATCAAAATCAGAATAGGTGGCAAAATTATAACCCTATATTTATTATATGCTATTATTATTACACTGGAAAGAATCCGTGAAGATTAAAATGCCGGAGCGATTTTGATGGCGGAATCATCCATTCCATTTTGGTCTTTAGAACTTTCATTTCATGCAATCTGAACTTACGGTGGGTCATATTAATTATTATAATTTTAATATCTCTGTAGATAGAACGAAAGAAATGTGTTTGACATACATGCATGTGAAATGGTTACAATTTCAGTTTTCCAGTATTTAGTATTTTTACCCAGTCTTATTCTTAATTTCCGTTAAAAACAAAATGAGGACAGCGCACAGCCATCATTTCAGTTTCTCAACTATAAATATTCATACTTTGAGTCTGAAAAGGAAGCTCGTTATTCTCAGACATGCGATAAAAGGAAAATGGTCGTTGGTGTTTTTCATCAAAAATTATTTTTCCAAGAATTCATACCTTCAAGTTGGTTTTAATTTATCGTTTATCTTTTATTACAACGGTTAAAACTATTTCAGGTAACGAAACGAATGATTTCTAACCATCCTAATTTCATTCCATTCCATCCTAACGAAGAAATATCTACCCCTCGATATGACGGAAGATTCAAGGCTAGTTTCCACGGATGGTGGCAAAGGAAGTTTAGAAGCATTGGAAATGATTTGGTCAAATAAAATGAACGGTTTGAGCGATTATCAAAGCTACAAGAAGAATGGACGAAAAGAATACTATGGGAAATACGGAATCTCAATTTCCTACGCATTCCCAATTGTTTGAAACGTATTGAAGGCGATGAAGGAGAAAACCAAGGCGCAAATTATGGAATGAACAGGATCAAATCTATCTCAGAACAGGTCAAATATTTGGGAGTTACATTGATATTACGATTCCCATGAGATGGATACATTAGAAGAATATCCTAGTCGCAAGCTAAAAAGCAAGAGTAAAAATTACTATGAAAAGAGAGTAGCATGCCGTTGGAGGAATTAGGTTGGAAACTGCTTGACTTTCGAAAAGAGCAGACAAAACCTCTAGAGAGGTACAGGACACCCGAGCTTTGTTGCGACACCGAGAAAATTATTATCATCCAAATTATGTTGGTATATTCGACTATCGACGTAAAATAAGAGAGATAAACCACCGTCACCGACAGATTCAAGTACTCATTTTTTCCTAGCACGGTACACAAACATAACAAAACGAACTCAAGTACCTGAATATATTTAATTATAGACACACATTTAATGATTTAGTCAATTATTGCATAAGGTACATAGATATGTGTGTGTGTATCAGTACGAATATTATCGTATATGGACTGAATATATATATGAATACATTCAACTGCATTCATGATCGAATATCTGTGCGTAAATGGCTTGTTCCCACGCCACACACCCTTGCGACTGCTTGCGGTTTGTTGCGTGGATGTATGTGCGGGAATATGGTGGAAGGTATAGTAAATGCGGATAACTATAGAGGAAAACTTCGACTACAACTAAGGAAACAGGCCCATCAAAGTGAAATACCAAGAGCATAAGCAGATATGTTAACCGAATGGAGATCTGGTTCCGTAGATTAAGTAGAAGCATAGGTGACGTGGCATTCAATAGGGAAGAGAAATATAGTATTTGCTTAACAGCCCTGCTGGTTTAGCCATTATGTAAGTTTTGAGTGAGCTATCCGAAGATATATGATTCTATGCTTTTGAGTAATGTTATTTCAGATTCTTCATTTATTATATCCACGTCCAACGCATTGACACATATCCCGTGTACTCAATATGGCCGATTGCGTATTCGTATCGTTATGTTTTTTATGGGCGTCAACACTTTTTCGTTCCTCCTTCCTTACGAGTTCCATCTATCCTCCTACTAAATCTTGGGATGCATTAAAGCAACACCATCGCGGCGACCAAGTATGATTATGTACTTCGTCAAATCCTCTCTGCGTATTTTCGGAACTATTTTCATCCTTGGAGAGAAACTGCTATCAGTCAATGCACCAATAAAAAATATATCAAGCACGGTTTTATCCTCTTCTTCGGCTACTGGATCTGAACAGGGGATCTCTCGCACCGAGTTATCCTGAGCAATATATTCCTGGCTGAGATAAATTCGGTACTTTTCTGCTGTGAAGTACATTTATATCCCATCTATTTTCATCTGCAATAGACGGGTGTCAACGAGACCCAGGATTCGGGAAGAAATCCAAAACGAAACGCATATGTTTTCCTCCCGCATAAAAGGAAGAAGCTCCACCATTACCCGTTGCTATATCAATCGATGTCATTTTTTTTGAATAATGGTGAGTTATGTTTTTTATGCGGAACATTTGGTCAATGGGCAATGGGCCATTATATCGAAAGAGGGTCACAAAACCTTTGCTTTGCCATCATTCGTGGAATGCTTTTTGAAGAAAGAATCAAAGTTAAAATAAGGATTACGTCGGTGGTGCTTTTATGCTCTAAAAACAGAAAAATAGAAGAAGGACAGAATAATTGAATTTCGCCAAGCCAAATGTTTTTCATTCAATTTTTGAAAGGGGTTTTGTTAAATAAATCGTTAGAATTACCTCCTGAGGTAATCGATGAACGCATACATGTACACTATTCCCCAAACGTTATCCCTATGTGTGTATGTAGTTGTCCTTCACGTGGATGCTCAATGAAATTGTACGTAGTTCATTAATTACAGTAATCGAATTATTTGTTAGGGTAGAGTATATATTACCGTCCCACCAATTATGCGCGTTTGTAAGAAATGAATTCGACCACTTAAAAAGACCTGTGTTTACCGGACTTAATTTCAGTCCAGTTAATACAAATTAATTTCATATCCCGCAGGTTATCTGGATATATAGTGATTTTTGGCTATACCTTCTCATGTATCCATAAATTGAGTTAATAGTATAATAGGTATTTAAGTCCGTGATACTGAAGCTCTAGCTGCTAAAACTTGGCTCGGTTAACAGAAATGAATTTGTGATACATACCAAGGCTCTTTATTATAAATGCGTTTTATCTGAGATGTGGAATAATGTAAAGTGCATATCCAATTGCGACATTTAACGATGAATATAATATGACAAAGTTCAGCCTAACTAATGTGCCCATAATTTAAATTGTCAACCAAACTTACAACAGAATAGGGAGCTAGTGTAGAAAGTAAATGTATTTATAAAAGTACTATAGCCACAACCAAGAACAGCAGAGGAATTTTTTCTCGTATTCTTTTGAATAAAGTCTACTTTTAAATCTATATCTCTGCAGCAATCTTACCTATTGCACCCTTATCAAGAGAACAATTAACGACCTCGATTTGATATTGTCCCTTGAAATCATATTTAACCACCTTCCTAATTGAAATTTTATTTTATTTCAACGGAATTTGATAATTTTAGAGAATCAATTCTTTCTGAAGTGCAGTGTGTGGATTAATTCATTAGCTTATCCGGTGAAGGAATGAAATATTCATAATATTTTCTTGAATTATAATACTAGACAACCATCAGCACCAACTACTTTCTTAATGAAAACAAAATTTTTCCTTGTGCCAATGCATGCGTGATGATAATTCACGCTCGTTGTGTTTCGGTGTACCTGGTGTTGGAGTCCACTTACACTCCAAATTTATGTCGAGAAATGTTATCTGCGCCATTAGCTCCATTTTGTGGTTTTTCAATCGGACTGGAAGTACAAAAAAAGGAGTGAGTTCCTCGGCCTCATTCCCACCGGAATCAAATTATTAAGTTAGTTAGGGTTCAAGTCTTCCTCTTTCGTATTATTTGTCCTACATCTACGACATAATTCTTGCTATTTCACTCCCTCTCCTCCTCCCAGTCCGAACCGCTCTCTTTTCCACCCTTTTCTCCCTCTTTTCGCTTTATTTCAGGGCATTCACACTTACTTCCTCCATCCTAGTCGTCTACCTCCTCCCTCCTTCCCTCCTCCTGCACTCGATTCCATCCACACCCACACTCCCCATTTCGTTTCAAGGGGGGTGCAGCAGACAAGTCTTCCCACCGCCCGGCTACAACACCACCGCTTCCTCCATTTCGCTCCCCATTTTTCGACGTGTCCCCTCAGGACAAGCGCCGCATCAATCACTGAGGGCATCTTTCCATTCGATTCCTCTCTCCCCTACGGCAACCTCTTTCCCCGCCTTAACACCACACCCCTTCACAACGCCATATTCCCACACTCCTCTTCCACCCTCCTTCTAACTGGTGAATGTACTCTATCCTATTTCCGTGGTTTAAAAAAACTGGAGGTTGACGCCATTCTCCAGGGAATGGGTGGATAAAAAATATTAACCACATGGCTCCACCGATATTTATACAAACGATAACTGTTGTTGGAATTGTTCTTTCTGGGGCTGCTCTTGCTTGGGTTGCTTGCGAAGTTTTGGCCGGCAGTTTTGTAATGGGTTTTGCTATTGAAATTTTACATTGATTACGTAACCGAAATCGTATTCATGCTTTTCGTAGAAGTTAAACATGGAAGTATTTTGCAGCACGTTTTCAGCTTGGCCTCATTATCATTTGTTATTGCATTGTATCCGGCAAATCACCGCTATTGCGCATTTTGTAATTGAGTTGATATCATCACTGTCATACTCGTATTAGGTGAAAGCTAAAGGCTGTTGTATCTATTGGAGTTGCTGTATCCGTCGTGTTAGCGAGGGATTGCTGATGGGGATATATTATTATAGTTAGATATTTGTTCTTATTTTACTTTCAATTATTTTAGTGGGAGATATCGTTTGCATTTAAAGTAATTGTAGTCATTTTGAATGAGATTATAGTACAATTCATTGTTTAGCTAGACATTGGTAACTTTCGGTATGATTTAATGAGAACAATTGCTTTGGTTTTATAAAGTTTTTCGCTAGGGTCAGTGGTGCTCTCATTTGTGTGTGGACCTCGGAGCTTGAGGTGGATCTTCGCATGGTTTGTAAATGTTTGAAATATGCTTTTAATTGTAAAATTTTCTCATGGAATGGCCTACGTCGGGACCGCGATATGGATCATCATAAATTAAATATAACACTTGTTTCATAATTTGCAAAAAGATTAAAATTTACTCAATAGAAACCGCACGCATTCAGGAAGACTGGATTTATGTTACATTAACTGGAATAAAAAAATCGCAAATGAAAGGTGTAGATTTGAAAATCATTAAAAACGTTACTTTCCGGAATATAAAAGATGCACACGATAAGCATACTTTTTGAGATCAAGTCTGATACAAGGTCGACCGAATAAATCCCTTTGATGAGGCATTCTCTCACACTTTTCACGGTCACCACTGGGATAATAGCCCATCTCTTTTGTCTCTACAATTATTACAACACCCTGAGATACTAGAGATTCCACAGGAAAGGTGTTGCGACTAATGGTTGTGATAAGGACGAACAAGTATAGAGTATAAATTAAGGATAAACGGATACAAGCGATTTTTAGCGATTAGCATTGCCCTTGGCTATTCTCGAGTAGCCAGGAAGAAGAGCTGGCTTAAAATTAGGTGAACGAATTAAGAGCATTTAAAATATAACTTCCAACATGGCCTATATTTGACCTTGTAATCAAAGCTGGCGATGGAAAAATAGAATTGGCTTGGCATATTGCAGTTCAGATACCTGTCCTCCTGGTGTTCGGACACTGTCTTGGAAATTGAAGAAAAACCTCAAATAGCATTTCAATAAATCAAATAATATTTCGAGACGTTCTCTTAAAAGTAATGATTAAAATCTCTTAAATTAAGTACCATTATCGTGATAATTCCGAACAAGGATAGATAGGAATAAATAATTACTACATTTCCTCACGTTCCACGTACGTAAAATCACGTAGATAGATACTTAACGGAGAGATTCAAATGTAACGGATATATTTAAAATGTCGTTTTTTCCTCGCACCAATTGAGATCAAAATAGATATGACCGCCGGGACGAAGGAAATAATTAGCATTGGCAGTGGAATATATATATTTTGCCGATATCCCAGACCCATTTTTATCTCATTGTTCCCACATGATTTGAATATATTTTGTAATTAAATTATTATGTTATTAAATAAGTATGTTAATACATAATTATGTTATCACATAATTACGTAATTAAATAATATCGTTGTTGAATATATTTGATTGTAAGCAGCTTCTTACGTGGTGAATAACTTTGTTCGAGTGCTGGATCGGACAAATAGCAGTAATAGCAAACAGTACAGATGAAATGAGTGTGCATGCATGGATGGTGACCTAGCACCTCTTTCAAAATATCCTTGCGGCTTGAGTGGTATTATATAGACGTAGTTAGATACATTTTTTAGTGTGTAGTTAAACCTTTGGCATAGAAAAGGTGAAATTTTTGTAGTTCTTATCCATTTCTTCTCTCGAACCGAAAAAGAAGACAAACTTTATTATGGCGCCTGCAACTGTTATAGAGCATAATGATCGAAATGGAAGTAACCCAGAGAAATAACTTCCATAAATATCAATGTAGACGAACGACAGTTGCGGATCAAATTAAGAATCGCCAAATTAAGTTACCAGTTTCGTAATAATAATGTTAAGAATCAGATATTTATAGAATCTCTAACTCATTGTTTTAACTATCAAGAATACGATATTAAATTGTATCGTAAATTTTCAAACTTAAAATTAACTAAAAATTCCACTGTCCAGTAATTATATACATACACAGTTGTAATTACGGAAGCGGGACGTTATCGAGTGCCTTCCACGGACTGCGTTATTGGTCGTATTATAAGCAACCGCACTCAATCTCAATAAGTTTAAATATTTATATAGCTCGGTACGAGTTCAAAGAGTAAATTTTCAAGCAGGTACTGCCGATATTTCAAAATATCTATCCGTAAATGAAACGCTGTTATCGCAGTCTATTTAACGTCTCACGGCGGCCGCCACACAACCAAAATCACCGATACATATCCTAATATCCTTATCTTTGGTACAGCTTTACCCCGTTTCGAGAAGCGATCAATATCTCATTCATTAATCCTCTCTGCTTCGCTATTGAGTGCCTTACTTTTGAGCGTTCCATGATTGATGAGCCCACCCAAACCACTTCACCCGTTGAAACTTTCCGCCCGGCTTGTTTCCAGTTTCCACGGGTAGGGGGTTGGCACACCATGGGTTGCGGTACGCTCAACTGCTTGCTTGGCCCTCTTCCTCTCTCTCCGGTGAAATTCAGTTCAAACAGGGAATTTAACCATTGCCAATCAACTCTAGGGATTTCGAAATGTTTTTTCCATTGAAAAAGTCCTCGTTCTCGTGGCTAGTTTTGATCTTTTTAATCCTTAATGACATATAGCATCCTCCGACTCACCCTTGATGTTTCGCGCCAGCTGTAGCAATTGATTGTACTAGGTCCCTCATTACTTTGCTATACGGCTGGTACACCTCGCAGTGTAAGTTGTCGAGTACCCATTAAAAGTCATATGTTTTGCATGATCCTGCAACTCAGGTCATTTCGCTTCTGAAACTCAACTTCAATTATTTACAAGTACGAGTACGTTGGTGTACCGGTTAGCCGATAAGTGTGTTGCCCCCTGATGTATCCAGGCTTATTATTTGTGGTACAATGAAAAATGGGTAGTCTAAATTCACGTCAAATGACTGCGTACTGAGCTGAAATACTTGGAATCGAATCACTTTTTTCCGATGATTTAGATGTTGGCATTGCCATTAAAATTATTTTCTCATCAGTATGAATAAATTCTAATTTTCCATTTTCTCTAATCTGAGCTAAAACAATTTGCTTGTTTCCTTTCTATAATTTTTGACTTTATGTAGCCTAAAAGTTAAAAGTCTTCGGCTATGCTTTTCACTACCGGATATTTCCACTAGGATTCCAACACTCGGCTTCCCTCTAGATACAGGACTTAGATGCCATATAAGTGAGTTTATTCGCCGGAGAAAAGCAGTTGCCTATAATAAAATAGCTAAGATCCTTAACCCTCTCATTATATTTCCCAAGTATCCTTTTTATGAATCCCTACTTTTTATTTGCTATTCCGCATATTTCACGAATGTGTTTTCCCCAGGACATGTCCTAAGCTATTGCAAAATCCAAGTATTTTACCGATTCTCTACTCATACGTTTGTTACATTGGTTTTATGTCATTCCTTTTAAAATAACACATTAATTAAATTTAAATAATAAATACATTTTTTCGAAGTCATGAGCCTCGCAAAATGTCCACATATTATCTGCCATAGCATTGGAAATTACATAATAAGTTTTTGACTAATTGTATTATTTTATTTTACCTATTAGGCTCATCTCTTTTAAATCTATTCACCCGATTTTCATTCTTAAACACAATAGCTAAATTGAGGGATAATGCGGGACAATGCTAATAATCTCTTTGATGTGAAATACTCTCATTTAATATGAAATTGTACGAAAATTAAATTCGACAAATGTGAGTCTTTTTATCTTTGTCGTGAATTAGTTCTTTATTAATTTGTATGTATCTCAGAAAGTTGTTGGTTTTATTACCATTTTAGCAGAAATTTAAGACAAATTCACGTGGAAATTTGAGGCAGGATTCACCAAGGGGAATCATCTCTCAACGATCCCACCGAAGAATTCTGTCTTCCTGTCCCAATGAGTACGTGGGCGGTCTGAAAAGTTTCCGACTCAGAAAATTTCAGAAAAAATGTCTTGTATCTTTGTTAGGTCGGAAACTTTTCAGACCACCCTTCATGCTGCTGTTTGTGAACGAGGCTCAAAAAATGATGTGATGTTGATTTGGAGGAAGACGGTGAAATATGGAGACATTGGTCTCCAACGCTCCCTTGGCCGTTACTTCGTGCTCTTGAGGGAGAACTTGGGGGCGATATCGTTCTGCCCATGACGGCGTTTCGAGCGGACAAAGAAGCAAGTTCTTACAAGAGTGTGAGTGTTCTTGCACAAGATACCTGTAGATACACTCCGGAAGCAGCTCCGCGACGCAATTTGCCCCGTTCACGAGAGGGTGGGAGTTCCATGGGTGTGCAGGCATTCAGCAGGAGGGAGGAGGTGGAGTGAAAAGGCGTTTGGGTTGGTTTTAAGGAACACGGAAGAAACAATCAACCCTTCCGTTCTAAATTTTCCCACCGATCGGATGAGACACCTGCGCTCTCCTCTAGTCCCCCCGCTCCGCCCCTACTTCCTTCCCACAGTTCACGGGGACATGCGTGCATGCATGCGGATCTGGTCGTTCCATCGTTTTCCTGCCCCGAACATCAAGAGAGGGGATGAGGAAAGTGAGTGTTCAACGGAGGGATTTGTCTCCATTTCCCGTGGCGTCAACAACATTTATATCCTTCGAATTTCAATCTTTTCGACCACACACACAGGCGCACACAGTGAACGTAATTGGACATCAAATTTACCCGTTCACTCATCTTCTTGTTATGGCTGTTCAGAACTGAGAGGTCTATCAAATAAAAACCCAGGATTGGAATAATTGGCAAGGAAACACCACGAAGACATCCATTCCACCTAGTTACGTATATTGGGCTAATTCCATTGCTGAAGCGTGGAAGTACGCCATGAAAAATGATTTTTACTCAGACGCAAATAGGAAAATGGATGGACGAATCGAAAATCAGGTGTGTAAATTACACACCTGTGTGGAAAGTACACCTGCTCATCAGGTGCAATATTCAAATCTTGGTTAGCACGTGACCCGAAATGGTACCAGTATACCAGTACGAATCTTGATTAAGTCAAAACATTTTTCTTGTCCGTATTACAAGCAGAGTATCTGAATTACCATTAATTATTGTCCTTGTACTTGGCATATCATACATATTGTTATTGAGAACGCTCGCGGCATGACTGGCCTGACAGACGGACGATTTAAATGTCCTAGGTTTGAATGAAGATAATATAACCTGACGATCCCAATTGCAGTCTAGGTTTTGGATATTTTTGGCAAGAGTTATTGCCGAAGGAACCACACTGGGAGTCACAAAGGAGGACAATGGTTTTCCTGTGTTGTTTTATATCACACTCCATTAAAACTGCAGTGCAGGTGACCTCAGCACTTAGTGAATTGGACAAATAACTAAGGAAGTTAAGAAATACACCTGAATAATTTGGAAGATTTATTTTGGCATTCGTTCAAGTTGAGGAAACGAAGATAAAGAACAAATTCATGTTTTTCCGGAAACATTAGTTCATATAGCACTTTATCTCCCTCTTTACTTACGTGATAAACAAAGTTTTCAATTAATACTTCCATAAATTTTGCGGCTCTAATGTTGCACTTAAAAATGGAATATGTATGTTCACTAGCAACGCTTGACCTTAAAATAACCCTTTTATCTGTTAAAAAAAAGTGTTTCCCAAACAGATAATTCAATCTCGGAGACAAAAAGAGAAACTTTTAACAGAACTAAAACATTAAGTTGCCAAACTTTAATCAGATATTTATAACATTACTGTGTGATTTTAACATTCATAATTTGACCTTCGTAATTACAAAAAGAAATGGAAAAGATGCATACACACATTTTTTCGATGAAACTTACAATAAAAATAATTTATATATACATATAATATCAATAGTGCAGAATTGCATGGTTGTTGACACATGGAGTAATTACGTTAAATTACACTCACCTTCACTGATGGGGTTAAAAGGTTGTTTATCAATGTATCTACTATGAAAAACTTTCCTGAGAAAGTACTAGACAATTTAAGCCTCTGGGACTCAAGACTACCCCTTCGTACGTTGATATAGGATGCTGTTGACCATACCTAACTACTCAACAAACACATAATTTTAAACTCCTTATTGCTTTTGTATTGAAAAATATTTGCCAATAATAAATCCTTAGTTTTAATTACCTATTTATTATAATGCGAAACATTTCAAAAGCACAACCGCAAGATATTGGATTTCGGGAAATAGAAAATTCCCGTATCCATTGAGATGCATGCTCTCCAATGAACGATTCCTTGACACCTGGACGATTAAACATCTCATGGAAGTCGAGTGTATTATTGCAGGAAATAGACTTGTGCCATCGTCGCTATAAGCATAAGACCCCTCGAAAATAGGAGAGTATTCCCCAGAAACATATGCTAGTGGGCACTATTGCAGATTTGTCCTCTATCAGACGCGAAATAAAACCGTACTCAGTGCGTTGTTTCTCTGCAATTGTGATTGGGTTGGTGCAATATTAATCTTTATTTTTAATATTAAATAATTTGTCATCTTTTCTCCAGACGCGCTGAGGAAGTAAATGTTTACTCTGGAAAATGATGCGATACGTATTAAAAGAAGCATCCTCAAGTAAATAAGTTGCTCATTTTTTCATTAGTAAGTACTCATTAAACGAGAGGAATATTTATGTGCTTTTGGCCCCGTACATATTTAAATACTTATTAAACCTATTGTAATGATAAATCATTTTATATAATGAGTAAAATTATTTTTATTTATTCAATAAAAGAAATAAAGGTTGTTACCGACAATCGAATAACGTTCGTTTGATGAATCTGCTTTGGTTACATTTTAAGAACAACTAAACCTAAAATCTCACTGTTATATGGATTTTGGTCGCTGATTAACACAATCAATGATGATGACTCCAGTCGGAATTTTTGCCGTATTTCGTCTTCAAATACAAAAATGAACCGTCTTTGTGGGTATGATATTATCCCTGCCGGTTGACTTGGTTCTTGGCAGACTTGACTCTAGGCTTCTAACACAATATAGTTTATATCTAGGGTAATGATAAGCACTTTTTAGCAACAAATAATAGTAAAAACATGATTCAAACGCCATTTTATATATCATTAATCATTAAACAAAATACCACACGGCTCATAGAACAAATGTGTAACCTATTAATCCAATTTATTACAACACTTATTTAAAGTTGTATGATATTAAACTTCTCTTTCCTGCTTTCCTTTAATAATATTTGACTTTGAAGTGACAACTTGTTATTCTTTAGCCTGTTTACCCACGCGGGGCTTGGTTTCAATTAGGGGATACAAGTTCGTGAGCAGTTTAGCATGCTAGTCATTGAACAGCGCATGCTAATGGTAATTATAATATGTTAAAGATAAATTATCGCCGGTATTAGAGGGTTCAATTCAGCTGCTAATGATGAGAGAGAGGAATTAGGTACATGGTTATGCTCTGTTTCCCATGATCTAGTGAATGTATTGCGTGAAAGTTTTTAGGAAATTGAAAAAATTGGGAATGGATTTGAAAAAGGTCAAAAGCGCGTCACCAGATTCATTGTCTACCACTAATGTGCCGCATAAAAGAAACTCAAATCAATCAGCCTCCGCGGAGGAAGCATTCGTGAGTTCCTGCTCTCTATTACTCGAAGAAATACAGCATAAATGCTCACGCATGCGCTTAATGTTCGCGACACGCTTAGATAACGAAATCTCAACCGGAAGCTAGGAAATTTTACGGCGACACATCTTCCCTTATCTTTTTCACGACACCGCACTTCCCATGGAAACTCGACTGGAGAGGTTCGAGAGTTCGAAGAGGGATACAATATCCCGCGTCTCACCGCGCACGACCTCCATCACACGCGAATCCACTTCCCCGCTTCCTAAACACCGAAAACGAATTAACTGCCTTGCACTCCAGCTCTTTGTTTCCAACGCTCGAGATGTCACGAACGAAGCAAAGGGAACAGTCTCGTGGAAATCCAGGGAAGACAAATCCTAGATCGGACAACAGAACGAAGGGAACGCGCCTGCTTAGTCCCTGATACCTCAGGCTGTAATACGGATACTCCATGGTTTCCGAGGTAATTATTATGGCACCAATTTTTTCTAATTTTTTCTACTTTTCAACATGACATCCTGCAAATCCACCACCAGGGTCCGCAGCAGGGGATGATTTTTAATGAAGTTTTTCCTAATTTTTTGTTGAGAAATATGTATAAAAAATATTACAAATAATGTAGATTATGTAATATCTGGTGCTTCCCCGGCGTATTTGCTTCATGAAGGATTCTCGGGTCTTTCACCGGGTCAGGTTTTCCATGTTGACCGACGTTTCAATGCCCGATTCGTGCATCGTCCTCAGGGATGATGAAGAGGTCATCTACCCTGAGGACGATGCTCGAGTCGGGCATCGAAACGTCGGCCAGCACGGAAACCCTGACCCGGTGGAAGACCCGAGAATCCTCCATGAATGTAGATTATGACAACTACAGGTACATACACTATGGTATCTAAGCGATAATACTTCTCGGGGATCGGGATGGTGCGGTGGCTAATGTACTGGCTTCCCACCCAGTGGACCAGTGTTTGAATACGAGAGGTGGCAGATATTTTTCAGTGGTATCTTGTTCCTTACTTGAGGTGCTTTGTGGAGGGCACTTTGAGTGAGTACACGTTAAGGTGCGAAGCCCTTGGCGCCTTTCGTTAAGAGTAGGCTAATGCCGACACCGGATTTCTCTCCTCCCTTCATACTTAATGGCGCAAATGATCTCAGCTGTCGGTCGGTCGCCTCACCTAAAAACTACTACTAGATACTTCTTTACGCACATGAAAGGAGCTGTTAGTGAAAAAAGACAATAATAAGGTTAGATGATATTATGACAAAATACTAGGTTACACAAAATGCAAGAAAAATACTTCTCCCCCCCCCCCCTAGTGCGGTCGGATATAGGTCATCTCTCTTGTTCTTCGTGGGGCAAAATCACATTTTAAATCTATTTATTCTACAATTGACCTCTCAAATTTTGTTGATTTGATATCTCCTACTGTAGTACGGTGGGGCTAATAATACATTTTCAGCAACATCGATTAAGAGACTCACTTCCAATTTATGTAAGAGGAGTTCTTCCTTCTCATATAGTATGTAATTTAACCTGCGTTCCGTGAGTAATTCCCAGCCTAGTTCCTCAAGTAATGTAGAACCGCTACGATGTTTATCATGACATTGCTTTACAAATCTAGCTCTTAAATCTCTAAATCTCTCTAAATGAGATCTAGCTGCACGCGTTCTTATTTGGCAAACAATCCAACTTTATGAGGGTCCCACATGATAGTAGCATATCCTAAATTAGACCTAATTAGGGAAAGATAACGTTACTCTAAGATCTTAACGTCAAATTTTCCTAATTCTCTTTAAATGGAATCTTATTTTTTGTTATCATGTCTACATATTCTCCGTATATGTTTTATCCAGTAGAGTTTGAGGCTAATGGTAAATTATAGGGTAAATTATAATAGTAGATTAGCCCGCCGAGATAAAATAAAAGAGAGCACTATCACTGAGAGATTCAAGTGCGTGTTCCTCCCTCGAATGGTACAAAATCATAGCTAAATCGATCCCTAGCATCTGTATGTATTAACTTAAAGACAAACATTTAATAATTCAGTTAATTATTACATTTTATATATAGTCATGAATATACGTACGTGCGCGACTTTCAGCTCGTAGATTTCATAGAAGGCGAAATTTACATATTGATTTTTCATGTTTTGGATTTTTTGCACTTATAAGTACCTCGATTGGGGCTTGCGGTCAGTCGAATGGAACGTAAATTTGTGGATATCGTGGCTATTTATCCTAATATTAAGATAATTCCAATTCTTAAAGCTAATTTCTGGGTGTATTGCCACTCTGTCTTTTCTAATTCTTGTCCAACAAGACGCTGAAAGGTGAAATAGCTACTGCACTGAATCATTATGATTGCGGCTATGGAATAAAGGTGGGGGTAGGTGGAATTATGACAGTACTTCCAATCATTCATGGGTGTTATGTGGAAAGTAATTCAGGTACAATATCCCATACGCGGGTTAGTCATTTTAAATTGTGGACATACGTATCCTTAGGAGTAACCTTTTTTCCATCCACCAGAACCCCATCTCCAAACTCCAAAATATATGTTTTGATTCTACTCATTAGGAGTTTATGAACTGTTCCGAGTGAAAAACTCAAACTTTTAACCTAAAAACTAGTTTTAATTCATACTTTTACCCAATTACCTTAATTATTCTGAATATAGCAAACGGTAGTACCTTCTTCGCTAGTATTGCAAGTGCTCTAATGAATAATAACCAATAGTTCAGCAGATTATATGCGAGGGAGAAGACGATTCAGCATTCACGTCATTTCAAATTATCCCATGGAAGAAAATATGGTAATTTTCAAATTGCGGCTGGGTAGGTAAATACGGATGATAAGAGAACTGACTATCTTATGCTTTATACTTCTTGATAAAGCAGTCGCGGTTTATATGTATATCTGTCAGAGAATGGCGCACTTAAATTTTCATGCATAATAGTCTTCAAATAAATAAATGAGAGTGTTTGCATGTTATCATGGCGGCTTCAATCGCTAAAATTCAGCGTACGTCGGACAACTTTATGCTCCCCTGTCAGGAAAATAATTTAATACTGATAGCAAATGGGGAGAAATTAAAAGAAAAGGCACTCATTATCTAATTTAATTAATATCCAACATAAAAATACGCAGGAAAATTAAAGAATACCATTTCGGTTTCTACTGTAAGAGTGAAGGCTGAATGCGTGAAAGGTCACATGAAGGCTGACTGGCTTGAATTTGGAGGTGCTCACGGAGCCATATGGAGTTTAAAATTCATATATAGTAATTAGAGCCACGGGAATATTTCCCTTTGTAAGCTAAACCATTTCAGAATATTAGAAGATAAAACTTGTAACGGCATAATGTTGTAATGTTCAACTCTTTCCCGTCCAAAGACAAACTTTAATATTAGAGTATCCTACTTTATGATGCTATTTAGTGCTACAATGCACCAATCTAAAAGTGTAAAAATCATTTGCGTTATCCTAGTAAAGTTAGATGATTTTTACACTCTGAAATTGTTTCTCTATTATGTACGTTACCGGATTCCGGATCCGGATTTAACGGAAATATCTGTTAAACTGTCGCGGCATCTCCCACAGTTCCTTTGAATTATTTAGTGAGTCAAGTGAATTAAAACTTGTCGTCTGCATTATATTATATCTTTCACATACGTATTATTAAAAATGAACGTGATACGAAGATATATGCAAACGATAGGCTTCCCAGGGGCAGCAATTAGGTTCCAAATCGGATTTCAACGCTCAAATTCCATCCGTTTACCCATATTTATTACTAGGCAATTTCTCTCTAATATATCCTTTCTTTTTTGCCGTCTCATCCTTAGTATCTCTCGGAATATTTTCTGTACAAATGATTTCCTGTTTCATTGATGATATGTCCAAATTCCATGATATAATATTTCAACAGTTCAGGATGAAATTCATATAGGTATAACATCTTCTACTCCTCTGCTGATGTAAGACATAGATGGTGGCAGAAACAGAGAATGACGCAGTGGTAATGTGGTGCTAGAAATGATTGATGAAGAGCAAATGCAAAGTTCAGGAGCAGAGAAATTTCTGCAAAAAACGGTAGAATGAATTATTATATTGCAAATTCCGGAAGGGAGAATGGAAAAAATATCTCAAACGTTTTGGGTATCGATGGTTTGCTGAAGAGCGGTGCTGAAGGCAAGGTATTAGCGTTAAAAAAGAGTGTAAGTCCTTTGACTCGATGCGTGAGATTTCGTAATTACATTAAGTAAGAGAAGAGGCTTGAATACTTAGATTTATTTGGCAGAAGCAATGAATGAGAGCTGATGAATTTACCTCTCCTATGATTGATAATGTTGGCTGAGATGGTTTTTGTTTACGAATGCACCCGAGTGGAACACATATTTTCGCACCTTTACGTGGGTACTTTTGAAGAAGGTGGGTTGAGTATGAACTGCAGGACGTCCGTCATCAAAAAGATAATACAACTCAGATCCTGACATAGGGGAGACCATAAGCACTTAATTCTTCCGACAGCACCACCGCGAGGCGTACGATACGTGGTGCATGACCGTCGGACGAAATGGAAGTGATCTTAAATGTTTCCGGCATTTTCGCGATCCGAGGAATAGGATGGGGGGATTGGGGTTTGAGGAGGGGAGGAGAAAACGGCGATTGCTTATAGTATTTTTTTATACGACGATTGAAGTGCACGCTTGAGCGAAGCCGAGTATAAAAACTTTACGGCGCCCCGCCAGTTTTTATCGCCGACTGGCTGGATGCATGGGATTATGTGCGCCTTGGCCGTAAAGTCGGCGGGAATCGCGGTGGGGAATGCCGTGAAACAAGGCTATTCTATTTAGATACGTGGAAACTATCTAGAAAGAGCCGTATGGCGTACAGAATATGTTTAAGCACGTAAAGAGACCGCGGTCACAGACAACCGTACCACAGCCTGCAGATCGAAATCGATCCTCTAAGAAGTACTCACGGAATGGAAGAAATCCTGGAATACAACGTTATAAAGGCTTGTTTGAGGATATATAGTACATACAAAGAAGAGGAACTTCTCGCTTACTAACGGAAAAGGTAATGAACAATATGATGTTAATATGTCTAGCATAGAATATTGTTATTTTCTTTTTCACTTTATGAAAACCATCTATTATGTTTATGACGGTACATCAACAGAAAAAAACTCGTCTGAATAGCATGAAAACTACCACGCTTTCATTCAAATTTTGATCTCATTATAGGAAAAAAAATCCGAATAGGGAAATGCATGCTCTTACATATAATGTACAATAGAGACTTTTTTTTAGATCAACAACATTCAATAGATTTTCCCAGTAAATATTCTGGTCTCTTCAAGGTAGAACTAGATAAGATAATAGTAAAAATAAATAGTTTGCAGAAGTAGCAACCGAGAGACATCGCAAACTGTTCGCACAATTTGGGACTTGCCACAATGTCTTTCGCGTGGACCCATTATTTTCGAAAGGTAATAGGAAGTCTAAAATAAAATTTCCTTCCCAACAGAATGCGTAAAACGCCTTGTGGGTTGACAGCTTATTACATGGCAATTTCACCGGCAGCCATTGATGGCCAATTAAATTGGCATTAAACAGTCGTAGTATGGGTGCCACGGTGTAAGTGAAACTGCCTTCACAATGAAGCCTTCACTATCGAGCCTCTCCATGGTTTGACATAATGCTTCCTCTAAAAATAATATTTAATGTAAATTTTAGACAAAATAAATTAGCAAATTAATTGATACTTTTTCATCAATATATTTACGCATTAATGGAAAATATTTCTGTACACCAAGAATTCGATAGAGAGCTCTTTAACATATTCCTGAATTTGGGTTTTTCAGTATTAAGAATACGGCCTTGTGTACGGTAATGTATTGTAATGTATACATTAACTTTTTATGTGATTTTTGGATTTTGAATTCAGTTTTAAAAATCTGTAATAGTATGTAAGATTTTTAATTAAAAGATTAATAATGTAAAACCATTACCCTTGCTGAAGAGAATATGAGAGAAAACACCCAAACACCCTTAATCAGAATGTATTTATTTGAATGTTGATCATCCTGGTTGAGTTATATTCCTTCTACTCATTTAATTAAATACGGTCGATACTTCTGCGAGAGGCCACCATTTATAAAACTAGGGCGACAATTTCCAACGAGTCTTAGCTCTTACATCTCATCAAGATATCTCAGGGCTAGAAATTCAACAATGAGTAGAAATTGAGACATATAGTAGATCGATATATCGGTGGACGTACATATATCGATAGAACTAAATCGATAGGCTTATTTTTTTATTCTTTTCATGGATGACGACGACTGCTAGGAAATAATATATAATCATAATCTAAGAAAACGTCCGATCCTCCGTTATTCTGAATTCTACGACAAATGCATAGAAACATATGAAAAAGTTAAGATTAATCCTCTATCAAAAATCATAATGAATGGTAACTCATGTTTGTGAGTAAACATCCTATGACCAAAACATGTAAGAAATTGATACCAATATAAAATCTCAACCAATCTTACCTTATTGTATTGTGATGATTGTCTTATGATATCTCGAAATATATCACTGCCAAAATAAAGGTTAAATTTATAAAACTCATTAGAAAAATTAAATCATTGAAAATAAAACGATTTCAGAGAGTAAAAATCATTCGCCTTGACCGGGATTCGAACCCGGATCCCTCGATATCCGCCCGAGTGCTTTAACCAATTAAGCTACCGAGAAATTACACTCTGAAATTTGGGGGGGGGCCTCTGGGTCGGGTTCGAATCCCGGTCAAGGCGAATGATTTTTACTCTCTGAAATCGCTGCATTAAAATGCACACATAGCGGATGACTCCGTTAAAAGTTACTGTTGCGGCATCTCCCACAGTTTCTTGAAATTTGTCATTGAAAATAGTTATTGGGAATATCACACTATTTGATATGATGACCCAAACATAAAAGAAAATGTTAATTATGCAATGCGGAGTGCTAGTCCCAAATTATTATTATTGGGGAAGACTATGGAAACAATTCTTGTTTTTGTCATAATCTTTCTATTGAATTAATCAAAGATTCTTTGCATGCATCTTTTATAAGAAAATTTTAGCAGTTTTTGGATCATAAAGTTTAATTGGTCATATAAATTTGCACCTAGACGGCTTCTTCGTCGAGTTTAGGAGAAAGAGGACAAATGGGAAGGCACGAGAGGGAAACGAAGAATGAGCAGAGGAATGTGGAAAGAAGCCACTCTTCTCTCCTCTTCCTCACTCTGGAGAAAGACAGGGGGAAGGAGGGTGGTTTCGCCCCAGAGAGGATGCGGTGACCGCGGGTGGGTGGCATACCCTCGCAGCGGACGCGTGAGATAACACAAAGTCACGTACGTCGGCAGGGGGGATGCCTGCCCATCCGTCTGTCCGTCCGTTCATCACGAAAGGTAGGGAAGATGTAGATACGGAGATGAAGGTCTCGAGTGAAACTTTTGGAGGGGCTCTGCGGGAAGGAGGAAGGGGGGAAAGTACGGACTGGGGAACGGGAATGCTAATGGACCCTTTGGAATCGGACGTGGACGACGCGAATCATGGAAACGGTTTTCAGAAAAGGAAGAGCATTTCCCAAAGGAACGACCTTTGGGAAATTTCCTTTTGTCGATGAAGAGGCCAGCGAAAAAATACCCTGTTGTTCTATTTTTGTAGGGCTGAGCTCAAGAATTTCTTTGGTTGAAATGGATTGTCCTCAAGTGACATGAATCTTAAGTTTTGTGATACTTTACATAAATGTTTTGGCCATTTTCTCGTTACAGACAAGTGGAATTAACCTGATAAAGTAATTTTTAGATCATCATATCTTTCATACCTGAATATGGTTTATCATTTCGCCGAATACGTAGGCATATCCAGTCATTGTCTCCAAATTGGGAGTTAATTCTGTCTTTTGTAATATGACACCAATAAATCAGCCTAGGAAAAAAGCTTGATGCTCATTAAAGACGATTTAAAATATGGACTACACATTATCAATGAATATCTTGCATTAAATTATGTAAAGTTTATTTTAAATTAATTATTTTCAAACTTGACTTCTGATCTTATTTAGAACTTGGACAGCACACACATTGTGGTCTTAATTTAATGAAAGTATATACTTGTATTATCCTTTAATCAGCAATAAAGTTTTTTTTAATGAAAAGCATAATATCAGTAACCTACCCGTGAGATTCGGTATACCTAGTACTTTTATCGGGGCCTATTTTAATGGCCTAATAAACAAGCTAGGCTTCCGTCAATCTCGTTGACTGCCTTTCTTCTTTATATTTTTCTCACCTCTTCTATCTCACATGAAAAATCCCTTACATACTCATAAATGCGTAGTATGTACGTATTGCATGCAATTTGAGCAAGCCAGGTTTTGTGGCGAATTCTTTCTCACCTTCATATGGAGAATGATCTGTCATACTAAAGTTCGGCCTGTCATTGAGCGCGAAAGGTCTAACATCCCATGTCGATGAGTTGACCGCATGGCTGTTCTCCTTTGTTGGCAGTCGATGACTTCGTACGAGACCACGATGGTACTCCGTTCATTCCGTCGGCGGCTGCGGTGTCGAAAACCTACGACCCATTAGCCCACGGCGATGACCTCGGCCCCAAGATAGCCATCTCTAACCCCCGGCCTCCTTTACTTCGCGGAGGATTGGCAAGGTGACGGGAGGATTGGGAGAAGAAGGGAGGGGAGGAGAAAGAAATGCATTCGGAGTAAATTGAATGGTGGATGCCCACAGCGGAGAATGGGTAGAGTAGAATCTTTCGCTCATGGGAACAGAAGGGAATGGCTTTTTTCAATAACGGATGCGGCGGAGACAAGACAATGCGAATGGTTTTGCCGGAGTTCGATGGAAAGGAAGGCGAGTGAGCGTTGGAAACTATCGAAGAGCTCCACGTGACCGGTATTCGCAGTGAAACCAGAGGGTGGAGAGGCTGAGTTGTCGGTCACATGGAGCTGAGGGTAGTATTCTCATGCTGAAGGGGAGGTGCTACAGATGGTGTGAGGAGACAGGAGCAGGCGGTAAGACAGTTGGGGTCGAACGAGGGGCAGAAGACCCGAGGTCATACTAGTGGCATGCATGTGCTGACTGGGGCCATTTGAAAGGCCGAGAAGTTGACCGAGGTGGACTGGAAGGTCTCCAAAGATTTTTATCTAGGTTTGGAGAATGACGGCGAGGTGGCGTGCACAAGGAAGGTGAATAGGACTAGTTGTTATAACGAAAGAAAATATGATAGAGCATTAGGCTGAAATGGAGTTGGAGAATTCCTTCTTTTATCGAGAGAAAAAATATTTTTAAGTGCCCATTTAATACTCTCATTCACCTTTTCCATAATCAGGTTGATATATTCTCTGTCCAGGGATACTTGGATATAATTTGCCTTTCGAGAATAATACAATGCGTTGTTTCAAAGTTAATGGGCTAACGCCTCTGGAACCAATTTTTGTGCACCTGCCTCCGTGGTCTAAATTAAATTAAAAAGCAGAGAAAGCGTATGATAAACATTTCAACAGTGATAGTGTATTTAAAAGAGTTCGGAAAGCCTAGGCCATATCGTACCATACACTCCTTAATTTATTGCAGGAGAATATCGATGCTCAAGGAACTACTCGTAACCTTCGGGTTAGTCGACAATCTTGTTACTCACCTGACTAAACGGGTCGGCACATGAAATGATAGTGATGGTGATAATACGTTAAGGCAATAGTGAACTCAAAGATAGTTGGAACTGAACTTTTAACTAACTTATTTGGAGAGGGAATAATTCGAGCGACGTAGGAAGATTGTGACGACGGGGCAAGGCTTTAGAAGCGAGGCTGTTAGATATTTTTAAGGGAAGTACAAAAAATTTCCGTTTTCTGGAAGTTAATGCCTGGACCAGTGGCATCGTAAATCTGAATAAATTTGCCAACTAAACTTTTAAAAATTGTCCCAATTATACATAGGTACTAAGTATTAATTTAGTTAAGAACACGAAAGAATATTATTTTGTACAATGGATGCTAACAGAATCGACTTACCACCTAAAAGGCAT
This sequence comes from Hetaerina titia, assembly GCA_037158775.1. Lineage (NCBI taxonomy): Eukaryota > Metazoa > Arthropoda > Insecta > Odonata > Calopterygidae > Hetaerina > Hetaerina titia. Next base: position 121,928,705 of record CM073768.1, read on the forward strand.
AAAAATATAAGACACCACGTCAGACTGAAAATCAGAATTCATAATTTAGAGGGGAAGAATTAAAAAGCAAAACCAAGGATTTGTTCAAGAAGCAGGTAACGGAAGAAGTCAGCGTAAGGAATTCTGAAAAAATGAAAAGATTAAAGGATAAAAATTAGATTGGAGAGCTGCTTCAAACCAATACTTGGTCAAATGACCTGATATTAACCAGAGAATTGAACTGGAGATTACCAATCGGTAGCTTACGCTTATTCTGAGTGGGAAGCAAAAAGCTTTCAGTGTCAGAGGACACTGTGAACATGTTCTATTAATTTCTTCACCTATCATGGATCATTATGTCCTAAACATTTGTCCGCCTTTTCTATCACTGTTTCCGTCCATTATTCCACTTATCCACTTGACGTTTGTTTCAGAGTGCTTTCTTATCAGTTATTACATTTGATTTAAATGGCACCAGAAAACTGTTAATAACATCTATGTCGTTCCAAAATAATTAATCAAAATAATAAGTACAGCAGATGAAAAAACACCTCTTTCGAAAAATAGTAGTGACTCAGTTACTCCAAAATCATTCAAATTTTTTTGCTCCAGTACACTGCCGAAAGGGTCAAATTTGACGCACAATAAGTCTGAAACACACTTGATTCGACTTTTCCGATGATCCTAGAGAATGTTATATCTCTGGCCACTATCAATGAAAACAAGAAAAATGAGGCGGTTTGAGGAAGGCTGCTTGACGAGGTCAGGGTGAAATAGGTGCGGGGGAAGGATGGAAAAAAGGCGGTAGAAGATTGACAGGCACGGTCAGAGAATATTTTGAAGGAGCCGAATCGTGCGGGTCCTAGCGTCAACGCTCAAGGCACAAATGGATTCTTCTGGTGGGGAAATGAGAGGCCGAGACAGGCTGTGAGGAAGGGTGCAAGTGGCGTGAGAATGCCGCTTCCTGCATGACAGCAGTCGATTTGAGAGGCCCCTCGCGGCGAGAAGGGCGCTGGTGCGGGGAATAAGGAGTGGGAGGGAATGGGCCGGACGAGTGGAGATAAAGTCATCATCCATGAGCGGCAGCTTTTGCGTCGGAGATTTTAACGCCCGAGAGTCAATGTGGAAGGGAATGAATACCGTGTTACTTGTGCCGCAATTGATATGAAATGAACCACAATAAAAACACTGAATAAAATAATCACGCACTCACAAATGGTAACAATAAAGTTCTATTTTCTAGCACAATGCACGCAAGGAAAAAATAGAGCATTAGATTCGAATGAAGTTACGAAAAGATACTTTCACCTTTCCGCTAGGAAATGATCAAAACCCTTTAAAATTGCCAGTTATGACCACCCATATTTTCCTTCTCTGAATGTCCAATTCGAGTTTGCAATTATAAGCAGAAATCATAAATGAATTTATTATTTCCGTAATTTTATCGTGTTTTTCCCTAGGCGCTTTCAGCAAAAATAGATGCATACATATAGATTCACTTACGTGAATATTCGTAATACCTGATCTTTCCCTTCCAAGAGTTGTATTATTGTTGTATTATACTAATGCAATGTTTATTCTTAAAGTTTTAGTTATTATATAATATAATAACATATTAAAACTTTGAATACAGACCTTTGTGAGCACGGCACTAGTAATAAAATAAGTCTCTCAAGTAGAACCACGAAAAAAATATTAATAGCAAGAACGTTTATCTGACTATGCTGTCGGCCGCCAAGGGATGGCTTCAAATAGTTTTAATGATCTTATTAGAAAGCTAATTTTAGTAAAAATAAAAAACATACTTGTAACAAATGATCGCTAATTGGACCAACAAGGAAACATTCAAAATTAAGAATAGTGAGTTTAACATATTCCTTCCAGAAGTCATGTACATCTGTCGAGGAAGCATTTAATAACACTATGCTTTCACTCTATGAAACACTAAGAAAGTTGTCGAAAGAGCAGTTATATATATATATATATATATATATATATATATATATATATAATATCAAATTTTTGCGTAGTTTGGAATTCGAAACGCAGGTTTTTTAATCAGTACTTAGAGCTGATCGCTAAATATGTACAAGTGGGTAACACCAGTGGAAAAGCACATTTTAGAGAATTTTCATGATAATGAATCCCCTTTTATTTACATTGTGAAGAAGAAAAAAATCGGTAAAAGTACATTGAAGAGGTTAATAAGAATCCAGAGCATTAATCAACGCTGTTTTATTAGTTGCAATGAGAAAAAATGAGAAACTCTAGGAAAAGTTAACCACAGTGAGACATTCTACTAGTTACTCTCATAAATATTTTTCCATAAAGAACTTGTAAATATTTATGAGGATTTATATTTGCATAAAAATATTAATTAAGTTCTTATTGAATATAGCAACCTCTTAATAACTGGCTGACTCAAGACTGAGAGTATAATTCTTACTTTGAAGGAAGTCAAGAGTCACAATGGAAAATTGTTTGTATTTTTGTAAGTTTCGTTATCTATGCTATTCAAAGTCCTGAATATTACTTACCTTTTAACTCTCGAACATCTTCTAAATTTTGAAACTATCATCATACGAGTGTGTTCGTGGAAATATTTACATTAGTTCCTGTGGCAGACAAGGGACTAAAGGTCGAATGGGAACTTTATCATACGCTATGTATGTAAGCATAACAATGCACTATGATATTCATTGGGTTCAAACAAGGTGATTTTCAAACCTTTTATGGCAGATTTCAATCTTAATAAAATAAAAATATTAATAAAATACCCAAAGAGATGACTTCTCTTAGGCTCCGGTGGATTTAATAGTTTCGGGTGCATTGACCGAACCAGAGAACTCTTCATTCACAACAGAAAACTAAATTTTCCCATGAATTATACTGAATAATCACCAAGAAATGATTTCTCACTCGTGGCTTAGCTTAAATCCATCGAGTGCGTTCACCGAGTTGCGGATCTAGTGGGTCGTCCACTAGATGTAGAGATTAGCTGCAAAAGAGGGAGGACGTAGAAAACTATCCTTGGGTAGGATGGCCTAACATTTCTATGATCACCTATAACGTTGCCGTGACTTGGCAAGTGGCCTCCGCCAAACAATAAGTAGCCATTTGCGTGGAGAAAGGGAAAGCAGTTTTCCTTAATATGATTCATGGTGATAATACAGCTGATGGTAAAGAGACACACATCTCATTGCTCATGGTAAAAATAACTTTAACAGTTGCACAACTGCGTTGTGAAAGGTAATGAAAGCATTATATCACGTATCATTCCGAGGAGCAGCAACTCATCCATTTTCTCTTTTTCTTTAATGAGTTAAATGGCACACGTGTTCAAACCACATGGAATATAATATTCTAGAGGTAAACTAGTGTCCCATTCGTGTCTTCGGGCTGGGAATATCCAAGATCAAGGAGAATTCACACAGATTCCATGAATGGAAGTGCTGGAGTGGGGCTTATATTTTGGAAGAGTGCTAAGATGATAGTAAATAGGTTACCACAATGCAATGAAATATTAATATTAAGTTAGGAAATAAACCCAGAGATACATCCCACAAACCACAGTACAAGTTAACATACAGATGACAGAAAACGACGATGGCAAAGTGGAGGAATGTAGGACAATATCGCCGAGGTAATGAACAACATAACGGGAGAAGAAAATCTAATTATATACTTGGACGCTAAATATTCAATCGTTTGAGAAGGTCAGAAAGGAATTAAAAAACAGTAGAAAAATATGGTTTATGGAAGAGAAACAAAAGAGGAATTTTCCAAGTAATTCATATTAGGGGGAAGGGGACACACTCAGAAATACCCAGGAAGACGATACCCTTGGGAGATGCCAGTGGATGTAAGAATATACCATTTTAAATAAATAAGCAGAGATTTGAAATGAGATAAAGATCTGTAAAAGGCACCCAGGAGTTATTCAGAGAAATAAGGGTTTTGCTATTCACTCAGGAAGGTTCACTGGTTAAAAAAGAAGCTAAGCAAACATACTGTAAACAGAATAGGAATCATTATCAGTAGAAGAAGCAACGTACCTTTCTACAGAATTTTAATATTTGGTACAAAGTGCTTTACCGTATTATGTCATCCTTGGGAACAGGCCAGGTTTATCTTACCTGATGACGCCGTATTGCGGTGAAACGCGGTTAACCAAATAGACAAATGTGGAAGAATATGAATGGTAAAGAAAGATATCTTTTAGAAAAAGCAAATACTACTAACAAAAAAAATTAATATTACAAACATGAAGAAGCGACTTGTTAAAAGTTATACATTGAGCCTACTTTTCCACGGTTGTGAAACTTGGACAATAGGAGCAGTATAGAAAACGAGGCTGAGATGACGGAAATGTGATGCTACCGAAGAATGGTGGAAAGAAAGGGGATAGACCGAGTAACCAAGGAAGAAGTTCATGAGGGATCAGGACACGAGTAAAATAGGGAAATTAACAGGAAATATCCTTAAGCACATCAATTTACTGAAGGTCAGAATTAAGGAAAAGGCGGTGAAGAATTACAAAAGTCTTAAAGATGAACTATAAGAAGTAGGTAATGGAAAGTGTTGGTTCAAGAAGTTTTGAGGGAATAAAGAGATTTGCAAGATTAAACAAGATGATTTGGAGAGCTATAGCAATCAATCCTCTAATTAATAAACCACAATCACGCTGACAACTTATTATAAGATAAAAAAAATCGATAGAACGTAAATATGGCTGAAGTTTTCCTTTCTTTCAATCATATTTTCCTATTCTTGTGAAATTCTCTCAAAAAATACTTTCTCCAAAATAATCATATTTTCAACATTTGAGGAGTTGCTCCACGTTTCCTCTCGGCCATCCTCAGCCGACTAATCTCGCGTCGCTGGAACCCTCTACCCTTCATATCGGTACGACCAATTTTACGTACGCCCTGAGTTCTAGAAGAGTAGGACACGTGAGGGCCGGTAGACGAGATTTGCCACGAAAGAGATATGGATCTTGAGAGATGGTCAATGAACATCTTTTATTAGTTTATTCATTTACACATAATTTTAGTTTATGAACAATAGGATACAACATGAGTCGTCCTCAGCCCTTCCTAAGGGTATATAGAAAAACATAGTCATCACTTCTAGAGTTTAAAATTGCATCCTTAGTAACTTAGAGGGAACCAAATTTCCTAAAACTTAATTTCAAGCGAAAAACACCGCGATCCACTCAATTAGGTTTATTTCACAATCTACATGTAAATAATGGGCTTTAATTACAATAAATCTAGTTATAATATAAACCAAAGTTAATAGCTTTCCGTCAGTATAAACAATTTGGTTATGATTTCTAGGATCAACATAAAACTTGTAGTTTTGCATGTATGTGTTGATTTTTCATGTGGTTTTGTTCCTTTCTAGGGGTGGTGACCTATCACCCCCCGCCACACGCCCCGGAGGCGGCTGCTTGCGGGTTACTATGTAGATGTAGATGAAAACTTATCTTTAAGATCAATTATTTTCAACAAATATTTAATCTAATTCACATTACACCTGAAAACATCTTCAATGAAGAATCTAGGAGTTGACATAATACAGCACATCCATGCTATGATACCAGCTATTCTGAACCGGTTTACAAAGAATAATTTGGGGTAACCTTAATATACAGGTACTAAGTGTACCTGTACTAAGTCACTTTCTTAACCGTATCTGGAAGGAAACCATTTGTGGTTAGATTCTGAGTAAACCGCTCCTAAGTACGTTAACTCATTAGTTGGCCCGATAACACCACTACCAAAACTAATTGTTACCCCTGATTCGAACTGGATAACCTCTAATTAAATCAGCTTCTAATTCATTTTCCCCTGTGTGGAGCAACCAATCGTCTAAGTAAGGGACCTATTCAACTTCATTGACTAACGCTCACATGAAACAAATAGAAAGGTCTACGCCATATAGTATCTTTATTAATTTTTCATAGTAATTTGGAACTGCCATCAAATAAACACCTGTGACTGTGTGAACGAAATCAACCGTTTGGAACAAGAGGGAGAACCATTCATCGATTTCGATACATTAAGCATTTTCCACTTCCACCAAAACAACTGTGCGATTAATCACTGACCACTAAAAACTTCTTCGCGCCTCCCCAAGTTTCGTGCGAGGGGAGCACCTGCATATTATTTTATTCTTACAATTGATAATGCGGTGAGTAGCGGACATTTTCGGTTCTCTCTTGAGTATTATCTCGCGGCGATTGTTTGAGTAATATGCTTCGGAGACAGAGAAAGGAAGGGGAATAGGTATAAGAAGCTAACTAACCGAGGAGAAGAGGAATTCTTAAGAGACAAGGATACTCTGGAAAAGTCATAAATGCTCCCACATTTAACTTACTACATTACTTAAATTAGAGATTGGAACTCTTGCATACATTGGGAGGAGGTCTCTTTAGCAGTGATGTTGAAAATGTATTGATTCTCCCATCGTACAACAGTAGAAGAGATCATGATAGGAAAATTAGAGAGATTAAGTGTAGAACAGATAGATTTAAGACATCATTTTTTCCACGAACGATAAGGGATCATAATAACATTTTTTTGACCGCGGTAGGATCAGGTTCGGATAAAATTATTCTGGGTGTACAGGTATTCACCCCGTGCGACACACCATGGCGGTGGCTTGCAGGGTATATAAAAATTAATAAATAAACTTGTGAATATAAGAGGTAATAACCCATACGTACAGAACTCAATGGCGCTTGAATGATTAAGTCCTGAATATTCGATGGTTTCTGGCTCAACTTTGTGGAAGTTCATGATCATTAAATGAAGAATACAACGTATTTTTCCACTGATCTTTATTTCAGTACTACTAATTTCAACGCTTAGGAACTGATACACATAACCCGGAACTGATACACCAAATGGGCAAATGAAGAAGGATAGAAAAGTGGGAAGAGCTGGATATTAGAAAGACTTTAAAAAAGGGTCGTTTGGTCAATGATTTATTGTTTGAATACCTCTCCCCGATCCTTGAAGCACCCCTTTCCTTCACGGAAAGACCTAATTGCCCTTCCCACCACCCCCACTGCGCACCCCACTGATCACCTTTCCTGATGCTTAACACCTCTCTCCTCCTTCCCATCAACGCCGATCACAACCCCTCCTCTCTTTCCCTCCCCTCTCCTTCCCCCCTTCCCCCTCTCACGCCCATCCCTTCCCCCACAAGAATAGTACATAAATGGACCGCAACTTGACTAACGGGTACTTGATGATGACGCCTAAGCGTTGGAACTAGTAGTATCAACATAAAGAGCAGTGGAAAAATACATTGTGTTCTTCATTTCATTAAGTCCTGAACTTGGGAACTTGGCTTCGTTACTTTTCTCGCATTAAAAGTTTCATTAGTCTGTTACTTTTCTCTAAACTTGACTCAGATTCAAGCAGAGTTGGTGTAATTCGCTTTATATTTGCACTTAAAGTACATGTACAATGCGCTCCAACGTCTTAACATACCTGAATACAGGTCCACCAAATTTAATCCTTCTCATTGGGAGTCAGGACTTTGGTAGGTGAGCTACTTGCTGGCTAACTCGTAAGACAGAGGGTTCAAATTTTACTTGGTCATGGACGTTGGGGTTGGATAAGATTTAATTTTCTCTAAACCATGAAATAAGCCATAGAAGGATATTATTCGCCTAGTTACCACTACATACGAGCTCGTATATGAGCAAAGGGGCGATTTTAATTACGCGAATGGCACAGTGTACATTTTCTTACCTCTCTTCATTTAAGAGTTTTTTTCACGAAATTGTAAAAGCGTAAAAAGCAGGGCGTTATGAGAGTAGTTTATTTGGTTATAAGTGAAATCTTAATGCAAAAAACTCAGTTACACAAATGGGTGTGAAACTGCTTCTACATTAAGCGCCATTAGTTGAAACCATTTATACTAATAGGGAAAGCTGGTTGATTGAGACCCATGTGTGAATCAAGGTAGTGGCTGATGGACGTGAAGAAATATTCACGTTCAGCATTTGGCCAATGTTAATGAAAGACTCAAAGGTGTTCACAATTCATCGTCCAATCGGGAAACTTCTATAAACAAGTCCAAAAAGAATCACTTAAGCAAGAACTGGAGGAGCACTAGAAATTCCCCAATACTGGGATTTGAGCTTAAGTCTTTGGCTCCAAACGAATATTCTGTATATCTAGTAAAGACAGCAGTTGGACAAGAAATTTATGAAGAAAAGAAGATGAAATTCGGGAGAAGTGTACATCTATCGCCATCGTGAAGGCATTCCTCTTGACGCCGTGTCTCTACCCATGCATTATACTTCCAAGGGGAGAATTTCGAAGTTTTCTGGTTTGTGCCATCTATACTGCTTCACTTTACGGGATCGTGACAACCGTTTAGGGGCATACATGTAGATGACCATTACATGTAAATAAATACGTAATTTCCGAATGCCAACATAATCCAACGGCCATCCAATGAATGTTTTGGAGGAGCTTTCTTAAATTACAGGTTTGCAAGGATATCCTTCATTGAGCATCCAGCTCCACCTCTGAAACAGTACATTGACGAGCACCAATCTGCAGGAGCTGCAACAAATTTAAAACTAGGTTTCAGCTATGCCAGCTCAGAAGGCTCATTTAGCTCACGGTCAAGGTAGCTGACGACTTAAACCAAGTTCAGCTCATTGGTTACCCTTTCAGCCCATTGATTACCCACATCATTCTTCTTTCCTATTTAATTAAATTTTTTATTGTCTTTTGGATAACTTTTAGCATATGCTGCTTACCTGTTTTGCCTACCCGCCGGTTGAGAAGGCTTGTTTGTAAAACAGGATTTTGAACCAAACTTCCTCTACTTAGTCGGCTTATCTCATTAGTCGCTTAGCTGCCAGAAAATGTTCGCTGCTTACGCCTTATTAATCAGCTTAATTGTACAGTCCTATTCCTATCCCAAATACAATGTTTGCTACAGTTTTTCTGATAATGTCCTCTTTATGATAAATTCTACACCTAAAAAAAGTGTTATATATATATTAAAATTTCAATCATAATCCCAGTTTTAGCTTTAATCATGAATCCAAAAATTGATGGAGAATTCAAAAACATTTTACAAATTCGTTCTATTTAATCGTTCCGCGTTTAAACTGCAAATAGGATTAAATATTTGAATCACTTCTAACGCAGAGAGAATCCGCTGGAATTTGTTTTTTATAAGGTGCCCTGTTATTGAATCCGGAAGTCAACCCACTCTGTTGGATAAGTGTCAATTGGCACGGATCGTCCAATCTCCTAATAGCGTCGTATTAACCATACTAAAACACTTTATTGATATCTTATCTCTTGATATTCAATGATAGCATTTTCTCCAATTTGCGAGCTGCCTATCGGGGATATTCGCCTCGTGTGAAATTTACGAATTAAAAAAAAAATATTTTTGACTTGAAAGCTAACGTTAAAAGCAATAAAATTAAGAATTGTACCGGACGAAATTTTTTATCGGCATATCATAATGATTTGAGGTGCCATCGATGTGAAAATTACTCTCTAATTGTTTTTATCACAATTTTTTTTACGGAAGCTCTGCACTAATTCGATTAAACGTCTTGCACTCAGGAGGCCATGGAAGGGAGAAAGATAAAAAAGAGTAGCCTCCCTAAAAGGACCTACTAAAAATGGGACCAGAGAGGATGTGTGGCCGAGTGACGTTTTCAACAAAAACTTTAAACTTCATGCAGTCGAATTTGACACGCAAAATACTGGGCGCGTGGAGTCGACCGGCACATTTTTTTGTTGTCACCGCATTCCGCAATGGCGATTCCTCTCGGGGGCCCGTGGTGGTGTCCGTCAATAGGAGGAAAAAAATGCGAGTCATGCGGGAGAATGGCTCCCGGTGGGACGGAGTAGAAACGGAAATTGGGAGGAGGGGATGGGCAGCCGTTCAGTGGCCCTCGGGGCTCGACTGTAAGTCAAATGTATATGGGGCGCCTCCCTGGGGGCTCGCGCTGACTATGGGCGCGGCGTAACACCTGCGCCTGTAACACACACTGCGGGAAGGAAAGCGGTCCCGTCCCACGAGTGCTTCGTTGAGCGTTAATGAAACTCCTAGCAGGTACGCGAAGTTCTCAACGTAACAGAATGCATTGTGAAGCATCTCTTCAACACCCGGAACAAAAGGTGAGCCGGATGCCGATACGCGGATGCGGGTCGTTTGTCTCCATCACATGTGGATCTCGTGACATCGGCTGCGAATTTAAATTCGTTAGAGCGGGCGATAGTAAACTGAAGTTACCATGTGGAAGAAGCTGACAGCGAGTTATATTCGCGATCATTCAACCTTAAAAATAACCTTGCTCACCATATTGTTTCCTGGGAATAGAAGTAATTGTTTGCAACGTGGAAAATAAAACCATTGGGATCATGCGTGGCATTCGGGTTTCATGCTTTAAGCTTTCTTATAAGTCGGCTTGGCAATTTCTTGAGAATATTGAGACAAGGATTACCAGTGATGGAAGAAGGAAGAGGGTAATACTGTTCATGATGGATGGCTCAAGCGAAAAAGGGCATTAATCAGAAGGAAAAATAATTTTGAAAATCAGGAAGCGGTTTGTAAAATTGTACTAGATGTGGACCTAAAAGTTCACTTTATAAGGTCATATGGCAGAGATTGAACATCAGCAGAGGGAAAGTGATAGAATGCACCTCTGGCAGTGAGCATCGAACAGAAAATGAAGCGATGGAATAAGAGTTGTTCTTCGAATAGTGCATAAAGAGAAGAAATCATGCCAGAGAAGGAATAGACCGCAACAGAAATGAAGTATTGCAGCCCAAGGATGGATTGAAAGAGCTAAGCGTTGGGGAGTATGTGAAAAGAATGATGGGCGAATGAAGATATTGACATGCACTAACATAACAGGAAGGCTGCTTGCTGAATACCAATCCTTGGATTGATTACATAAGTTGACAGAAGAACATATCGACTCAATTTCTATGCAATGGTTTGTAAAATTACCTCTCTCTGGGCCTGTGATTGATTCCGCACGTCTGATTTACCGTTTCGGGTCGTCGAGCCTCGTATTAGCCCCCAATAAACGCTGAATGTGTGTAAAACGAGAAACGGACGTAAAATTCGGTGCGCAGCCAAATTAAAGTGGCCTTAAAAAAAAAGTCCCGATGGTTGTGTCGGAAAAACACGTCAAAGAATTTTTTAACCCTACAAAGAAGAAAATAATTTAATTACCGACTCTTGCCGAGACGCAGCGTGATGTGTTCCAAGGTATCCATTAAAAAAACGACATTGTCATGGGCCATTACAAGGGCGAATTTATTTCAGGTAGGGATGGTTTGGTAGTAGTGTCGAGAGGTAGTAATTACCAGCGGTGTCTTCTGTCTAAGTGTGCTCGCCGGAGCTGAGAATCTGGCTCTACTATCGGAGATAATTATTCCTTTATTGCCGGTGGGGAGGAGTTTCTGGGGAGATTGAAACAAAGGGAACGGAACAATGCAAAGTGACCGAGGCCAAAGGGAGGGGAATTATAAAATGGGATGTAGCAGAAAAAATCAGCTTATTGCCGAAGACCAAAAAATAACGCTAGTCATTAAAATTACATCCAGGCCCTCCAAAATTCAACCATCAGCTTCTCATACTGGAGGGTCATACGGGAAAGACGCACAGATTCTTGCAAGGGAAATCAACGAAGGCTATTAAGTTGAAAAAAAGATATTTAAAAATACCATCAAGGAGCACTTAAAAAGCAAAAGGAATCATATAATTTGAAAACTTGGGTGAGCATCGACAGAGCAAATTTGTTTGACTGTAATGCAATGAAATTATTAAAGGATGCACATAAATTTGATTGCAACCATATGTGTTGCGATAACCAGGAAATCCTTCTACCTACGTAAAAAATACTCACAAAGTTGGATTTTGAACTAAAGTTTTCGCATTGTGGGCAAAGACAATGGATAAACAGTAATCGAGTACGGCGCAGATGATGAAGAACCGGACACAGAACCAGACTCGAACTTTTGAACCGAAATTACTTTAAAGGTAACAACATTAAGAAGCCAATATGGTGGCTACCTATTACGACGGAAACACTAAATTAACTCTTTAATATGTGATTGGGTTATCATATTACATTGATAAATTAAATTAAAATTGATATTGTGAATTTTTACTTGAAATTATGCAATTACAGAGCAGTGAAAAAGACCATTTCCGTTAAAAAAATTGAGAGGAATATTTTGCTCAGATAACATTACGAGTATTTTGATAAATATTGAGAAAAAGCGGAAGAGAAGAATATATAGCTTCGTCCAATTCAGAAAAAAGAGTTTAAAAAAATAAACAAATACACCAGTAAGGAAAAGGTATGTCAGCGTACTTCGGGTTTATCAAAAAAAGGGGGCGATCTACATTTAATGCGTGTTCATTCAGCCATATAATAAGTATCATACGCTCAATTTAATCAAAATAATGCATGTAAGCACGTCGGTCTTTATTATAAATTACTGATAAATCTTATAAGACCAAATTTGGTGGAAATCACATGAAAATTAAAATATAAACTAATTCGTTTGCTGATAACCAAAAAAGCATGAAAGGCATTTTCAATGACAGTTAAAATGCACGAATGGTAGCTTTCGTACATACTGCCATACAATGCCTTAAAGACTTTTCGGTGACAAAATATTTTGCAAATTTAACTCGCACAACTAACCTTCTATCAATACTGGATGGGATTGCCATTATTACGGCAAATTATGGAAAAGGAAGCTTAACTATGACGAATCAATGAAGGAAATTCCAATGAAATCCGAGACTAGCTTTTTCCCTTTTGTCATTGATCAGCAGAAATAATCTCCTGCGTAATTTTTTTATTGAATTAACAGTTTTTTTTTAAATCACAGTTTCGTTTCCTGGAGGGTTCTTGGGAGTCAATAAACGAACCTATTGATGTTGAATATTCATCCAGCAATTCATAGGCAATACTTTGACTTTGTTACCTAGTACCCGTTTATAAATACAATATTTCTTATCATAACTTCGTTCTAATTGGTTGTAAAATGTCTGAAGCGATTTACACTATCCTATTTTTCTCCTTGGCGTAGCGCGCTTTCCGAGTTATTTATGACGATGGACCGACTATGGCCGATTGATTACTTTTAGGCGATGCTGGTGGGGTGGGTTTCATGAAGCGGGAGGTGAAAATGTAAGTACGGCAATGCCCTCTGAGAGACTTGATGCCCTCCTGATCCACGACCTCCTCCAACCGCCAGAGCCCTACAGGGCGGAAGAGAGGAGGGACCCCAAAGATGACCGAGGAAGGAGGGCGATGGGTGGGGACGAGGGTGAGGGCAGGACACTCGATTCATTTATATTCTCCCCGCGCGGTGGATGTAAGTGGAAGCATCAACGGGAGAGCTTATATTTCCTTGAAATTTTTCTTTGACGCTGCCGAGCGGGAACGTTTCCAAGGGTCCAACTACAGTCGAATGACCTTTTTTTATCTTTTTCGAAAACGAAAACCTTTTAGACGCAACAATAGTAAGGGTTATGACAGAGAGGTATGGGGAAGAGGGAGCTTGAGACAGCGAAAAGAGAGGGAGTTTGGGCAGTAATGGAAGTAGGAGGGTGGAAAGAACAAGTGGACAGTTCAGGGGATGGACCGGACAAAGGAGTGTAGTGGGGTGACAGGGGATCCAAGAATTCTTTCGATGCCACGGACCTGGACACATATTTCTTGGAGCATTTTATGTTCGATTGTAGGTACACCTTCGCGAACATTTTTGCATGAGATGCAAACTTGAGATGCTTCTTGAAATACTAGGCCGGTACAGGAAGAATGAGCTCGTCGTTCTTGTACCAAAGGGAACACATAGTTGCCATGCTATTAAATAAGTGCATACATTACCTTATTATAACAAATCATTGGCAATTTGAAGCCCTGATACTTTTTACAGTAGTAAATTCGATCGTTCTTTTAAGGGAGAATGAATAATATTAAAACGTTTAATGTAGAGAATTGAGCAGTCAAATATCAAGTCATTTTTCTTACATTTTTGTGTATTCGACGACGTGCTAATGATGTTTGGTGTTTTTGGTATCTTGTCTGAAACGATATGTCTTGTCTCGTACGTCAGAACCGCCTCCGGTTTTAGTAGAAATAGATTTGCCACCCCTCTCCAAGACACGGTCGCAGATCATTCTAAGACTATAATATTATGGAATCACCGGTGTTTTACGGTAAAAAATAAAAACCAATTTACAAATTCTTGTAATTTTCTCATGCAGTGCCTTAAAATGACAAGAAATGTGTTCGAAAATTAAACCACGTTTACGTTTTGCAGAATGTTTAGTTTAGGATATGCTATTTTACTTTTAGAATGGTTTTAGACGAGTTGAAATTTAAATTTTGGCTCAGAGAAACAGCTCAAAAATACTGGTCGCACACATAAAAATACACACTATTTGAGGGCATAGGTAATTAAAAGACTTACTTGTATATTAACAAAAAAGCCTCGATTTGACGATATAGATGATATTACTACAATGTATTCGGAACAGTTGACACTCGATAATTGATTCTTACAGGTATGACATAAATTTAAAAACACACTTCTTATTAAAATTTATATTCTTTTATTTGTAGAAAATTTCTATTTCCGAGAGGGGAGGGGCACGAAGAAAACCAATCATCATTTCGTTTTAAGGTTTATCTGTGAAAAATCTTATAACAATAAGCATAGATATAAAAAATAAATGCGAAATTTTTGGTACCCAAAATAAATGTAATCATTTGGCGTGACAGAAATGATACTTCATGAGTTGACAAGGGCAAGGCAGGACTTCACTCACTTCTCACTCTACGGAATACTATTAAATTTGTAATGCGCTGCAATTACCTTTCTCCAAATAATAATTACCATATTTTCAAATATATTTCTGCTTACAGAAATCCACCCATTAATCACTGTTAATTAGGCTCGCGTTTAGTTTAAAATGAATTGAACCTGAAATGCACCACATGTTCCCCGTATTAAAATTATAATGATCACCTCGCATTATTTCGCATTCCAATGGCTGAATAAAAGGCTTTCCCAAACGAGATCTGATATGAAGAAGGAGGTATGAAGAGAGAGGAGATTTTAATAAAAAAACCCTAATCGAGGGAATTATTATTACTCTATTTTTGAACTTTGGACAAAATAAATTATTAGGGAGGAGATTGAACAGTTGATAATTAAATGAATAACTTTTTTTTAACCATCTTCCTTTGACCGTTATTTAAATAGGTTGAAATCAATTAATCATTTTTATCTTCCATCTCCTTATATACAAACAATATTAACAATAATTTGCTTTGATTTGAATAAGAGTGTATAATTTTCACGTAGTAATTAAAAAGTTATCCTAGGTAATCGATATTTATTTAAGTCTTTCAAGCCTTTTTCTTACATAAATTAATAGGTCGGTGGCTTTGAAGTGGAGCACAATCTACTAATTGCGTGTGATTGCCGCTACGAAACTCCAAGAAAATATCCGGTCAGCTCAATTCTCTACCAAACAAATTACCCATCCGAAAAAATAACCAACAAAATTCAAATAGTGAGTGTTGCATACGTAAAATTAGATTTTTTCTTGACTTAATTTAAAGATTAAGATTTTTTTCTCTTTATAAAAAGTATAAGATATAAATAATTCAATACGAAGAGCTACATGCAACTTTTGTTATTCCATGGCAGACTGCACAAATTCATATAAAGATATTGTTTTTTCACCGTGATGGGGCATAAGATAAAAAAACATGGAATTTCACAAATTTTCTGTCGTATTTGCCGTTCAAGTTGTCAGCGTACTAAATGTCAAAGTTTTGGATTTTTTGCGAGTAGGTTAAATATTTTTGTGTTCCAGAACTGCACTATATAACTTCCAGTGATCTGTGAATTTACCCAGTCAACAATACATAAGAAAGGGCATAATATCGCTAAAACATAATGCAGTCTTCAGTTTAAAAAACGGGTGCTAAACCTGACAAACGTAAGAGATTCCTAGTACGTATTTTATGTGTGGCCAATCTTTATCAACAACACTACAGCTGAGTGGGTGAGGGTGTGGACCGTGGAGACCAAGATAATTTTAGGTAACTAAAAAATTGTAATTTCGTTAATTAGTTTGAATAATTAGGCTTAAGATGCTGAAAGACTGGAATGATTGGAAAGATCTAAGTGTAATAAGAAAATTGTATTAAGACAAAAAGCGGAAATAAGAACTGATGATGAAAGCATAGAGGTGGACATTGAAAGAGAATGGGCCATTGAAAAAAATATACATATATGCGTATTCATTCTAAGAACTTCAGGTAAATTCTAGAATATACATAACAAATGGAAATTGGAGGGAACATGTTGAGACAACCAAATGTTAAGTATGCCAAGGACCAGGCAGTGATTGCAAAAACAGAAAAGAAACAACAAGCAATGAGTGAAAGAGTTATATCACAAAGACGTGGATTTTTGAAATTACAATAAATACGTAAAAATAGGGAAAAACTGTATAACTTGTAGTGGGAGACGGTCGATCGAAATCATGCGAAGAATAGTTCAAGCTGAGAAGACGTTCATGAAGGGGAAACTAATATGTTCAAGGAACTTGAGGCTGAAATGAGGGGAGCAGTTCGTCAAAACGTTCGTGAGGAGCGTTTGCTGTGGGGATCATAGACATGAAACAAGGAAAAAATGCACATCGGAGAACAAAAGGCTTTGAAACATGGTTTTGGAGGAGAGCTCTGAAGTTGAAAGGACAGACAAAAAGAGGAACGATGAAGTATATAGAAGAGCAGATGAGAAAAGGATCATATCGAGAACTCTACGGCAAAGAAGAACTAGAAGGATTGGACATTGCCCAAGGGGCGATGAATGAATTGGAAATATAAAATAAGGGAAAATTGAAGGGAGGATTTCTCTAGGAAGGTCAGGAGACGAATTAAGATGGACGTAAAACGGAGAATCTGTCAGGTGGTGAGAGAATTAACAAAAAAGGGAAGAAAATACTACACCTACAGACCATAGGAATTAAAAATATAATCAAAGATGATGTTGAAAATGTATTGCGAATTCCATTACATTATTCGTTACGATATAAGAAGATATAATTAAAATAAACCTACAGATATATAGAGCGGATAGGATTAAAATAAATGTTTTCCACCGACTATAAGAGTTCAGAACAACTGTCAACCAAATAGCACAGGAAAAAAGGCAGATTATTTCGCAACAATATTTTCTTAGTGTATTCTATTAATTATTGGCTGATTGTCCCAAATACTGGAAGTAGTAATTTAAACTTAGATCCTGAAACTGGTAAGACGGATCTCCTCCAGTTAAATATCTCGGATTACCTATAGTTCTCCTCGGAAATTCCGTCCCTAAACATTTCAGAGGTTGCTTATACTTTGAGCTAATAATTGAAAAATTGTTTATACTTATGCGCTTAGAAGAACAAAATGCATATATTAGGAAATACATTTTGAATATTAGCATTTTAAATGCTCAATACAAAAGTAGACGTAGCTTGTGCGGGGATAGTGATACATCTATTAGAAATGCAATAGATCGTTAATACCTTATAATTCAACATTAATAAACGTTTTCAGTGAATGGCAGACATTAAAAGCGTTGAGTTTCCAGATATTGCAAAAGTATCTCTGGGAGTTGCTACCTGCAAACCCGTGGGGGTGGGGGTGTAGGGAACCCTGGTCGAGTCCCTGCCCTAAGATGGTTGTACCCGCCTCTTTCAAGCCAGAGGGCCTGCCGCTAAGGAACAGTTGGTGGGTTGGGGTGCGTGCCCCGAAAATAAGCGGAAGGAGGAAGATGCCCATCCCCCCACACCCTCTTCCCCTCTTTCCCTACAAGATCGTTGTTGTGCTCGTCTTGGAGTCAAACGCGTGCCTTCAACACTCTCAAGGCGTCTCTCAATCCTCTTCCTCGACACCAATCTCCCCTCCATCTCTAGCCCGCCGCCTCTCCACATTGCACCTTCCCTCCGTCACCCGTACACCGCACGCTCTAAATGGAGGCATATAACCTTTTCGGTGCGGTTTGACAGGTCTCTGGGTTTCGAACCCATCGCTAGTGACTCCCCTGCAGCCTCTCTCTGCCTCCTCCCGATAGAGCAGTTCGGCTTCACGGCTGACAAATGAGCGAGGCCTGACGAATAATGAGGGGAGGAAGCCTAAGACTAATGGAGGGTGGGGGGTGGATGTGGTTTTTTGAGTGACGGGGAGACGGAGAGTGAGTGAGTGAGAGTGCTTAGTGTCAGCTGCCGCCTTCGAGTGTGGCAACGTTTTGGGAGTAGCGGCTGCGTTAATTCTCCGATTGCCGTCGGGTGGGGACTAATTCGTGGCGGGGGTGGAGGAGGAACACCCTAAGGCTGCGCGAGGGGTGGCAAATCGATGGCGCCCGTAGGAACGTCAAATTCGGAGAGGGACAATGGCGACCCATCTCGAAAAAATTCTCCTCAAATGTTGTCACACCGAGGTCTCTTTAGTTCTTCCTCTCTCTCTCTCTCTCTGCCCTTCAATGCTGATGCCCTTATCTCCTTCCCGGGTGGGTTGATGTACCTATGGGCGCCGTACTCCATAAACAATGCGGGGGTCTTTCTCTAATGTGGCACTCAAGTCGACTCGCTCGTCGTAATCGACGAATTTACGGCACGACCGGCCATTCCTTTCACACGCACATTTGTAGGAGTTTTTGTAATATTCCTAGGCTCAGTGAAATACTCTTAACCGGCCCGTAGAAATAACGCCGATGGATAAAACTACGCAATTGGACTAAAGAAACTAGTATTTGATTGTTCCAGCCATCGCCAAATTTCCAGAGTCTTACCTGTAGGCTGTAGCGTCTAAGATGATCTATTGAGCACTTTTAATTTTTCCAAAAAAGATTTGCGTCGAATATTTATGGTTAAATAATTCCCTAACGTTGCCCACTGTAAGAATTATCCTACCTAAAAATGAATACCATGAATGAAAAATTCAATTTTACATTTCTCCACCACGTTGCTCACTCTAACTGCGGCTTTCTTCGTATATCACGAATCAAGATCAAAATTGGTAATCCATATTTCTCACCACCCTGCCATGCGTGCCTTACTTGTATAATGGGGGCGCCCATATAGAAGAAGCGCGATAAGAGCATGTTGAATGCTGCTCCATCACCGTAATCTACTTCGCCGTTTGACAAATCGACTTGCCAACATTTAATTTTCGTGCACAGTTCTATTTCAGTGATAAGAAATGCCAAACTTTTTAGTTGAAAATTCGTAGACAGCGAGAGAGTACAGCGGGAGAGTACAAGAGTTTTACATTTAAATGGAATGCTTTAAGTTTTCTCTGCTCATATATTTGGCATGGAGGCAATTATTAAGACTTTTACATTTCCCCCTTTTTCCGGTATTTTCAACATTACCTTTTGCTGCCAAGTCCATGCCAATGAATGATATATTCAAATTTGTTGCTCATGTGCGATTTCTTGCTCGTATTATTCGAATTCATAAAATGGAAGATGGAAAGATGGAGAGAGATAGATACAAACGACGAGGTGTTAGGCGTACTCGGGGAAGATAGAGAATTGCTGGAGAAAAGAAAACAATTGACGAAGAAAATATTATGAGATAATGAGAGACATTACGACGACCGTATTGGAAATGTTAATACATGGAGAACAGGGTAAAGAATACACGTTTAAGGAAGAATGAGGAGAAATAGGAAGTACATTACTCTAAAGGATAGGAATACGGCAAGAAGTATAAGTGTTGTTTGATGGCCCAGAAGTACTAGAGAGCGCGCATGCATTCTACATCTTCATCTTTCTTTCCAAGCGACAAAGAATATATGTGGCAGAAGGTGTTAAGTCGTCACACATTGAGGTAGGATAGGATTTTAAGAATAAAAGAGCACTTATTTTCTGGTTTTTTTCATTGTTCGTGTGTTATGTTTATTACTGTTGTGCCCACAAGTTTTGGAAGGGAAAAATGGTTTCCCTTGACATCTCGTTTTGGTTTCACCTGCCAGTTCAATACGGAGCTAATATCATTCCCTTAGTGCCATTGTACGTGTATGTGTGTGTGTGAATATATATATATATATATATATATATATTTGATTTTTCGGGTACCAGATCTTCCTGGGAAACCATAACCGGCACAGGGAAAGGAACTGGCCCCCCTACCCTGATGTGTGAATATTCACACGCCGTATAGGGCTTGGTACATGGGTGAGCTCTACCATCACCTACTAAACCGACCTTCGGGTTGATTACTGTGTTTATGGTTTTTATATATATACATATATATATAACCCATATTAGGTTATTTATTATATAATGTGTATATATAATATATATAATGTGTATATATAATATACATATATAATGTATATATATATATATGTAATAGATAGAGCCTAACAATTAATCATTGTGTATCCAGAGAATCCCAACACATTATTTCGAATAACAATGCCACAGTTTACGTCCATAATAATTTTTCACGGGGTACGTTACGCTTGACGCGTACGCAAGATGTCTTTCTAGCACAAAAAACGCCCCTTCTTTAACTATTCATTATATTGTATGCTTGCTTAAACTTAGCTCTTTTATTGCAGCTCCCCAGATGCCCCCAACGTATTTTTCTCATGCAATGACTCAGATAAAATCTTGTGTAAAATCCGATAATAAAGAAATTTTTTTATTGGTGGAGGCATTTCAATTAAAGCAAAGGAATTTCCATAAAATATACCCCTCTCTAGCAACCATCACTCGGCTGAAAGAGGACAAAAAACTTCTGATTTGATTCCTGCATAAAAAGTGGAAAATACGATAAAAGTAATTTGTTTGCTAAAATATGATAATATTTAGAGAATTTATGGGATCAATATTAGTCATATGTAAGCAAACAGTGCCGAGAAATGCGTTCGTTCAGAGAAAATTCTTTCTCGCATTCTCAAAGCTCAAGCTCTTCAGGTCATGTCTAGAAAAGGTAGGCCTTTAAATACAACGGATGCACTTAAAAACACTTGAAATTTCTATTCATCGAGAAGGGTTTGAGAGGGTTGGAAGAGGGGGTGTCAGCCTGTCGTTATTGCCTAAGAGATCAGGAAGAGATAGCGCAAGGAGCATATGCCACATTTCAAAAGAGCAGAACTGCCTTTCAATCCTTTGTCAGCAGATGGCGCCAAGGATGGATGGCCATTAATACCTATTCATTGGGTTCGCTTTATTAGTTCATGCCTTCAACGTCTTATGGGGTGATAGTTATCTACATTTTTTTCTTGGTTCTTAAGGAAAACAGAGCAAGAATGTAAGATCGTACCTTTCAGTACGTGCCACCTATTTTAATTTAAGTTACATCTACCTCTACAGAATACCACGCAAGCCGCCGCAAGGGCGTGAGGCGGGGGATGTTAGGTCACCAAAAGTTACCTCATATAGCCAATGTTCTAATCTGCAAAACAAGATATTGCAATGGACAACAAAAATTGTCCAAGTAATGCCTTCCTTAAAAAGATAAATAATTCAAGTAATTTCCAGAGTTCGACACTACACCAAGTGAAAAATAGCATGTGATGGCCGGAGTGAGGGAGACCAGATGATTTTTCACGTCTATTCATTCGTCTATTGCAATTTTTTATTTATCAGGTTAGGGCTCCTAGTTAACCACCTTTCGTTTCTAGATTTTACCCAAAATAAGGACTCATGTCCGTGAGAAGTGTTGTCTCTCTTGCATTACTGGTACCAGTGATCAGTTCGAACTTTGGAATTTAAATGAGATATAATAGTTGAAGTTACTTTTTGAAGGAGATCAATAAAACAGCAATTATGAAAAAATATTAATTGGTGATTACTTGATTTTCTAAATTAAGCAATATAACGTTTTAATTAGTTATCGCGTTGCATAAGAGCCCACCCTTTCAATCAGTTTTCTTTATTTGTCTCCTTAGTGTAGTCGGTGGAGTCGTTACAAACAGTATATTTTTCATGATATCTACGACGGATGCTGCGCGCTTTCGGTGGATCGAAGGATGCCATGTGTATGTGGATGTAGTGGATTAGAAGTAGAATATCTGGTGACCTAATAATACCCCCTGCCACTTTGCCTAACCAACAGTGGCTTATCCTTAGGCTAACGGAGCAGTGTGTTGCTGTAGAAAATCGGATGTGATGACTTGACTATGACGTTTACCATCAAAACGATGGCCATGTAGGATGCGGAATTGCTTTGCTTCCTTACCTTCCGTCTTAGACTCTTTTTGTAGCACCGTCACACCGAAATTTCGCGTATCCAGAAATTACACGGGCACTTAACATCACGTTCAACGAATGTCTAGGAATGTGTGAATCAATGGGAACAAAATCAGGTCAACTCCCAAATTTTTTCTAGGTTAAACCATACATCGCATCAAAGCTGTATTCTATCAGGCCATTCATCATTTCATATGGGGATGAATGCACCAGTTGAAGACGCATGGCAGAGAAGTTAAATGAAAGACGTTTCCATGACCAGCGGCATACAAGATTTTGGATAACCTAACCTAATGTTTTGGAGAGCAATTAACCAAATTCAATAAGACTTTAATTGAACAGGTATACTTTTTTTCATTACTTCCCATGAAATGGGAATGTTAGTTATCATCGCTATTCAATATCGATATTATCGATTGTAGTACCCCGTGGGGTGCTAGATTCCACAATATCGATAAATTAATAGATTCAGAAGAATACACGTGTCAACTTTCAAGAAGTTAGGTTTCATTAGTTTCAGGGAACTGTGATGAAAATTTCAGAGAAGAGTGTTATTCCGCAGCCAGTATTTTGGCCTCATGGGAGAGAATGTTGAAACAGGGATTGGAAAATAATCAGAAGAAATCCGATAGATTTGCTAAAAATTGCTAGGAGAAGATAGTAAAAGTGGTGACTATGTTGGAGGAATAAGGTTGGAAGCCCTTGATTTCCGAAGAGACCATACATAAAGGCCTTTAAAAGGTACAGGAGACGTGAGTTTTTTGACAGCACCTAGGGAATTATCATGGCATCTAATTATATTGACAGATTCGACCACCGAGATAAATAAGAGATGGGTACTGTCTTCGAACGATTCAAACACTTGTTCTTCTCTCGTACTGTTCGAATTTATAACCAAATTGAACACTAACAAGTAAATATAAGGACTATTCTGCTTATTTACTAAAAGACAGAAAGTAAATGACATAGTCAATTACTTCATGATATATGCAGGCATGTTTGTATGCATTTGTACGAGTGCTTTTTTGTATAGTCTAATACACGTATATTCAAATGTATTTAAAGACTAATAGTTTTGCATGTATGAATGGTATCCTACGACTCCCAACCACATGAGCCTGCGGGGTATTGTGGTAGATGTAGAAGGCATCTCTACTTCACGTAAACTAATCACTTATTTTTCACTTGATTTCCTCTTCCTCTCCTCCTCTTGTGTACTATATACACGATATACCTATTCCATTGCCTCATTGTTTTTACAAGCCTTGTTTCCAAAGCGTTTGTAAGGTGTTAGGTATTACCTACCCTTTTGTTTGTGTGTAAACATCCTCATTGAATTAGTACTTTTGATTATCGACAGTCGCGACTCCAGCATCGATGGGCACACATTAAACAGGTTGAAAGAAATAATTAAAGGAGTTTAGAAGAAAGAAAGACATTTGCGTTCGAGGAAAAGATTGAAATTTCTGGAAGAATGTCCTCCACGGTGCGGTGGCCGAAGGGGGAAGGACGCCAAGGACGAGCGACGGATGCGCCTGGGAGCGGAGGCAACGCCCTCTTAGCATACGTGCCTCTAAACCCTGACGCGCGCTTCTTCCCCGCCTCTGTGTTCGACCCCGAGCACGCGTCCTACGTGCAAAGACCCACGATTAGCACTCTCCGGAGAGCGTCCGTGGAAGGCAGGGGCGGGGAGCAGCGAAGGCAGAGGGAAAACATGCTTAGAGACCCGTGCGAAGAGATGGAAGGGGGAAGTCGTCACATCTCGCCATGTTTGTGCTTATGGATGAAATCCTTTATGGGCATAGCAGGAAGGAAGATGAGGCGCGGAAGGGAGAAGACCGAAGAGAAATGTCCCCACGAGTGGAACAGCACGACACTGAAAACATCAATGACCCCATACATCAAAGATTTTAATTTGCGTTGATGAATGAGTTCTTGAATTCAATGGAGTTTTACTTAATGAATCTTTAGGGGTCCTTTTATTCCATTCTTTACGGGTCATTTTGTTTTTACCTTATGAAATCTGTTACGTTCTCTTAACATGACCTTAGACACGAGAATTGAATGAACAAACTTACAACATGCAGTACATTTCTAGTTTAATATCCACGGTTGACACTCAAGTGGCCTAATATAAAGTGGCATCGAGGTTTAAATGGTTTTTTGTACCAGCACTACAAGTGGGCGAGTGAAATTCAAAATAGGTTGAAATTATGAAGAATACAATGAAATCAATCTTGTCCATACGTTGTTTATCGCAACCCAAAATTTCCACACTTTTATGAAATGTAGAACCCAATTTCGAGTGATTTAATACTAATGGTGGAATAACTTAAGAAATTAATATTATCTTTGCTTTCTACAGAAATGAACTTTATTTGTCAACTAGTTTCGTTTACACTGTAACATCCTCAGGACTAGAGGATGTCCACTAGTCCTGAGGATGTTACAGTGTAAACGAAACTAGTCGACAAATAAAGTTCATTTCTGTAGAAAGCAAATATAATATTAATTTCTTAAGTTAAACATGGATTTCTACAACGTTAAGGCCTCAACCATTCAGTGCATAATGGTGGAATTATGGAATTGAAATCTTCCTAGGAACATGGAGAGCATCCCAACGACACCTACCGTCGATATCTTGAGGATTCAATGGTCTAATCAACAGGCAAAATGATAGGGTCATAAGCAAAATGGGTAAATATAAATATATGATAAATATATGGAGGATAGCATTTACCATCAAAATTGATCGCGGATTTTAAGAGCAAAATATAAATTCTTGCACGGTTTGGAGTAGACTATTGCATGTTTTTTTATTAATCCCATTAAGAAAAACAAGTGCAAATATGGACATTGAGCACAAAATACCCGCATCACACCAAAAACAAATAAGTAATTCTCTAATAAATAAGTTAACAGTCACTACTCTCAGGTAGACCACTGAAACGCTAACCTCTTCTTTAAAAGTGAATATTTTCAATGTTTAGAAAAATAATTATCTATAACTACGTTTACAGAAGCGAGGTTTTAGAGAATCTAAGAGTCGAGAATTACCGCTTGCAATTAATATATTTGAAATAGTATTGTCAGGTAGAAATAAAATTATTGAAAAAGTGTATTTGTAAATTAATTAAGGAAATCTAATTCAATCCATCCCTAATAAGGATGCAAAAATTTATACGATTTAGAATTATTTCTAAAGAAAAAACAAGCGATAATACAGTATTTAACTATTCTGTACCCAACTATCATGTTTACAGTACAACGCAAATGGGTAGGTGTGGTGATGTTATATACGTGAATGGTCTGAAAAGTTTCCGACCTCAAAAATTTCAGAAAAATTGTCTTGTATCTTTTTGACACTTTTGAGACGACCCTTACAAAAAGGGATTTAATGCAGGATGTATCGTTTTCAGAGCATACAATCCACTAGATGTAAACCCACTCTAAAGAAATGATGTTTTACTGTTTATGTGCGAACCACCTAAATTGGGAAAATAAAATGGCATTCTGGAGAACTTTTTCAAAACAGTAAGGCAGAGAATAAGTGGATTGATTCTCATCTAAAATACCGATTAGTATTCAAGCAGTAATCACGCAACACTGAAACAAATCAAGTACGTTGGTTAACAACATAATGTCAATAAAATATAAACATTATGAAGTGAAAATGGGGCAGCGCCTATACATATTCGAATAATTCGCCTCTGCTGTTACCATCAATAAGATTTGATCACTATCAATTATTTTCACTTTTTGTTGTTTCTTGAAAAATCCACCTTATGGCGTATAGTTAATAAATTATAAGCGTTCAATTAAAATATGTCTCGAATCAAAAGTTACATGAAAAATCAGAAAAGTTAATAGAATTACAATGATAATCAAATAACAGAATTTGAGCACAAAGGAGAAAAACAACGCGTTTAAATGAAGCCCACACCACAGTATCCAGGACATTGTTTTTAGAGAATACGAGAAAAAAACAATCAATTGAGAAAATTTATTATATTATTCGTTTATTATTCAATGATCTTAAAAGCCAGAAAGGTTGAAGGAAATGTGTTGATAAATTACTGCAGTAAAATTTTACTTCTGTTCTATCGATTTTTCCCGAACAGCAGTGTTATTTTATAGTTTATCTGAGTAAACTTATAGATAATTAATTGTAATTGCTGGCCAGAGTAATAGTTTCCGAGTTATCCCCATAAAATGACGTGTGTTTATATGGGAAAATATAAATCTATATTTATTTATCCATTCTCTCGAATGAATAAATATGCACTAACTTTAATGTGTGTGCCCTTACACCCCCTGTTACCCGCTCTTATGGCGTTATGCGGGGATTGCGTTGATATAGATGGTGAAATAAGTAAGTACCATAAATAGAAGAACGTTAGATAATTGAGTTAGTGGATTTTTTTAAAATTAAGCCTTGCCTAAGAAAAAAAGATAATTTTTTTAAAACAACTGTTTAACCCGGCTTCTTCCTAATTACTATCGGTCATTTCCTATAGCACACCAGAGTTGCTGCGTTTTATTTCCAACTTGGGTCATTCCTTCTACCAGTTCACCCCCCATTGCCACGTCCACACATCCTTTTCCCCGATTCCCTCAGCCTTCCCCAGGCTGGGGGGATCGAGGGAAGTCCACCCCGCCCACCCCAAGCCCACAACCGGCCGGGACTTGTGGACGCCCGACCACCCTTCGGACCACGCCCGTTCTTAGCGGGGGCGCTCGAATGAGTTCCTTCCTGAGCGGGGGAGAAGAAAACAATGGACGCCAGCACCTGCACCGTCGGAAACGGGAACGAGCTCCTCCTCCTCCCCCGCCGCTTCCCTCCCCACGGATTCTCCCGTCCCCCGACCCTATTTCGACTTTCTTCCCTCTCCGCTGGAGAGATATTATAATTTTCCCCCGGGACGGGCGGTCACACAATGGGCAACTCCGCCGCGGGGAACCCCTTGCCGAGCCATTGTCGCCGTTGGTGCCGTACGCCCGCACAGTCCGCGGGCCTCGCCGTGCATTGTCGGCCGATTCCTCCGTCTGTACGCGATGAATGAATTCGCCCATCCTCCGCGGTCGTCCAATTAATGGAGAGCGCAATCAAATGCACGTACATAGGCGTGCTCAGACGCGCATACAACAACTGGGATGCGAAATTGAAAAATGTAAATACTAAACAGCGCACCTCTCCCATGCGGGGCAGCAGAAAACAAAGAATCAAGCAAGGAGGTCTATATCTACTAGAAATCTGAAGGATTCTCGTGAATACTGTGAACATTTATTAACATTATAACATTTATGGTGTTTATGTAGTAATTGCCAGAGGTAGTAACCTACGATTGGAAGTCAGCTCTCGTAACTCTTATTTAAAGGGATGGTAATAAATGATACACAGGTGGATACTATTTAACACTATTAATCTTTCGGCTTTGTAAAATCTTAAAAACTTAGCATTGTCTAAAATATAGGGTACGGCAACATAACTTCTTGCTTTCTATGCTAATTGAATTGAAAAAAGGAAGTCATGTTGCCGCACCATGTATGTTCTTAATGCTCTCAACGGGAATAATATCATTCCTTTAAGAAAATGTTAAAACAAAGAAAATCCGTTTTTAGAAAAATTAGTAACGTCCCATAGTATCAAAAAAAAGGTGCGGCGTGATGTTGTTTTAATTTACGTCGATGTTCGGTCATGGAAAAAATAATACCCAAGTCGAAAAAGTAGGCACGCACTCATAGTACGTCGAGGTTTTTGATAAGCACCATTAAAAGAAAATCATTAAAAATATTACATATTTCTGGATTAGGGAATGCTTAACTAAGCGTGAACAAAAGTGGTCATGGATGACAAGAGCACAAATGAAGAAGATGCCACATCTTATGGGCTACAGATGTGTGTGATTGTTCCCTACTCTGCCTAGTATACATAAAGTATATCCTTCTTAAGTGACATCATCGAATTATTCGCCGACGACACGAAAATATACGTAAATAATAACCCTGGAATATTGCTGAGTATCCCATCGAAATTAGGGTAACATTGCGGACAACATAAAATAACGTAGCGTTAAAAATGAACATAATTTAAAAGAATCAACTCTTGCTGCTAAATGCTTTGAAAACAAAAACCTGCATACAAAATAGCCGGGAGCGTACGTGTGGAACTCGGAACAAATTTTGGGGTTAACTACAATCTTTTAAATACTACAAACATTAGAAGGTTGCATTTAGAGTCGTTATAGGCTGAAAAACTAAAGTGATACTCTGTTTTCCAACTGATTAATCTTATACAGAATATGCCAAAAGTATTTGGCTTCCATTGGCGAACGTTTTGAAGCAGATATTTGATAAAATTCAAAGATAAGTGGGATTTATGAAAATATTCTACGGACAGTAATTAATTGTCAAAGCGTTATTGTAGAAACTAGGGCGGGAGTCTCTCCAGCGAGAAAGAGAGGAAACTACTAAACGAAAACTATAAAAAAAAATATTAGGCTTTCAAGGATTTTGGCACCGAGAGAGAGGTCAGAAAATCTTGGTATAATGGTAGAGAAGACTACTAGGAAAATTACAAGAAAATAGACTCCAGCACAAAAGATCTAACTATGATTCTTCCTTAAGAAAATTCAAGATAACATTAAAACCAAGACCTACTACCCCCCACATCCATAATACAAAACCTTACTGTCGCTTGCCATTTATTTTAGACTCTGTGGAATGAGAAGGTAGGTATAAAAGATGTCTCGAAGGGATATTTGGAAACCCAAGTGCTATGGTAAGTCTTGGGACGACATTTGAGTGGAAGCTGTTATTCATTGAAGCTGATAACTGCAGAGTTCTCTAACCACCCTAATTACTCGTCACGGAAGTTTTATGAAGATGTGTACTTGCCTTTTAATTGGTGAAAGATAGTGACGTTTTAGACCCCTCTACCACCTAACCTTTGCTGATAGACTGAATGAGGTGAAGAGAAAATTATATTTATATTTGATTGTTTTACCGGGCGCAAGAAAGAAACTTTCAATCAAATGAAAGATGTTGTTACGTACTAACTACTAGATTTAAATTTAACCATGCATCCGTGCCAAAATCAAGTTTGTTTCAATAATATAGCTTGGAGAGTTGTGCGGGCAACCAAGAGTGATTCCATTGAAACTTTGCTGAAAAAAATGTTGCTTGTGAATTTATTGTTATTATTAGAGTCACCTTGAAAAGCATTCTCGGATCTTTTGCCGAGTCACGTTCTCAATTTCTCACAAATATGTACAATTTTATTTGGTGAGATATCAGGGAAATCCTCACCAAGAAAATATTCTACATTCTTATTTGAATTTGTCTGATAAAACAGTAAAATTAACATGTTGCATAACCAAAATATGGTGTTCTGCTCCTTTTGCATTAAATGATAAATAAATGATACCTAATGCCGATCACTTATGAATAAGATGTAATAAAAAAACTTTAACATACAGGGTTCGTCCGGAAAATAAGTGTACTGAGCTCAGGAAAAAAAATTTATTACACTTTTACATATCTTAAGCTAATATTCCTCAAAATAGGACCCTTGTGAGTCGATACACTTGTTCCAGCGGCGTTCCCATTTCTGGAACGCTCCCGCGAAGGCATCATCGGGAACCTCTCGAAGACACGTCGTCACGGCCTCTTTGACGGCGTCCAAAGTCCCGTATCGCGTTCCTTTCAAACTCCTCTTAACCTCGGGAACAGAAAGAAGTCTCTAGACGTTCTCTAAAAAATGTGGATCATTTTTGCAGTGATCCGCAAGTTGTGTCGCGATTTCCAAACGATTGAGTCTTTGATCATCACTGAGCACTTTCGGCACCAACTTCGCACAAATTTTTCGCATCTGTAATTGGTCCCTAATAATCTCGTGCACTATTGTTTTTGGCACATTACACTGCTCTGCTATCATCCGAACACTAAGACGACGATCAGAGTTCAGTATATCGCGAACTTTTCGCACATTTTCGTCGGTGAGTGTCGTTGATGGGCGTCCAGGCCGTGGTTCGTCGTCGACCTCTTCTCTGCCCTCCACGAACATCTTGTGCCACCAAAAGATCATGTTTCTGGACATGGCTGACTCCCCGTAAGCCTGGTTAATCATACCAACAGTTTCGGTAGCCGATTTCCTAAGCTTTACCGCAAATTTGATGGAATAATGCTGCTCCAAAAACTTCGGCATCGCGTTCCGTGACGTGGGTCGAGCGTGGAGGTTCGCGTTAACAGAGCTCATCACTACACCACAGCTCAGATCCGACTGCCTTTTTCAGCGTCGCTTGCCAACATACCCCCCTCCAATCGCAGCCCGTCAGAGCGGTGCTGGGCGCGCCTGGAGCGGCGGGAAAAAATCAGTACACTTATTTTCCGGACGAACCCTGTATATAGCGTATTCCTCGGAGTCGGTCATCGGCTTTAGAAATCGGCTTCCGGACGAACCCTGTAAGATTCTCATATCTTAGGGGGATTCTGAGTCACTCGTAGGAAGAATCTCTTGTACTAAATTATTTTATTTGCTGTGGTCTAAATTCATCTAAATATTTTTAAGTAAACACATACACCACATTCTTACTGTATCAACGCGATCATTACAACAACGTCAGCGTACGCAAAATATTGCAAAAATATTTTTTGATGGTCCTTGAAGGTAATTCTTTCTTGAATTTATCGTACAACATCTACATTATCCCCCGCAAGCTGTCGCAAGGGCATGTGGCGGAGGGTGTTAGGTCACCACTCGTAAAAAGGAACAAAGCCACGTGTAAAATCACCACATACATGCAAAACTATACCCACAGTGGCGTATACACTCATGCAAAAATCCCTTCATCCCACTCGCATGCAAACATATACACTATCATCCAACAAACAATTTCACCACAGGATGTAGTATGAAATCCATCCATCAACGCGCAGGCCAGAACATGAAAAGTAAGAAGGCGAAATTCCACTATGAAAAGAACATGGTAACATCTACCACAACATAAAATAACTACCACAACAAGATATATTAGCTACAAAAATCACAGAAATTATGTAATTTGGACCTTAAAAATTCAGGTCATGATTATGCTGCGGACATGAAGAACGATAATTCTAAACAGCCGTAAATAGGCATTAGGAAACGGAAATATAGAGATGGAAAATAAATATCAATATTCACTTTATGGCTTACCCATATAATAACATGTAGGAATACGTACGTGTGCCATCATAAACGTCAAAGCGCACTTAGTGTAATCCTCTGCCTGAGATTCCTAGACATGGACAGCATACGACCATGCATCGTACCATGTCGGAAGGAGTTGAGCAAACACACCACGGATGCTTACTGAGAGAGAAACGTGAGCTGGATCTTCAAGAAATATCCACGTAAGTAACGATCCAAGCGAGAAAATTTCCCGGAAGGGTAAACAATCGACTGGAATCTCATCTCAGAATCAGCGAAAAAGATCCTCCACGCACGCTTTCTTTTTCACGTCTCTTCTCTCACCTTAAGGGTTCGGTCGGTTTAGGGAGGTATTCATTCGGACAGTGCCCTACAAGAAATGGTATCGGATGCTTTGGACTCCATTGAAGGAAAAAGACAGACCTTGGAAAGGGGGGGGGGAGAGGATTTGGACCATGGCAATCTCAAAATTGAGGAAACGAGAGGAAGCTTTCGGAAAAATGAACAGATTTACCTCGTTCAACAGAAAAGAAGAATATTCAAGAAAAGAAGAAAAAGATACTACGGGAGGCAATGGAGAGAGCATTGAATGGGTATCAGTGAAATTCCAAGAAGACAATACAATTTCATACAGCGCAACGAATGTATTGCATATAATTTTTCTACCCTAATACTTCCAAAGTTGCTTAATATTTTTTCACCAAGTAAACAAACCTGTTTTAAAAATTAATTTCTCCAGTTGGATAACATTAGAGGGGATTCGTTGTCAAGCCCACTAGCACTACTCGCCAATGTTGCGGACAGGACATAATATTTAGAGCAGTCTGGTTAGAACTGGTTAGATGTGAATATACTTAAGAGACGCTGTTACATAAAGATTAAATAAACCTAAAGGGCATATGTAACTCATTACTCTACATTTAATGAGAGAAGAAAATATTGTGGTAAAATGTCTGGTAATTCAATGTAGAATACCCGATTAGCAACTGAAGCCATTTTACCGTAAAGTTAATGAAATTTTTGGTAATTGATTGAAGAATGATTTGATTAAGGTTAATTTTCAATCCACCGTCTATGACTGCAAAAGAAAATATATTTTGCTGTCTGTATTTAGCTATCTTTGACTAAAATACGTATTCCATTACGCTTATAGGCAGAGAAATGATGTCTCTGTTCATTCACGGCGTCCGAGTTGGTGAATTAAGAATTTGGCCAAAAATGAAACCATACTTACATTCGAGATATTTTTTATGGAACATATAAAAATAACTATGCCAGTTTGTATAATATTTTCAGGCTGGACGATTGCTATCCATTGATATTGATATAAATAATTGCAACACTTCAGTAATAGATCTCTGCTTCACTTTTTAATCTGTTCAGGATTTCAGTTGGACATTTAAAAATATGTATTACGATTAAATTGATAGAGAATACGAGCTTGACAATTGAATTATTTTATACCTTATCTTAATTAAAATTTTGTTAGCTTAGATTTTATTAAAATACTCCTTTCTTTAAATAAAGCGGTTCAATATGATAACCCCTACACATAAGTTTAATACCCCTCCCGTTCTTACTCATACTCATCCAAAACATACTCTCACCAAACCAGGAGTCAGAGAAAATATCATTCTGCATAAAGAAAAACACTTTAACACCGTTAGAACCAATCCTGGCTGCACAATGCTTAGGAGAGTTCCGTCACTTCGGAGGTATCCGTGGAGTACAATATGATATAAAATCGTCAAAGGAGGCTAAGTAAAGTATTTACCTTCTTTGTGTATGGCTGGATTCCACCGCGGCAAACTCTCAGAGAGGCCCTACCGCAGCCAACCTCTAAACGTCTCCAGATGTGAAAAGCTTCGGGGTGGAGGAAAGAGATAAGAGGGAAGAAGCTATTTGAGGGGGCAAAGGAGGAGCATTCATGAATACGTAAAAGATGCTCCGGCCCATCTCACTCCAAACAATGAGTGGCAATGAGGCCGCAAGGAAGTGCGGGGAAAGAGTGAGGGGGAGGGGGAATATGAGGAGGGAGAGGACGGAAATGGGGAAATAGGGGGGAGAGGAGGGAGAAGAAGAGATCCCTACACACATTTTGCCAAAGCTCTCTAGCCTTCTAGTGGTGGTGGAGTAAGGAAGGCCGGGTGAACGGCGAGGGGATCGACCTCCATCTATACACCCTCGGAAGCCGGAATGGTATATAACAATAAAGTGTCCCTCCCACGCAGCCGGGAGGGTGTAATGGAAGGGGGCGATCCGTATGACGGTTTGAAGTGTAGCCATGGAAGGGGAATGATCCGTGGCCGTTTGAATATACTGGGAGGCTGGGAATGGTGGATACAACAGCGAGGGGGAAGGAGAGATGGGGAGAGTATCGGAATCCATCGAGACGCACCCCTAAAATTTCCCATACACTCACTCCCTCCACCCTCTGCCCATGCGACTCCCACATAAGCAATGCTCCCTCTCCCAGTCCGAACTCTTCCCCGCTTGTGAGCTTCCCGGCGAGTTTTTCAGCCATTCCGTAGCGAAACTTAGGTCTTTATTAAGATTTTAGGGGGTCTTTTATCCTTAGTCTAAAGTAAAATGATATCAAGAACCTAAACAAAAAAATGCTCCCTGTCTTTGATATTGAGGAATGAAAATAGATGAGTTTCCTAAAATGTATACGTGGGTCGTTCAATAAGTCCCTAAAATAAAATAGAAAACAATTTACGTTGAGTAGATTTGTTTTTATATTTTTATAAAATCTTCTTATAGCTCGATAAACTTTTCCCAGCGTTTCTCCTACTCTGTCGAAAAAGCAGGGCTTCGGAAGGTCCTCAAAATAGGCATCTGTGTTGAAGATGGCCTCTTCGTTCGACGGGAATTGTTTTCCGCCGACCCATATTTTCAAGTTTGTAAATTTAAAAAAAATGCACAGGGGGGCAAATCTGGTTAATGAGGTGGATATTGTAATAATTCGAATCTTAATTCCATAACTTTCGACATCGAAATTGCGCCGGTGTGCACCCGTGCTCTGTCCTGATGGAAGAGGATTTTTTTCTTTACCAATTGAAGACATTTTTTCTTGATTTCATCGCTCAACCAGCGCAGACACAGAGTTATCTCCATTTATCGTTTGTCTTCTATGTAAGTAATCGGTGTGGATGATTCCATGTGCATTTTTTAATGTATGGCTAAACTTATTTGTCCAACCGAACTATCGCAAACATCGAGCAGATATGCCATGAACTTCATCCAACTCGAATTTTTATCTCATACGGTGTTTATCCTTTGAAATAAAAGTGTTTAATCACCGCACGAAACTCATTTTTCCCAAATAAATAAAAGTGTATTGCTTCAATTGATTTTGAAAATGAAACCACGTGATAAAAATAGCTGCAATATTAGCAGTGTGAGATGAGACTTACTAAAAGAAAATCTTTTCCGATACTATGAGCGCCGCTTTTGGATTTTCTATGATTTCTGTTATTGAACGACCCACGCATTATATAACATGTGTCGTGATGAAAAAAAATGAATGCAAAAGACACATGATGCCTTCGGAAGATTTTGTGCAGGGCTGTCGCAACAATAAGAAGAATTAATCGGGGGAAAAATTAATTTCAGATCAAAATACAAATTACCAAAAATCTTCAAAATATCACCCCTGTGCATCGATACACAAGACAGCGCCTCAGCCTGTCGTGGTGCGCTTCCTCGAAGGCGTCGATGGTAACCTCGTTCAAGCACCTTGTCACGGCCTCTATGACGGTATCCAGCGGTCCTAGATAGGCGACGATCTAGCTCCTTTTTATTTATGGAAACAAAAAAAAGTCCGGCAGTGTTACATAAAGGCGGTAGGGTGGCCGGGGCAGCATTGCCACCTTATGGTCGGTCAGGAGTTAGGTTGTGTGAGATGGTGCATCCTCATGTTGCCTAATATCGCCTTACTAACGTGTTTTAGTCTTTTCCGCAGCCTTTCAAGGAAAAATTACCGTTTACTGTCTGTCCCTGAGGGGCAAAATGCCTCCGTGGATATGCTTTTTGAGTCGGAAAAGATGATGAGCATGGCGATACCTATTTTTGAGACGGACCCAAAATGTTTCACGATTCACAATATTCGCACTCGGGCACCTTCACGCCAGATCTGTCGTGCTTTGCGTGAAAGTGCCCGATTTACTTGGATCTCGAGTAGGTTGAACAAAATTAAAATACTCTCGCAGGCCCTGCAAAGTAAAATCTGGCCAAATGGGGTTGCGTATATTTCGGTCGAGGAGTGAGGGTACGATTTGAGAGCTTTTTCACCAACCGGCTCCTTTTGCCCACAGTTTGGTGTGTTAGATGAGGTTAGAACTTAAAAAGAGGTACTCGGGTAGAGATAGAGACAGTTACATTCCCTGTGCCACCTGTTATATCCCTGGTAGACCTTTTATTAAGAAAATTCCCTGATTGGGTCGAGCTGATAAGAGTTCTTTGGCGGCATATACATTTGAATCGGGGATGCACTTTGCAATAATTTAACATCTACTCTCTGTGAAAACCGCCACCTTTAGACTGTAGCGGGGTAGAGCTTAAGGTTTTAGTTTAGGTTTTCCTGAATTTTCTCATAAATAAATTCGCTTCTCCAAATAAAAAGTAGAAACAATACATAAAATGAAAAATACAGGCTACTCTAGAGCCTAATTTATTTTTGTTTTCACCAAATTATATAATTTTTTTTCTTTCAGAAACACTCAGAGCTATCTCTATTTAACCTGTACCTTTCATAATCAATTTTTCCCGACAGTATCCTTGTTTCTGATGGCCTCCTTCAGTGAACTATTCGAGAGAACACTTCCTCACCCTCTTTCCAAAGATCACTCAACTCCAAAGTTACCCAGTGCCTTGTTCTGTTTTACTCATGGCACATATAGAGTTTCGTCATATTACTTCCAATTCTCTCCTTTTCCATTAATCATTTACCCGCCCCCCATTAGCCGTCTCCTCGCCTTAATCTTACGGGTGAGCCCTCCTCTAAGCGCCAATCCGGGACTCTTACGGAGAACATCCGACCTCTTGTCTCATCCACCCCCCCTCTCCATAGGAACCCTATCCCCAACCAACACATTCAGCAACCACCGCATTGTCTGCGCCTTCGGAGGTAGTCAGGTGCGCCCCGCAGATGAGGTCACACTTCGAATGCTGTCGAGTATTCCTATAAGCTTCAATTTCAAATTTCCACCACTTTTGTATTTTCGAGACTATGCTCTGACAGACCCAATCTCCGACGTGCCACCTGAACCAGAGTTCGTATGAAAGAATGAGAATCGACAAAAAAAATGTCTTCGAAAAATACTTAGGGATTTTCTGCTAATGAAATCACGAATATTCTTCGATTTTCATCAAAGTAAGATTAATACGATAGTAATCATTCAAATTATGTAGATTAGGTTGCTGGATTTTGTTTTGTTGGAGTCGCAAGTTAATTGCGTGATAGTTGTGTCCATCCAAAAACCTTCCTACCTTCACCGGTATATTACCGTATAATAATAATCATTCAATATTACTAGGTGCGTTCAAGTTTTAAGGTCACTCAATTTTTTTTTCTGGAATGAGAGTAGGTGAACGGATTTGACTGAGTTCAAAATAGGTGAACACTGCTTATAAATACAAGAAATAGACATCGTATTGATTTGATACTGCTGTCGCTAGAGGGAGAAGCGACTTCAATACCTAAGCTGGTGTCATTTAGGGTACAATAGCAGCGTAATTACTCATTTACTCCACCTTCGTAGTAAATACCCATTAAAATTTACCATCAATTGATTGAGGCATGTGGTGATGGTGCAATGGATAGAAAAAATGTGCTATCGTGGGTATAGCAGTTCATAAAATGCCAAAATTCGTGCTACAATGAACCTAGGTACGATAGTCTAACCCATAGACTAGCCCTTTTTCTCAGAGGGGAAAAGGGATCACTACAGAAGAGTTCTGGACGGCTATGGAATCATTGGCGTTTTCAGGATAGAGGTCAGTGCATTGAACTAGTTGATTCAGGTTTCACGAAGTTTTATTTCTTAAAGAATACCATCTAATCAATATGTTCGTCGTTTATGCTATGTTTTCGTGAGGAGAATAAAATGTCATGTTTAAGATTCGAACGCACTCCCAAAATTGTACGCTATTCAATTGGTCGTTACAACTTTAACTAATACTGCGGATAAATTTATTGTCAGCATAAGTTCTTTTCGTGAAAAACATTACAAAAAAGAATGAAATCAATTGAACGTGTAAATTTAACAGAAAGAGCGTTTACCAGATGCAAGAAAAACATTCTCAAAGAAAAATAGCTGGCGTAAGTCATGGAAAATTGTCAGAGTTAGAGCATACTCCTGTTTCCTAATACTCTTTAATTAGTTTTGAGAATTTAAATCTACATTTCATCCGAATGTTTTTTAAACAGTTTCAAGTGCCCATTACTTACGTTTTTAATAACATGACATTTTTTAAATTCGAAAATAGCCCATTCAAAAGCGATACGGAGAATATTTTGAAAACCCTCTTATGAATTTCACTGGAAGAACTCTAATCTCTCTGAACGATTTGGCGTGAGGTAATTCACTCTGACGGATAGGAAAATAAGTAAAACGACTGTATTTATTTACATCTACTCGCTATCTATAGGAACAGTTCACAGTCACAATTAACAATTACACAGTTCCCACAAGGGTGTATGAAGAGGGGTTTTAGGTCACCAGCCAGAGAAATATTAGTTCTTGCATACCCTTGAATACATGTTAGCTGATATAGAACTGTTGCGCACATACATACCTACAGATATATCATGCACTTAAAATACTAAATGCCAGCTTAAAATACCGGAAATCTTGCAAAGGTTTCCGGTATTTTAAGCTGGCATACGCGTAGATATGACATAATGTACGTGGTTTAATGTAAGCGTTGTTTTTCCGAATATTTAATCTGAATATTACTATTTTCAGCAAGAGGTGAACGTCATCAGTTGCAGGCTTTTATTTTGAAATTTTATTTGTTAATAAAAATATTCTCAGTTTTTAGTTTTTCAATCCAAATGTGATACGTGTTTCCTTAAGTTGGATTTCCGCAGTGGTGACCGCTAATTACAATTTTTACTCCCCTTCTTGCTAGCTCTAAGAAAATGTAGCTACTAATTTAATTTTTTGCGAATACTAAATAAATATTAGGATCATCATATAACCTCTTTAGCTTCTAACGGGTGTCAATAATTAATTTTAGCTCGGTTTCCACGTTGTAGATTCAATGAGATCATCATGCTTCTTGGAGTTATCACAGTTTTTTTTACTTGGATTGACAACAGACATATTGGAAATCCGAGAAACATGGAGTGATAATTAATAATGATTTAAAAGAGAAAAATTTAAGCTATAATAAAATTTAATGATAGTTTAATTTCATTAGAAAAGTTTAAATTTTTTATTTATCGATGTGGTATAATTGTTTCAAAAGAAATTTGGAGTAAAGAAGAACCGCAGCCGTTAGCCACCATCAACCTGAATGGAATAAAGAAACTAACAGGGGGGGGAAGAAAAAAATGGGGTGCGCGCAGACAATAGATGGTAAATCGTTTTTTAGAGCGGAAGAGAATTTCTACTGAATTGGACAGAATAGAAAGATTGAGTCAATCAACTCAGCATCAAGAGGAATAGCATTAACACGAAGCTTAATGAATACCACTCAATTATAATTAATTTCACGGACCATACACATTTTATTTCCTGATAACGTATATTTTTTTCAATGTGTAGATTCATACATTAAACCAGCTCACAGCTACAGAACATATTTTGCATGATCACTGCATTTCCTGCATGGGTTGAGTGAAGTGAGAGTCGGAGAATGTCTGTATATAGGATTACATCAATTGTAACTTGTAGTGTCAGCAGTGAAGTTGCAATTTCGGATGATACCATTCACTGCATCACAATAAAGACCAAATGATAATAGCTCAGTAGATTAACAAGCTCATTTTAAATATATTTAGACCACGCCGAGGAGGGCAACATTCTAATCACACCCCAATTTCTTCATAGACAGGTGGTGTACATACCTTCGACATCCAAAGCATAGTCGATCAGCATATAAACCTACATATATATTACCCTGGGCTTCCCAGGGTGCACACATGCGGAGAGTTGTAATCTCGATCTCCACGAATAAGACCATGAAGTGAGAGTTTTCACACATTCTCTTGCTAAGCAGTCATTTTTAAGTGGAGAAAGATTGAAATCTGAGACTGTTCAGGTCATGTGATTCCCTCCTTCCATCATAAGGTAAGAGTTATCATTTGAGGAGATTAGAATGAAGGAAGTATGAGGGGGGTTATGGAGAGGTCACCACGGAGGTGCGGAATTAAACCCGGGCGTCGCCGGTCGTCCCCTTCTCCATTTTCACTTATGTATTTCTCCTCCGCGCTCCCCCTTCCTCCAAAGAAGACTCCACACCTACCCATCCCCTTCAGAAACCACCGCTTTCTCTACCTCGGCCCCTCCCCCCACTTGCCGATATAACCGCACGCAACCTTTCCGAATCCCTCCTCTCCCCACCACCCTCTCTCCATCTCCCTTCTCAACTCTCTCAGAAAAGTTCCCATCTCCCCATCCCCTCTCTCACCCACCTCAGCTCAACTCCTCCCCTTTTCCCCAACTCCTCCTTCCCCCGCAACCCCCTCGGCCTCTGTGGGGAGGAGGAAGCGGAAAAGGAAGATGAGATGGGTGGAGGTGCGGAGATGAGTGGAGAGGTTCAGAGCCACGGGGGGAAAGGGTTGCTCGTGGGGAGGAAGAGGGGTTCCTTGGATGGGAGTGGGAGGAGGGGGAAAGAGGGAGGCACCTACCGTCGGTGGTGCGGGCTCGGAGTTCGGAGGTGGCAGTGATGCGGGAGGGGAGGGACGGAGAAATGAAGGTGGAGGGAGGGCAAAGTGTAGCAGATTGCAGGAAATGGAGAGTGTGGTTTCTGCGGGGGCGTGGGTGGTGGGGAGAATGGGGGGAGGGCGGCGGGCGGGTGGGTGGGAGAGAGGGTGCGGAGATTTAAAAGGGGTTTCCCAACGGCGTGAGGGAGGTGGGAGGGAGATGGGTGTGAGGGGGCGGGGTAACAGGAAAAGAAAACAGGGTGAGTGACTGAGAGGCGCGGGGACGGAGAGAAATAGAGCTTGCTGGGAAATAGTGCAGAAAAATTATTTTTACGCCCAGGAAACTATTTCAGTCGGGGTTTGGGAAATGGCGCGATCAAATTGGATTTCAGCGTCAGCATAGAAAGTGACGAGAAAATTATACTGCGATGATACGAGATCATTTTTCTTCCGATTCCATCATTAGAACGAGTGTCTTAAGACTTTTTTGAGCAGCTTTTTTTAAAAATCGTATATTCAGAAATAACGCATGAAACCGTTTGTTACCAATTTTGTACTCGCAGGTAATCATTGATTTGGCCTCCATGTTAATGAGACTTGTTAATAAAATATTTTATTTTCAATTGGCAATCAGTTTTTGCACTTAAATGGAACACCTAAATAAAAATGGAATCATTCTTTTCACAATGAGGACAATTTGTTATTAATCTACCGTCTAGTAAATTTGCTTGTAAATTTTATAACGCAAATTTAAAATATATTATTGAGTACAATTTGAAATATCAAGGCTAAACTTTGAAAATCATGATCATCGAAGCGACTCTGTTATTTTCAAGTACATTTCGATATTGAAACTTGAGAGATTTTAACCCCGTGGCCATATTCTCGTTACCTACATAATGCATATAAGATTTAGATCAACATAAAAATACGAAGGTGTGACCTAGAACGAGCTGAATGTTTGCTTTTTTTGCGAAATCGTATGATTACTTTTTACCGGAAGTTAAAACGTATCTATTTCAACTTCGAGTAAAAGAATTTTTTGCCAAAACAGTACATTATTCTACTCTGGAAAATAAAGAAGACAAAAGTAACTCCAGTAAAAAACCAAACCAAAGAAAAAACGATAGTATGAAATGTTAAGTTGGTATTTCATGTTACCTATATCAGCCTTCAAAATACTGTAGATTTATTTGACGGAATGCTAATTAATGTAGATCCGCAGCAAATCAATTTGATCGATCGTGCAAAATAAGCAAAAATTATGATTAAAATAAAATACATCTCTAATACCAAGTGGATTTCCGGATATCTACCAACATCTTTTGCTAGTGAAATTCCACTCACACTGCTTCAGGACGTCCTTAGACAGGGGCGTAGTCGAGTTTGCTCCGAAAGTGTTCCCCATTAATGTCACTTTAGTGTGGCCTGAAGACTCTTGGGGTTGTGATTGAATCTACGACATCACAAGATGCCAAGTATATCCTGAAGTCAGCCTTCGATACCAAAATATCGCAAAAAAACCAACGCAAAGCATTACCCTAATAGCGTAGAACCCTACGTTAAATCAAAAGTATAAATATCAGTATCTCGGTAAAAAAATTACGGATAATTTGCAATGGAATTGATAATTGATTACTTTCTAATGAAACGCAATTTTCATATTGTCCCCGAGCACCTACATATGATATGATACATGTGATATATTTACATTCAAGTCATATTCGAGCG
The DNA here is from genome assembly GCA_037158775.1 of Hetaerina titia. Classification (NCBI taxonomy): domain Eukaryota; kingdom Metazoa; phylum Arthropoda; class Insecta; order Odonata; family Calopterygidae; genus Hetaerina; species Hetaerina titia. The sequence continues at coordinate 121,970,781 of CM073768.1, forward strand.
TTCAGTCGAACTTGGGAGAGGCGTTATGGTTAATTTTTATTATTTATAATTGTATGTGAGTTATAGAGAGGCACAGCAGCTAACAATAGGCAACTAGGTTTTTTAATTTTTGGGCACTTAAATTCAATTACGTCGAAATCGCTAATTGTTCGAGGAAGGAAAGAGCTGGTGGCATATTGTTGATGAAATATATTTCTCTTATTTTATCCTGTTGATCTAATCTAATAAAATCCTGAGGTGCCCTAAGAATACCTACCATCCCTAGATGAAACTAATAAACCCTTCATATTTCCCAAAGTCTTAGCCTGGCTTTACTCCCTTCGTATAAGGAAGGAGAACTGGTTTTTGGCATGAATACCTTAGGGAAGAAAAGTGAGGAAAAAATAATGACGAGTGTCAACTCGAGGAAGATGGGGCAGACGAGTAAAGACAAAACTAATGTATAAAGGATGTTTTTGGAAAAGTTGGAATGTCTTACAGACACATTAATAGTATAAGTGAGCATGTTTAAGCGCGCAAGTGCCCAAATGGGAGGGGTGTACTAGAACTTGTAGAAACAGCTAGAAGAGTTTTTCAATGCGTTGAAAGGAAAAAAAAGAATCAATCGTTATGGGAGATACATTAAATAACTTTCGTGGAATTAAAACAATGCTTAACACAGAAACGCACGCATGTTTAAGCAATGAATATTGTTGGCGTACACAACTCAAATTACCACTTACGTTTCGAACGAGATGCACCTCTTCAATAAATACATTCATGGAATTCAAATCGTTTGTAATCTTCTACAAGTTGTCAGGGTCACATGCAATAAAACTTGTGGACGTTAAACATATAAGTGTACCTACTTTTATTATTCTGGCATTTAAAAAAAGATTACTGAATTGGGGCCATAAACGGTTGAACTTCGGAACTACTACTAGACTGCCAATGGCGATATCTCGTATCCCGTTATGCCAACGTTTAAAACGACTTTAAATAGAAGGAAGGACGCGAATTCAAATAACGCACCTCTAATAAATTGAAAAAATTAGTAATTATTGCATTATATTTTTATATTTTATTATATTTATTTATATTATAATTTTAGAAAGAAAAACCTGTCATGCATAGCTAATACAATAAAAGGTTTATTGATGTAGATGATTTTATAAAATTATTTTGATATCTAATTTGTGTCTGATTGGAACTTTTATATTTACCATAATATGCAAAAACATCCGTAGTCATAAATGTAGTTTTAAAAATAAACCGTTGTGGAGTGGAGCATTTATTCCCCAATAATTACCTTTCAACAATATTTTGCTTTTGTAGGAAGAGAATTATTTCTGGCGTATGCATATGCGAAATATATTCTAAATTAATTTTTTTTGCCCAGGAACGATTCGTGTCAATCGTCATTAAGGCCGATCACATTGAGGTGCGTCAATATAGTCATTTTTCCATTCGCAAATGCACTCTCGTCAGGAGCTCTCACCGTGAGCAGGAGAGGAACCCAGTGTCCGGGGACCGTGAGTAGAGGGTTGGTGACCATATGGAATTTCACATTTCGGAGCTAAACAAAGGGCCCGCCGATTCTCCACTACTTCGCAGATAAATCGACAGAATGACCAAATAATCAGATTTTCAGAAGCAGTTGTAATTAGTTTTCGTGTTCATATTTCTGTTGAAATTCGGTAAATATGTATGTTTGAATTTCCTATAAAACACTCCCTTTTTTATTAATATGCCTCATACGACGAGAATTACGGCGACTGAAATGCAGGAATATTATCATTGTTTGAGGCTTCTTGATACCTGCCCATCATCCCTACAGACCCCGTTAACGCTCTCCTACTTTTCCGACCTCTTAGCTTTCCTACTTTCAGCGCTCGTAAGCATGTGTGTCCAGGACTTCTGGCTACTACGATTATGTATGTGTACGAACACATAAATATAGCTAAATGATCAATTAATTACATGAATTTTACGTCTAAATTAGCATTTCTTACACACGAAAGATGCGTTTTCTCAGTTAATAACAAATTTTGTGAACTATTATTATGGGTTCCTCATAACATTGTAGCAAAAGAGTTTGGCATATATTACTAAGAAAGACGCAAATACGTTGAAACTGTTAAATTGTCCAACCCTCTAATTATTAACTGATACCCATCTAACAATCTTCGTTCTTTCCTAAGGACATCAAAAACTCGAACGAACGCGCATTCGTTTGTTTCAATGTTCACTTGTTCACTTTTCACTTGCAGTCATTTGTTCGTTTTTCAATGTCCTAAGGACATTGAAAAACGAACAAGTGACGCAAACACAATGTCATGCAGTCTTTTCTTAATCCGTTCAAGAATATGTTCTACTCATGTGTTCTAATGTGTCGTTCATCGATTAACACCGATGGCTACAGCATGCCCAAATACTAAGTCCGACGCCTTCGGTCTCTTAGCCAGGTTGATATCAACATCGAAAACCTCTTCTTTAACAACAAAGAGCCAGGGGCCTTCTTGGTTTGCTACATGGCGATCAAGAGCACGGGAACAACGTTAAGCATCGAACGAAGCTCTTCCCTCTCGCGCTCTTCAGACTCTTAGCCACCCCTCCTGGCCAGCGCTAATGACGAAGAATGACCGAGGGCCGTCGATATGATCCCCAGATTATTACCTCGTTAACTCCTTCGGCTCAGGGGGGGGAAGAAGGGACGCACGCGATGGGCGACTGGATGAGTCGACTTTGCCCTTCCTCCCCACACCCTACACAGAGAGCCCTTTTCCTACCCTCTTCCCTTCCAATCCTCCTTTCAATCATTCTCTCTCTCTCCCTCCTCAGGAGGTAACTTTTGTGCCACATTCATTCATTACTGTTTGTATTGGAAAATATCTGTTAGACATGTGCACTGTTTCTAATTTTGCCATGCCTAAAATATGATCATCGAGTTCAATCATGAGTAAATGACTGATTTTGTGACCCAGCATTATGCTGAAGTGGTACTCGCAGGTTCTACTCAGGGTCTTATAACCGTTACTGTACTTCATGATATTAACCGTTCAGTCTGTTAGTTCAAAATAAAAATCATTGGCTCTAAAAATTACCGCCGCCACAGTAATGAAACCGAAGGTTAGTTTGATGCTTGAGGAAAGAGATTTCGTGCAAGCCAAAAGGTGTGCGAAATACATTTATCATGCTAGGGGTTTCTTAGGATGTTCCACCTTATATCCACAAAAACTTAAAAAAAAGCTTAGACAGGGCTGAATATATCCACAACGCGCTCTTGATTTGAAAGTGAGCCTTCCTAACAATCACCGGTCTACATACTTTTGTAAAACTTCCAGTTGAAAAAGACTTGGTTTCCTCTATAGTATTCATAAACATGAAGTCAGAACTGTCTAACTTAATGCGTATTCACATATTTTTGGTGAATATTTTTATTCTCTTAAAAAGTCAGGACACTAAGCTCTCTTATATATATATATATATATATATATATATATATATATATATATATATATATATATATACATACATATATATAACCCTGATCATTGTTTTTCTCAGCTAATTAGAGAGATAACCATGAAAATATGCATTCTTCACCTGAATTTAACAGTATTATTAAAAGAAATTCCCATTTCATTTGAATTATTAATTGCAATATTTTTTATCGAAACTGGAGGAGATTTTCGATTTCCTCTTCTATGCTAGAAAACAATGCCATTCAGGAATATCTATTCCTCGAATAAACCGTTGGCTTTACCAAAGTTTTAGAACTCATATAGTAAGGATATTTTCCTTTAGGGGTTTTACTTGAACTCTCGTGATTGATTTTTTCTATTCCCTATTCATAATATTATATTGTGTTCATAATCAATATACATGAAAATCACCACAGACTCGTATTTGTCTTATACATTTAAAATATAATTAATGGTTGATCAACAATTTATCTTTAAAGTTAAGTGACCACTTGCCATGAATAATTATTCGATACATAGAGTAGAAATCGACTGTAGAAAATTAGACTGTAGAAAAAATAGAGTAGAAAATTCTTGTAAGAATGCATTCATAGGATAATCAAAATCATCGAATTCATTGTGCAATGCAAATTTTTTTTTCAAAATCAATGCAGTCCAAAATGAAACCCTTCTTATTGAAAAAGTATCGATGACAATGGTTCAGAATGTTAATTAAAGTAAACATCTAATTATATTCCATCAAACGGTACATTGAACAGTAGATACTAGGTAAACCATTTCCGTGTCGTGCACTCCTCAGGTGACTGTCTACTGAGACAAATATTTTCCGCTAATGAAGCTAATGCAATCATATCAGGAATTGACCCGTCACATCCTTAAATCTAAAATTCTCCAAAGACTAAGGTGCTAATGGATTACTGTGTTAATTTTTACAAAACTCGGGACAGTAGAACGCAGCTTACTGAAAGCACCAGCTACTCTTCCCCATCCCTCTTCTCCTTCCTCCACTCGCTCCTAGAAAGCCTCCTCCATCTGCCCCCTCTCCTTCTGCTCTTCATCACCTACATAGCTCTCCTTCACTTCCCCTCATTCTCACTCCCCCACACCATTCCTGGCACGCGCCACCCTCCTCCACATATGCGCTTACCGCAGATGCTCTTCCAGCTCCCTCCGCAGTGGCATACGCGCGGCCCGGTCGTCCCCCGGGGGGCCCAGGCAGATGAACCGGCAGGGAATGCACCGGGCGGCTCGGACGGGGATGGGGTTCCTGAGCACGGTTTGGGCGTTGCCCAGGGTTTTAAAGAGGTGGTGAGAGGAGGAAGCAAGGTGGATGAGTGAGGGTCGTCACGTGGGCAGCCGAGTGGCCGAGGGTGATTTCAAGATCAAGACTTCGAATCACCGATCGATGGATGTTGTAGTATGTGACGGGAAGCACAAACGGATTCATTCATTAAGCAATTGATGTACTAGCACCACTTACGCGTAAATTTTAGAGGGCCCATACTCCTCTCGTTACATATTAACAACATAATATTACACGTTTGCAGCAATTTTAGATTATTTGCAGACGATACGGTTATTCACAGAGAAATAATGGTACCGACAGAAAGCGCGCTGCTCATTAACGATTTAGACCAAATATCGGAGTGGTCTAAAAAATGTGAGTTAGATTTAAATATCAGAAAATTTACTAAACTGAAGGTTTGGAATAAAAAAAGATAGACAATACATACATTATGAAATCGAGTCAAACATTTCAGAGCAGATCAAATACTTGCATGCTACACTGAAATCAAACTTTTCAACGTTTACATACATTAGAAGAGTATGCGGGTAAGTCTTAAAGATGCTAGATTTGATCAGACGGGTGGTAGGAAAATGCAATGAAAAAAATAAGAGAGAGGGGTGTTACTTCGGTATAGTTAGTTAGAGTTAGATTGCATATAGAATACGCGGCAAATATATCTGGGCTGCATATCATAAAAATTTAATTAAAGAGCTAGACAAGGATGAGAAAATCCGCTATGGTTGTAACAATTAGGTATGAGAAGAGAGTAAGAGTCATGGGTATGTGTTAGGAATTAGGCTGGAAAACTCTTGATTAAAGGAGAGTGAACTATAAATAGTGTGTATGGCAATAGAGACTTTTAGAAAGGCACAGGGCACCGGAGTTTTCTTGTGTCAAATAGGCAATTATTATGGCACCAAAGTATATTGATGACGAACACCGTTGGCCGTGGAAACGTAACACAATGATGTATGTTGATGTTGATGTACTTCCGCGGATACATAACCAATAATCCAACACAACAGTAACAAGGCAGTTATTTCAATTTGTCATAAAAATGATATAGTGGAATTTTCTATTGTAAGATTCCACTACGCCACACTAGGCACAATTCTTCACCAATCCTCCCATCCTTTCATCTACGAGTAATACACAGAATGAGTACAGTTCACACCGTTTTTCATGACGAGGGATTTCACTTAAATTTCCGCTCATCGGGTATGCCGATAGCAGAGACATTCTTTATATCCACTCTTAATGTTTCGTTTAACTTCGTTCTTCTTTGATAACGATGCCTTTTTTCTGTCTATCGTCCTCTCGTCATGAGGGCAAACAGCTACTTCTAGACCAACGCGTGGCCGTATGGTGGGTTTTTTTGTGCATCAGACATTAATTATGAAATTGGTAGGAATTATTAAGTGTGCGCATAACGTAAAGCATGACAAGGAATCTCCATTTAAGTTGTTGGAGTGCTTAATCTATCTTCATTTAAGTTGAAGACAGTTATTTGAGGGAAGAACGGGAACTAAATAAAATCCATTACTAGATTCATGAGTTCGCTCGATCGTTTATTCATGGGCTCAAGGTAATCGATTTTATGTAGGAGTTGTTATCTACCCATACAATATGGAATTAATAATTTCGAAGAGAATTAAAAATTAGGATAAAACTCGGTCGGCGTGTACACATGAATTGATAACATCAGCAGTTAATTACTAAACAGCTCAAGTATGCAACCTCAAAAGAATTCTTTTCTTAAGACTTCTTGCACCAAGGATAAACGCTACGCTACATTTGGTTTCGGCGTCCACATATTGCGTTTGATTTGCTTATAGGGGTGAGGTTGCAACTCGGGGAACATACAATTGTATTCTAAATACCTTTGATCTAATAATTTTAAATAGGGTTGGAATTTTCTTCAACACAGCCTACTACCGTTTTGCCTTTCCTTATGCTTCAAATGAAACCAATTTTTCCTCCCATGTGATTAAATTCATTCATTTTAGTGTCTAAATAATTTACATTTAACGGTGCAGGGACGAGTAGGACTTGAAACAACTCACCGATCTTTGTACATGTCACAAGTTCCGTGTCTTGAATTTCGTTTTCTAACTTCTTGCAGTAAATTCAGCTTTGGATGAAGACATACTCCTGTAAATTGAAGGAAAATAAAAATCAGGGAAGCACTTGTCAGATATAATGGATATGCCACCTTCTGCATTTTTTTTAATATTTGATAAATCAAGAAAATATATATATCTGGGATGAAAAAGAAATATTTTCCAAAAACTATTCCATTTATAACTAATTTTTCTCCTTTTTATGAAAGAAGGGAACAGAAATATCTGAATGTTTTGTTGATTTATTAATTGAAAGGATTCACATCATGGTAAAACGAACCACCTGTATATTTTTCCTCGGTTCTAAATTAGGATTACACTAAAGTCGAAGGCCTCGACCAAGAGCCTCGAATGCCTCTTCTCGAAAGCCTCGAATGAACCTTCAAATTTCGACCAAGCGAAGAATTATGCCTCCTCCAGGTAATACAAGATGGCAGAGACTCGTAACCTGAACACCTGCCACTCATTTTACAATATGTGCGCACAAGAAAAAAATAAGGAAGGCTAATTGAATAGAGTTAAATAAAATTAATATATTCGCTGATGATCACAGATCGTGAGTTTCCTCAGTTATAGATTGTGAAAATGCCCTAATCTACATTCTCATTTTTCCGTGGCATTCTCACAAGTCATTTATCAATCGGTCTTGGTTTATGAATCATTTCAATAGCACGGAAACACATATTTATCTCCCGTCAACATCTCGGGAGTGAATGAAAGAGGAAGAACTCCCTAACCACTGAAACACAAGTCGAAAAAAAAATTAAAAAAAATTACGCACTGACTCGACCAAGCCGAGGACGTGTTGCGGGGCCGAGGGCGTAAAAAAAAATATAAGCAGTCATCGCCGAAATAATTAGACTCGAAGGCGATTAATCGCTTCCGCCAAGAACCGCTCGGGGGGGGAGGGGTGGAAGGGGGTGAGCCCACCCCGTTCCTTCCGGGAGGGACGCTGCGCTTAGATTGTTGCGCGGAGGATGTGAGGCTGGGAGGCGGGAGTCGACCGAGGTCTCTGGAAAAGCAGCGGCAGGAAAAGGAGTTGATGGGGCGTGGATTTTTTGCCATAGAGCGGACTCACCGACGGTCGCCCGTACGCGTCCGAACGTCAGCCACCCTTCCTCCCCTCCAGTCAACGGCGAGGGATGAAAAAACAACAGAAGGGCGTCGCTCGATCAGCACGCCCTCACCCCTAGCCCCCTTTCCGTTTCTATTTTATATTTCAATGTTTCCATTCGCCGTCGCTCGGTCGCCCGTCTAGTGCCACTGAGTGTGGGGGCGTTCGCACAGACATCGCTCCATTCCTCCCCTCGATACTTCCTCCTTCCCTCGCACCCCACCCTTCATGCATCTTAGTTCTCATCGGAACACAAATTTTTTTATCCTTCTCTCCCCCACCCTCACACCCCGGTCACCCAATTCAGACACGGCAGAAGCGTGACGGTGACGACGTGCGGCAGGAAATGCGCGTCGGCGACGGAGGAGTCGGGCTACGCACTCTCGCACGGGGCGGGAACGGGGCGTAGTGCGGGGTGTGAGGGGGTGTCGAGCGGACGGCGGCGGTGGGCGACGATTAGTGCTAAAGGCTCGGATAAGATGATGGCAGGGGGAGGCTGGAAGAAAGCTGGAGGAGGGGGATATGGGGATAGAAATCGGGCACGGGGGTGGGAAAGAGGAGGGTTGGATAGGGAGGGGCGGCGTGCGTGGGTGAGGGGGTCGCGTGGACAGAAATGAGCGCGCCGCTCGCGGTCACAACAATGGGGAGACAAGGGGGGAATGGGGAGAGGAGGAAGGGCGTCGATTGGTTTGAACGCGTGTCGGGAATGACGCCCTACTCGACTCGTCGACTGCCGGTCATTACGGCCACGGATAGCGACGCGGGATGATGTGCGGGTAGAGGTGGGAAGCACGGAAAAGCATGCGGAAGTCGGTTTGCAAGAAGTCCTACACAGGGAGCCCAATCTTATCTGAATCCCGTAACTTCACCCGGTCAGCAGCCTTTGCGAGAAGCATCACGTGGAAATTGAGACAAAAGAAATTTAAAATTTTGCGGGTTTGGAGATTTCGATTGAAAAATTTTTTTATTATGTTGGTGTACATGCCCTTAAAGTATGATAAAATTTTCAGCCTTATTCATAGATTCCTTTGTCTGTGGCAGCCGCTAAGGTTAGACGTGTTTTTATCAACTCGGAGATTTTTAAAGTTTGTTCAAAAAGTGAATCAAAGTATTTCTATCAAGCATTAGTTTCTACATCATATCCGTAAAACCATGTATCGTCAACTGTTTCAACACATTTCAGTAATTGTGAATCGTCGTTGACTTCATCTAGGAACTCCTGAGCAACTTCCATTCGCCGCTGTTTTTGTTCAAAATTCAAAAATTTTGAAACAAATTTTGCTGTCACACGTTTCATGCCCAAAACATTCGAAAATATTTCATGGCATGACCCAATCGACATGCCAACATCATCAGCAAATTTTCTGATTGTGATTCGGCGAACATTCGTCGCCATTTCTTTCTTTTTTCTGCGTTTTCATCGGTTGTTGATGTGCTGGGGGCGTCAGGAGCTTTCGTCATCTTCAACGTCTTCACGGCCATCTTGGAAACGCTTATACCACACATAAACTCTTGTTTTACTCATAGCGGACTCACCATAGATCTTTGTTAACATTTCACACACTTTATTTTCCTTTTTACGCAAAATTTGTCCCAGTCTTTGATCCATTTAAAAAAAACGAAAATCGCGAGGTTATAAAAAACAGACCTTCCCTTAGTGGTTACCACAGGCAAATTAAACAATAAATACAACTCAAAATTTTACTATAGAGGCATGTGTACGAATATAATAAAAAAATTTAACACTCGGACTCTCAAAATTTGCGAAATTTAAAAATCCCGTTAGTTTCTGAATACCCGAACGAGGGCTGTCTAGAAAGTAACTTATGTTTTGGTGAAGCGTGGCGGTGGGCTGGGCTACAGCACACTGCAATAATTCGCAGTGAGCAAAGTAGAATAACCAGTCTACACACTACCACAGCAGGTTGCGTCCTGGGTTTAGAGACCTTTAGGCACCAAGGTGGTGGCTCTAGCCCTACCCACCACCACGCTAGGCCAAAAAGTAAGTTACGCTTTTGAAATTAGTAAAATTCGGCACCTGTCCAGTTTTAATTTTAAAAAAATTGGCTAAAATTCATAGATAATAGTTTTTACGGAAGTAAAAACATGACATTTCTGGCAACAATTTAATTTAAACCCGTTGAAATATATGATTGAATATACTTTTCGAGACTCCTTACCTTTCGCAACTCCTTATTCTATTTTTAGTGAACAACTTGAAAAAGTAAAGTATATACAGACGACTAATAGAAATTAATACTGTACCAAATCACTAATCCCATTGGCTCGACAGCATACTCTGGGTCGGGACCCTTTTCAATAATTTTCCGCAACAATCCATACAGCATACCTGTATATGTGAATGGAGAAGAAAGCGTTCTCTTGTGGAAACGTTTGAACAGTTCCCGATTAATCATTAGTTACCCTCCCATTACAGAGTCCCATTACAAGATCCCGACGAGCTCCAATGACACTGGTTTATGCGCAACCGGAATGGGGATCGCCACTCACTTGACGGTAATAGTCGAACGAATGCGAACAGCCATCAAGAGTCGCGACATCTCCGCCATCGCCGGAGACAAAAGACGTTCTGAAATCTAGCACGTGGCGCTCCTGGAAATGGGTGAGGGAGATTGAAGTGAGAGCATTCATTCGCATGGGGGTTGAACTCCGCGGTCACACTTGTCGGACCGCGTCTGAAAGGCAATTGCGTGGAGTAGTACGTTCGCCAACGCGTGCAACAGAGCTCCCACAACACCCCTCGGTCCCTCTGCCTCCGACTCCGCTCCATTATTTTAGAAAGCCTGCGTAATTTCGGTGAAAATAACGTGAGGAACGAGGTGGGTGTCACGCACGCACGTGCAGGCGTGATGGGGGTCTCCTCCCGCGACAGATCGACGGTTTCTCTTCGACGGCCCTTTTCCCAACGCTCCTTCCGGCGGGAGGCGTACCTCGGTCGACCACGTTATGGCTCCCCCGCGGCTATTTTTTTAAAACACGTTCGTCACGCGACCGCCTCAATAGTTTTCCGACGTGAATAAAGAACGTTGCGCGTGCGCGATTGCACGCTAATTGCGCCTGCACGCGTACAACTCTCCCCAGTGAATTTTAGGGTACTGCGACAAAAATGCTCCTTTATATTTACCTGATAAACAATGCCCCAGCGCCACGTCTCAAGCTTTGTTGACATTCATAATTTACTCTAAGGTGAATCCACGCTGAACAATTTTATGCTGAAATGAGGCCTTCCAACGATAAGCGAAAGATGCCAGCGAGAAAATTAAATAGAAATTTTAAAAATTAATTTCAAGCTTTAAGTTAACTGGGTGATCGATATGGAATAATTTACACCTTTAATTCTATGAATTTTTAATTTTATTTTTAAAAGATTTTAAGAATAATATTGCTTGAAATTCTTTTTATGTTCGTGTATTTACATAGGTTGTAAATGATCGCTACATTGCTATTTTTATGTAAAATCTTAATATAATGAAAAGAGAAACTTTATAATTCCACATTACCTATGAATCTATGTGGAATTATAAAGTTTCTCTTTTCATTATGTTAAGCCGATTCCATGAAGTCACGCCCGAGACAAAGAATTATATTAAAATCTTAATCTCTTCACAAATAGTTGATAAGTAGTTTGTGGAATGGAACTTAATTTTTTAGGAAAATGTATGAGTCAGAAAACCTTAAACTGAAGGTTTCGTCTTCTCTAAACCATAAACACAAAATCAAGCCCGTTTTTTTTTGAACAGTCAAAAATGTCTATATGAAAATTGTCTTTGTTTGGGTAAACCTCTCTCTCTAAATATGAGAGAGAGTCATAGTATCTAATGGTCAAGGTAGAGTCACTGGGGGATTCAAAAAAGAGGTTTTTATCTGGAAACATTTCGAGAGAAGAGAGTGTACATGATGTGCGACTTAAAAGTTACGATAACAAATTAAGATATAATTAGTAATTCAAAAAGAAATTAACTACTTTTAATCATTTATGCAAATACAGAGAATCAACATTAAAATTCATATATGTATTACCTATCTATCAGATTTATCTTAAAAATTCATCTCTGAAATCAAACAGTACACCCCTCCACCCTTAATTATTTTATCATCTCATAACCTTAGTCCATTGGCGCTACCACACAGGTCCCGGGTCTAATTTAGCATTAAATACCACTTTGTAAAATGCTAATTCAATACAACAGTAAAAAAACGTGGAGGAAGTTGCTTTCCTAACCAAGAGTATGCATGGCAAAACCGTTGTTACAACAATAATGCCAAATTTATCTTTTAATTAAGGTTTAAAACCTACTTTCTATTTATAATAGTTCAATTGGTCTTTGGTATAGCATACAGAACATACTCGTAGCTGAAAAATAATCTTGTTATTCCATCAGTGCCAATCTCGAGGTTCTTAACTATTGCAGTGTTAGGATTTGCTGTTGTTTCTTTGATAATTGGATATATTTTGCTTAAACAACTAATTAAATTCAATGATTCATTGGTAATATTTTAAGAACTAACGCTTTTTCGAAGGAAGTTTCCATTATAATTCAAGAATTTGGAAGATATAGAAATATACGAGACCTGATGCATATAGTTTTAAATTTAAATCATTCACAAAAGGGTACTGAAAGGGGAGAGAAAGATTTCAATAAATAATACGGTGAGAAAAAAGTTTAATGGCCGACCTTGATTAACTTCTCATGGATTGCTTTCCTTCATTTCACGCGAACGTGGGACCGCCGTTCTTTCTAAACTCTCTTCTTTCTTTCACGAAATTAAAGAGACAAGCAGCAAAAACTTTTCCCTCCTTTCTTGAATATTTGGCAATTATATTTTTGCCCATCGGTTACGCTTTATCAACACAGCTTATCGATCCTAGACTTGGCTTGCAGCGGCCTTCCAAATATCACCGTTCACTACTGACGATTCACTTTTGCCCAATTTCGGGTACTTTCTATTTTATTTAGGAATACCTATATTTAGGAATTCCTTTTTCTGGTTCTTTCCATCGCGGTATTTAATATTTCAGTCCTTTGAAAAGCCAAAACACTGAATGTATAAACAGGTTTTCCTCTCTATGTCTGTGCCGTCCACACAATTATCTCACCTTGTCCGTGGTTGATAACTTAGTCAAACAACTGATACGCACAGCTAAGAAGTTTGGATAATTTGTTTACTTTTACGGCACGAAAAAATAAGTTCGTTCTTGATTTTGGACAAAGGCTGATAGCCAAAGCTCAAAATCACCTCATCGTCGCTGATATATTTATTGACCAGTTGAGTCTGCTTTTCCTATCAACAAAACTTGTGGAGAGAACGAGTGCCGTCGGCCAACCAAGACCCACAATCTAATTCGCAATTCTCTGACTCCTTTGGAAAACATTTTGGCTAATTGTAGGCGTTTAGATATAATATCATTCCTAAGTAATGGGCATAGCAAATTAAAAATTATTAGGACTCGCAACCGGCGGAAACGACTGGAAAAGGCAGTTAGACGAGTTTCCAAGGGTCAAATTAATCAAGTCAAATTCACCGAGATCCCTCCACTAAGATCTTGAAATTTGACAAATTATTTCCTCGGCAGAACGTCATTGTTACACGCTCTCCCTAAGGAATGGACGCCTGAATTCTTTTCCGAAGCGGGGGAAGCTCAAACGCCCCACTTAGTAAGCCCGTTTGTACTGCTTGTTCTCTCGCGCTAATTTGTGAGAGCTCCGATGGGATCATAGATTGACGCTCACGACCACCGGCTGTCAAGCCCCGCTGGACGCGTAATTCCTGGCAAATCATTTGCATCCGATAAAAATGGCTCGTTTTGCAGGCGTGAAGAAACTAAAGGCTATTCCTTTCCGAGAGGGAAACGAAAACATTCTCGAAAGCCCAGCTCCGTCACGCGATCCCACCATTAAGAGTAGCAGTATCTGGCCTGAGCAAGGCGCCTGGAATGGGCAGAGGAAAAGAATAATTGCGGCCAGTACGACATGATGAAGAACAGGAGAAGACGATGATGAGCAGAATTTATCGGGAGATCTCGTTCTGACCGTTGCGGGAGGGGGCGTTAACTTTACGAGGAGAGATGGAATCGAAATACGTATTTGAATTTCAATTGGTGGATGGAAGACGGAAGATGGAAATGTGAATGGGCATTTTTCACTTTCAAGTTCATCGCATACGACCTCAAAACCTCAGCATTTCACTCGACACCATTCAGCCATTCCACAAAGTACTATATATCGTAGATGCAGTGATAGGTGAGGTATTCCCTTATCGTCAGCGATTTTTAAATTATGCGCTGAAGAAATGTTGCGGGAGGCGTGGAAAGGGTTTGACGTGGGAATGGACGAGGACAGACAGCTGATTAAGTCAGGTAGATTTGCAGATGACCAAGCATTAGTTAGCCAGACAGCCAAGGTTTCGCAGTCATTGTTGAGTGCACCTCGAGGTTATTGCATGAAGCATGGGGCGAACATTAATCTAAAGAGAACGAAATTCATGAGATTTTCAAGAAGCAGGAAGTTAATCGTTAAAGTTGGAAGGAATGTTCACAGACTTGGAAGAATGTAGGAATAAATTGGATTTTGGGTCAGGGACATAGAAAACTACACTAACAAATAATTTCAAAGAGGTAATTTAGAAAAAGTACTCTACGTATATAACTACACAAAAGTAGTGCCTATTGCATAAAAGCTGTAGAATTTCCCTTTGAAGGAAGAGAATAAATATAGGTTAGGGACTTATGATATTGAGACTTATAGAGTAGGTTTGAAGATGAAGGAAGAAAATAAAAGGATAGAGAGCAAGGCTACTGTGGGAAAAAAAGAAAGTTGCCAGGTGAAATTTGTTGAAGGCAAGGAAGGTGGGAATAGATATTGAATGGTATTGGGGTGCTGATTGTGAGAGCAGAGAGAATGTAGCGTTAATTAGATGGAGGAAGAAAACCTCCAAAATCCAAGTAAAGTGGTTTTATTAGTGTTAGTAATTTTTCTCTTACGCCCTGCATATGAGCTAAAAGGATTAAATTACTCAAACTTTCATCTTATTAATACTACGCCTACAGTTATTTACTTTCTGGAGCAGCGAATACTAACGTCAAAGTAGACAAAAAGTTTACTAATTTTGAGAGAATAAAAAAATATTTTTCACAAAGCAATAAACCACTATATTTGCGTGAATACTATGACGTAAAGAGTATAATGATAAAAACGCAGTTCTTTTTAGCTAATTCCTGAATATGCATGCAAGGATTAACCGGGATAAATAGGAATTCATCCTTATTTGTTATACAAAGCCAACTCTTTAACTTAGCCTACGTAATAGTATCGAAACGCAATTAAGAAGATAATATTTGGTACGCCAATATGACTCGTCCAAAATAATCAATTGATTGACTCAGAAAAAGCTTTTTAACTACGTCCCCTAAGTAGCCTAAGGAGTTGCTAAGTGTCGTGCACTACTGAATGCCAAAAATAAACGTTGCCTTAAGTAATATAAACAAGGTTCATATTATTATTTACATCATGAAAAACACGAGATTTTCTTTGAATTAATGCTCGTACTTGTCAACTGAGGAATAAATTAAGGTAATTGGTACAAATGTGGTATTCCATTAGGATTTGAGCATGTGTATGAGGCAGTTGTGGCAGCAAAGACTTACTGAAATTACAGCGCCTGCTATTTACACGTACGTAGATATTGAAGTGGTCTAGAAGCGTACATATTTTCTTGGAACAATCATTTAAAGAGCTTGCGCGAATTCAGAAGAGAGGAGTGCAGTTACAGTTTATGGAATATTTTATTTAGTTTTGAGTTGAAGTCTTTTAACCCCTTCCGAATGAAATGAAATTAGCCCATTAATGGTATTCACATTTTAATTAAGCACACATGTTTTCGTTTTACAAATATAATAATGTGTTTTAAAATATTATCCTATCAAGAATGAATACTGGTGTGTGACTGAGCTGAATTTATGCGTTCAAAAATAGGATATCGCTTGTCACACTAGTAATAAGATCCACTAGTAATGAAGCATTTCTACGATTGGAAGTAAGATTAATCGATTAACAATTTTTTAACTTTGTTAATATTCGGTGGGACAGTTCCAAGGTTGTAAAAATGTCACAAGGAATAATGTGAGTGTGAAATAAATGCAATCGCTTGAAATATTTTGCAGGAATATGCACCGCTTATGGTGCATTCAGCCTCCAAATATCAACGTAAACTGTTATCTTTTTACAAATTTTCCGTAATGCATACGTTGAGGTATTAATTAACTCTTTCATGGATATCTACATTTAAAATATTTTATTTATACATGATATTTTAGTATATTTATGGAAGAGTAGGCATAATTTTCATACAAAAAACCATTCACACAGTAATTAACCCGAAGGTCGGTTTGGTAGTTAACGGTAGAGTTCACCCAGTACTAAGCCCGACGGCGTATGAAATTCACACATCAGGGTAGGGGGGCTAGTTCCTTTAAATTTCATATAATGATATAAATCTCCTAATGATACACGTATTTTTTACCTTCATCTGTAACTTGATTAATAAAAATTGGCAATTTTCCACAAAATAATATTTTAATACGACCGGTTTCGATGTAACTACATCATCTTCTGGTGTAGGAGATGATGCAGTTACATCGAAACCGGTCGTATTAAAATTTTATTTTGTGGAAAATTGCCAATTTTTATTAATCATGATATTCCACCATATCAAGCCTGAAACGTCTCTTTTCATCTGTAACGTTCTAGTTTTGAAAATAAGGTTATTATTTTTTATCGAACTCAGCTTTTTAGCTTAATTCATAGCCATCTCTGCATGCAGTTGACGCACTGAGAACACACCTGCATGTAGCGAAATACTTCTGGGCTGGATTTTTTAATAGTCATCGACAAAGGGTAGTCATAGTTGGTTGACTCTAACACAGTACATTAGAACGTAACGTCAGGACGCAGTAACGCAGAACTCATCTCAGGTATTCCTCAGGGAAGTGTTATAGGACCTCTTTTATTCTTCCTTTGGGTTAAATGTATCATCTCTGTGGTTGATAGAACGATTAGGTTATTTTCCGACGACGCAGTGATTTACAGAGATATTAGTAGTTCTGACGATAGAGTAACTTTAGTAGTTCACCTAAATGCAATATAACTTTGGAGCGAAACTTGGCCATTAGAATTTAACGTAAAAAGATTTGTAGTGATGAATGTTTGGAATAGGAGTTGTACCTTCCATAAGGCCTGTATCAAAATACCAAAGTTTGTAGACACAATTAAATACTTAGGCGATACCCTCACCCATGACGTATTTCGGTGAGCGCATAGACGAGGGAGTATGTGGACAAGCTAGTAAAAAGTTGGGATTTATTAGAAGAGGATTGGGGAAATTTGATGATTATTGTAACGTTTAGTTAGTGAGGTCTTATTAAGAATATGGTTCTAGTATATGGGTAGTTGAATTGATCGCCGAACTAGAGAGCGTACAGCGTAGCGGAGGAAGATTTGTAAAACATTGTTATGATAAATTGAGTAGCATATCAAGATTATTAGAGAAAATAGGTAGGGAATCACTCACGGTGAGGATGTTAAATTACAGATTAAATCTCGAGCATAAATGGGAAGTGGGTCCCTTTAGATATTATGTTGAAAATGCATTATGAGCCTCATTATATTACTGTAAGATACATCACGTTAATATAACTAGAGAGATCAATTATTGAAAAGGTAGATTTAAGATGTCATTTTTATCACATTATATAAGGGATCAGAATAGCTATCCGACCATACCAGGGTGGAAAAGTATTTTTTTTTATTATTAGTGACTTAGTGTCGTCATCAATTCATCTAACCTTAGTCATTGTCCTCCTTGTTGGTAACAGATCCTATCGTGTGAGTAGAGAAGTATATTAAACTCAAATAACGTAATGCAAGTGCGTAGAAAGTTATCATTATCAATATTTCAAAGAATATATATCAATGGTATCTACAAATTAGGAAAAACTTAATTCTTGATTTTGCATGCCTGATAACCCCTGCCACACATCCTAATAATTGCTTGCAGGGTACTACGTAGAAGTAGAAGTGGCTAGAAATAATATTTTTATGGATGTCAGAAAATAAACAATTTTTTATAACCGTTTTTGTGACTTTCGAGGCCACTGCATGTGATTATGATAGATAAAAAAATATAACTTCTTTAAGATCCCTCCTAATTTTCTTTACCTTTCAAAATGCTCTCAATTTATATTTATTTTAATGAAAGGAGTTTATCTCCTTAAAAAGTATCATAGAAAAACAGTTCTTATTTTACAAGGTTTTATTTTCCTCGAGGTTTTTATTTTCTTCTTCTTTTCGAAATTTTTATTTTCTCGCACATATTTCATTAACACGGGAACGTATTAAAAATATTCATTAATTGTAAACATATATATTTCTACAAACTAATGATTTGAATCTTCTCTTTAAGAAACGTTCTTATTTCACAAATGAAAAGCGTTTACATTCGGTTCTGAAAAGCATCTAATCACTTTAAGAATATATTTAAAACATATGAGGGTATATCGAGATGTTTTTAAATAGTTCTAATTGATACATTGCTCAGTTCAAGTAAATAACCCTGTATTTATGTTGATCATATGCCCGAGATTAAAATATTCTATATTGATTTTGGTGATAGTACTTTATCACGGTGCTCTCTAGGCATATGCTAAATACGGTTGAATCATGAATAGGTGGTAGACAACTTAATATGGCCAATGAGAAGATTCAATGTCGACTGTTAGACTAGTAACAATATGCCGTTTCCCTTAGTTAAATACAGACGCGAGGAAGTTATCTATACAAAATTGAAAACTGTCATGGAAGGGGATGGAATATATATTCACTCATTTAAATGCAACCAACCGTCAAAAACAGAATATGGTGTCAAACGCAACGCTATAAGTAATTTTCTGCCTTTATTTCGAAGAAAGACAGACAAGCCTTAAGGAAGAAAATCAACTCTGTGGTAAGATATATAACCAGCTGAAATACCAGCTCAAAACATGCCGTAATTACGGAGGCCAAAATAAAAACGGGAAAATATTTGCAATCCAAGGTCATTTGATATAAAAAGCGTACTTTAATTTTCATGGCAATGAACATGGAAACTTCCGATAATATATTTTAAGCAATCTTTGGGAAAAATTGTTTTAAAGGAATTTCTTTTTCCTTTCTTAGGTGAATAAAAAGCATTAACTTTATTAGGTGTCGTATAAAAAATTAAGAAGGCACGGAAAAACATGAACAATCGGTAAAATGCTATTAATATAGGAAAATAAAAGTTTCAACAAGAGAAATCGCCGAAAATATAGACTGCAAAAATTCAACTATGCTCTTCTCCTCAGTATTTCTTTTCGAAATAAGTCGTTCAGTTTACAGTAGATGTAAAACTAAGGTAAAAAGGATTTTCTATGGCTACAGCGATAGTAGTTCCCGTCGTTGTGGACGGATATGCCAGCTGTAATCTATTGCACATCACTAATTGAAATATTAGGAACAACAGATGATGAATAATAGTTGAATTTATAATTCTTTGAAGATCATTTTATATGTCAGTAGCAAATATCAATATTTATTGATTTATTATCAAATAATAATATATATTCCAACAATATATCAAATTAATTAACATGGAGCGAAAAATAATTTAACTCGTACCTCTTAATATACGAGGCACAAGGTCTCGTATATTTGAAGAGTAAGGGCCGTTTGGTCATAAAAAATATATTCGTTAAAAAAGTTTTAATGTCGGTTTTAATTTTCTACAAACCTACTTCACTTCTCTATATAATCACCGCACCTTTCTAAGCACTCTTCATAATGATTTAATCCCTCAGCATATGTAGAAGTTCGCTGCCTGAGAACTGTTGATAACAGTCTTGAGTTATTCCGTTTCTTCGGAACTATCTTCCAACCGTTTTCCACCAAGGCAATATTTCAAGAAGAGGAAATAATCATTAGGTGCAAGACTAGGACCGTAGAATAAAAATTGTCATATTCAGGGTCTCGAATAAGGCTTGGTTTAGGGAACGGTGACCTCGCACCCTGGGACCACTTCGTTATGCCCTATTGTGACAGTCGGTGGTCGCAGAGAGGGGGAGGGGTTCTAAGGGGTAGGAGTGGGGTGGAGACCGGGTAAGGACTTTATTACGGGATGCATTTCATTCCTCACTAGTTAAGTCGTCATGGGACGTGGAGAAGTGTAGCCAGGAGCGTGTCCCTGGGGGGTCGGTGGAGAAAGGGGCGGGATACCATGGGCTAGAGGTGTAGGGGGCAGTGCAAAGTAGCAAGGGGTGGCTGGGGAACTGCGGGAGAGAGTTGGAGAGTGGAGGATGGAAAGGCGGAAGGGAGAGGGTAGGGGGAGGCAAAGAGAACCAACAATGCGCTTCGTCAACAATGCACTCTTGCAAACTGTTGTCTCCTACCCTGGCTTATCGCTCCGCGGGCACTTTATCTAGAGTTTGCTCATCTGCCGACAGCCCACCCCTGCCTCTTCCCGCCCACCCCTCGACCCGCAACACCACATTCAATGGAAGAGACAACAACGACCACGATTCTGTCCCCGTAAGTACGTTCGGTGCGTGCGTGCATACGTGTGTTCACATGTGCGTTTCGTATGTGGGTAGTGTGAAGAGGGGAGTGAGGGAAGGTGACGCGAGAAGTGAGCATCGTTTTTTGATACAGTCACTGCGGGACCTAATGAGAAATAAAACAGCGAGCGCTGCCGGGACAAGACCTCGGTCCTCGCCGCTCGACTCCATCTGGTCTGTGTATCCTTAACGCTGTTCAAATAATGGCCGGTCGCTCGCTTCGCATCATTCAGTCACGTCTGCGTTGTCGGAAGATGTCCCTTGATCAGCCTGGAGCGGATCAAAGTATATCCCCCGTCCATTACATACTTGACCGTAATTTTTTTCCAGTGAATGGGCACAGCATAAAAAATTCCAATTGGATTATGAGGCCCTTCCAATATCACACGATGCTGATACTCTGATGAGCGTGCAAATATTTCTCGTAGGTTATCAATATGTGTTTTAATTAAATTAATTAAAAAACCGTCTGAGGATAAATGAGCTCCTGACTGCATTCATTTAAGGACGAGACGTTTTCTTAAAAATGCTGCAGGTAAACAATGTTCTACTAGAGAACTTTCAATGGAAAATTAAATAATAACATTATGGTGATGCTCATATCCAGCTATATATTTATGTCATGACCAGGAAAAATGAATTAAGATAATTTTGATCAGTAGTAATGGGGAACGTTTTGATTTAAGCCTTGGGAATCTCAACAATCCAAATTGATTGCAATCTTTTATCAAAATTATAATTTAGAAATGGGGTTGGCGAATTTTTTTCCTCCGGCACTGACTACCGAATTGGGTACGGAATAAATATCTAAACAATTTCGATCCAGTCATGATAAGTAAATGTCAAACTTTCCACTTCAAGCGTAAAATAGAGGCATAGTGTCAAGAATACATTCAGTTGAGTTCAGCCGACGTTCTTCCACTCGGGGATTTTAAAAAAAGCAGGAAAAAATATTTCAGCAAAACAAAATTTATAATATGTTATTGGCTAATTCCAATATTTTAGAATTTAACATTTTTCAATCACCTCAAACTTTAATTGCAATTGAAATGGAATTAATTTTTCAATACTATTCAAAAACTACTTTGAGAAAACGTTTCTTAATAAAATGAGTGGATCACTTGCTATTTTCTCTGATAACTTGTGTTATAGAAAATAACAGGTGTAGTTGAGGTCATGATCGGAAATCAATGATTACAAGAAAAATACCGACTTCTATTTCCACATTTTTGGTGAAATTGTATTCCAAAATCGGGTGAAAACGATTACAAAAAACAAATAATTTTGTAAGATCGGAGGTTACTGCAACTTATATTTGAGACAATGACCGGCAATCACAAAAAACATGAAAATTAACAAGTTATGCGATGGTTTCATTATTTATATTAACTTTAGAAAATGGGGTACAGGTGAGGGGACTGTATGAGGAATTTGATGAGTTCATGAGTCGTAACAATCCCAATACCATCGTGTTCTTGATACTGGTAACTTTTTTGGTGAGGTTAATGGACCTAATTTTATTATATATTTATTACAATCCTATATTTCGTTGTAGGACTACGAGTTGCTAATTGAGGACCTACTGTAGCCTTGCCATATTATATTGAAAATAAAATAATAACGTTTTAGCTTATACCCAGAGGAATAATAAAGCCAAAAAACAATAAATGAAACTCAGAGAAACAACTAAAATGTACCCATGAAAACCGCAAAATTAAGGTTTTCCATCCACCCAAAATGTTAGCCGAAGTTGGATTTTCTCGCCCCTGGGCGCAGACGACGAAAGGGATGAACGGCTTTACATGGTTTACTCGTGCATATATAGGGGTCCTCCGCAGTGGTTTCATTCCAGGGAGGCTGTTTGCTCATTTATGGGTTCGACTCATCCAGTCCTGGCAGTGGCAGACCTGGGTAGTAGTACTCGGGTCCCCCCTTCTCTCCTCAACCCTTCTCCCACCTCATTTTGGCCATCCCACCCCCTCCCCCTCGCCCCCGGAGAGGACTGAGGTCACAAAATCCACCGCCTCATTCCCGCGCGGACCCCACTGGAAACCCTCACAGCCCCATTTCAAATTTCAACATCCAATCCCAACGACCGAACGAACACTCTCTCTCCCCCTCCCCCCTCCTGGACATTCAGCATATCACCCTTCCATAAGCCACGTCCTGAACCCTCGCAGCAATGCACCGCACACATCTCCAAAACATACTAAAATTGCATGCAACATTTTTGGGTTGGGGGCTTTATTTAAATATTGCGATACGACCACAATATCCCTGCATTATTTAATTCCCGCCTTTCATTCGGGACAGGTTGTGTGAGTTATGTCGTCACCGGGTGTTCATTATCGAAGGGCAGGCAAATGGTGTTTCGACTACGAAATGTAATTCATTCGGGGTAGCCGTAGGGTTTAGACAAATATTTATCTTAGCAGGATGATCCGACGATGCAAATTGCTGCTTATGTACTCGGTGAACTGGATCATGTGACAGTTTCAACGCTTATTGAGAGGATCTCTGCGTGCATAATGGACTTCTAAAGTTATTTTCCGGAAGTGTGGAGTCAAAACATCTACATAAGGACATATATTTTTCACCAATTAGTGATAAAGTACTAAATTTAAAATTTTTCCCCAGTCAGTAGCCTTTTCTGCTACAAGATAGATACTGACAGGTACGTACACAAAAATCCCAAGCTTAAATAAAATTTCCCTTCGTTACGGCATCGGTTAGTGCTTGGACGAGGCTGGAAGATATTAGCTTTCAGCAGTTCAAATGAAAAAATAATTTTGATAATACATTTTATTGAAAAATAACGCCAGAAAAATGCTGTTAAAAAGCACTATAGTCAAAACTTAATCATTTTTTGATTTACAATTAGGAATCGGAGCATGATTTTTCTAAATTACAATAGGGGAAGAATATATTTTGTTATAGTATGGCAATAAAAAATACCCCGATGTTACTACACTTTCCTAACAATAAATTAAAAAAATATTAAACGAGGGTTTCATTAATTATATATAAGGTGAAAAACAATAAAAAATTGAGGAATAGCAATTACTCCCACCAACATATATATGCATAGTATCTATGCATAACTTTTTTATCACCCTCAAAACTATCAGCGCCTCTCTTACTCCCTCTATCGGGGGATGCACCAAAGTTGCACCCACAGAACCGACAAATAATCTTTTTCCTCCATTGCCGCAACTATAAAATTACGTCGATATTTCACCAACGTTCGCAGTCACAGTTGGTGTCGAAGACATCTCTCGAAACCGCTGACATCGCCTGTGCAGATGCGAGATTACCTTGTAACGTCGGGCCGAAAATATACATATAACAATAAAGGCCTCCAGCTTAGACAAGAATAACACACCCCCCTCCTCCCCACACCATCGCGTGAATATTTTCCATATCTCTCACCCCATCCGTCCCACGAACCCTCTTGTCCCCGCTCTCATTTCACGCACTCCATTCGTCCGACCCTCGTCCAAACCCCTCCACCCCCTCGTCTCCCACTTCCAATGTCTCGTTTCACTTTTCCCCACTACTTTAACGTCCTCATCCCCCAATGCATTTCACTAGTGGGACGACTACCCCTCAGCCTCTCTCTCTATAGAGGGGAGGAGGATTTTTTTATCCTTACCAGTCCCCCCCCCTCCCTTTCGAACCCTCCTTTAGGTATTTTAGGCTGGATAGAGCAGGAAGAGAGTGAGAAGAGCAGTGTTTAACGGTAGAGGGGAGTGAGTGAATTGGGGGCGGCGGGGCGAGGGGGGGTAGGGCGAAGGATGAAGAGTAGAATGGGGTTCGACGGGAATAAGGGAGGGGGGCTGCTGTGCGAAAGGCATGAGACTTGAGTGCACCAAGGGGTGGATGGCGAGAGTTTTTTTTTTAATAGAATAATAATCAATACCGGTGCTGACACAAGCTGGACCACCGAGCGAACTGCTCCGCATTCGCGGTAAATATTAAAAATAAAACACTCCTGAAAATATGTTTTTTTCAATTGTTATGATAAAGCGCTTGCGCTCTCTTGCACTCTTTTTTTTAGCTTTTTCCGCAACAACTCTCGATAACGTCACTCTTACTGAAACTGTACTGATCACGAATAGCACGAACCGAAATGTACTTAGCTTCGCGTGGTAGTTTTTCAATTCAAGTGAGTGTATACACCAGCTAAATTTATCAGTTTTAGTAGTGCAATTCGAATTATGACCGTATTGAATAAAACATAACATCCATACAAAAGATTATACATGTACTGTATGCAGGCCAAGTTCCATCATAGCTCCATAGAAGACATTTTATACTTGTTGTGGGTTTTTATTTATGTTGTGGGTTTGTTAAGTAATAAATGCCGCAGTTTTTAAGCATACGCACTGCAACAGACAAAATGTACATATTTTAGTTATTCAGTATCTCCCTCGTACATAATTACCGGCAAAACTATAGGTAGGCACTCTTCTGTTTACATATGTTCTATTTATTTTTATCTACATTATTAGGTATAGACTCTATTTGTACTTCATATATTGATCGCTAAGATTCACAATATGTGATGATGAACTTGCCACCTACATCAATGGAGGGGATATTGCAGAGGGATGAGTTCAATAAATCAATCGAAATTGAAAATAAAATTGAGAGGCGAGAATTAATATGGAAATTTTTTAATACGCGATGGTATATTATTTATTCATGATTGATCGAATTTTAAATCTGGTTTTTCAGTTAGTTCCATGGTTCCGTCGGCTATAGACGAGGGTGAGACCAATACCTTGGATACGGATACCAAATTTCCATACGGGCAAATTAATGAGCATATGTCATGGGATAATGTCTTCTAAAAATAAGGTACACTTTACAGTATGAAATCATTCCCGTGAGTAAGTTTTACCGACAACGGCTTTTGGTATATAATTAAATATAGTATTCAAATAAATATAGAACACATAATTTTAATTTTCACGGAACATAACCACTCGATATGGCCAGTTTAGTCTAAAATACAACAATTTAGAG
This sequence comes from Hetaerina titia, assembly GCA_037158775.1. Taxonomy (NCBI): domain Eukaryota; kingdom Metazoa; phylum Arthropoda; class Insecta; order Odonata; family Calopterygidae; genus Hetaerina; species Hetaerina titia. The sequence goes on from CM073768.1 coordinate 121,996,438, forward strand.
TGTAAATACCATTCGCCTTGATCGGAATTCGAACCCAAATCTCACGATGTTGGGATGAGTGCTTTAGCCAGTTAAGCTACCGAGGCGTCCTCTTACATTCTGCTCTCAAGACACCAACAACAATAGTTTTTTTAATGAGAACTGGAATGCTTCCATCCCTGATATGCACATCACACTGCCTTCTATCCTAACAATTCTCTTGTGAATGCGATCCATTTCTTTTTTGTTACTGGCAACCAGTTCAATAGTCCAAGATCTTAGATGGATACGTATTTAACACCTTCCATTATGCAAAATAACAACAATCCCGAATCTGGGAAGTATTTTTAAAGATTTATGGTGTAAAATAACAGAAAATTAAAGATAAATTGCTGAATGATATTTCTAGAGTGTTAAGGAGTGATGAAACCATAGTCTGTGAAGAAGACAAAATAATGAGGAAAGATTAGTACAAGGGATTGTTGCGTCGTGGGACAGATTGGGCCTTTTTAACAATTGCCAAACGAACCTTCCCGGTGGTAGACATTTCAGCCACACCTTTGACGTGCTCGTATCTAAGCTAACCCTCGGAGGTGGCGTGATGCTTGTCGTGAAACATCATGGTCGGACAATGAAACAAAAATTGCTCCAAATAATAATTAATAAATAATGAAACAACGCTTTTAAAAAGATATTTGCATTTGATGGGGACACAAAAACATATGGGGACATTTATGAGTTTCCGACTTTTTCATGATTAAACGGATGGAACTGTCATTGCGTTATTGCAAAACATAAACGCTATCATATTTTCCCCTGTAAGAAGCCAGAAAAGTTAAAAAAAATACCGGATATAAATAAAATAAGCAAAGATAATGTACGCGTATTAATTTGCAAAGATAATTTGCGATGTCTCACCGGAAAGGTACCGTTAATACTGGCGATTACTTTAGGTCTTAAAAAATTGAGGTAATTTTCTTTGAAGGTCAATCGGTACTTATAGTAAGGCTTAAAGAGAGATAAGACGATGAATTTACATCATAATAGCCTACCCCAGACAGAATTGAACCCGGAACCTTCGGGCTGTCTTGCTACAGAAGCATTAAATACCGGACTAACCGGATTGTCTGAAGGATAACAGATACTAACAGGGTTAAGAAAGACGCATACGGTCTCATCCTGTAAATATATTTAGATTTTTACATACCCCTCAAGCCGTCTCAAGGACGTTTGGCAGCGGGTGTTATACCACCAGCCATTCTACTCCTATTTTGCTATTTCACAATTGGGCAACCATATCCAATGAAAGGACACGTGGAAGTGGTGAACGGACATAATTAATGCAAAACCCGGTATACACATCTTGAATGTTAGTAACTACCCCACTGACCACACTAAGAAGAAAAATAAGAAAGCCCTTTAAAAAGGGCAGGCTCGGATGCAACGCACTCAGCAATCACCATTCAGCATTATACTCATTCAGAATGGACAATGAACGAAAACATTACATCTACAACTTAATTCACACGAATCCCCATCATCCAGCCCATGGGCGCGTGGTGGGGGGTGTTAGGACGCCAGCCATGAAATGCGATGAGAGGAAATGTAATTTGTGCATTCCGAACTATTTTCGCCACTGATCACCCTTTTCTTAGTTTCCTCCTTGTGTTGCAATCGCGAATAGTGCACGTGAAAAACTAATGCTTAAAATAATCAGTTCTGCAGTCTATTTTAGGTCTCTGTGCAATATTTCTCTTATTTTGAGACAATTGTCTGTCTCGCCTACGTAATTGGGGGCTGAATTATATTTTACACGTCGGATGCATAACCACATAGTTGGTATCTTTGCAATAGATTTAATCTATTTCTGTCTTCGTATATCTAAGGTTACTATAACAGACCTTTTAGTAAATGTGTAATACTTTTGTATTCTTTCTTACGAATTTTCACAAATCTGGCGTATGAGTGGTGCAGACCACTTTAAATATTTGTATTACTATCGCATCGAATCTTACATGGGAAAACACATGAATATTCTCGGAGTGTCCCTAAAGCATCTGGGATTACATCTCTTTCCTGTATCTAGTGCAATGAGTAACTAGTGCATCGAAGCTTCAGTATTTTGAAATGGATCAAATATACTCGCCATTTACTCTATTTACTCTTACCAAAGAAAAATTGTGCATCTCCTTCACTTTCTCATTTGTACATTTCCAAAATACAGATGTACGCTTGATGAATTCCAGGTTCTTTAGAGCCTCTTCGAAAATAATATGGGGAACGGAGAGTCCAGATTGGCAGCGTTAGGAAGAGGTGTCAGGGAGGGTTGCCCATTATCACCGGTGCTGTTCAACGTATATAGTATGTGGAGGAAATGATTAAAGAGGCATGGGAAGAACTACAGGTAGGAATGAAAGTCGGCAGGGAATTCATAAAATTAGTTAGGTTTGCTGATGACCATGCATTAGTTTGTGAGTCAGCCAAGGGGTTGCAAGCATTGTTGAGTGAAAAGAAAATTCAGTGCGACAGATATGGGATGAGAATCAATATAAATGAAACAAAGACGGTGCGATTTTCCCGAAAGAAAAAGGCTAAGGTTAACATTTTAATAGGAGGGCAAAAACTAGAGCAGGTGAAACAGTTTACATATCTCGGAAGTGTTTTGGACCAACGTGGTCGAAATAGTAGGGACGTAAGGAGAAGCATTGCCTTAGGCAAAGAGGCTTTCTCAAGGAGGAGGGAGTTGATGATAAGGACGTTGAGTAAGAATGTTAAGAAAAGTTCCGTCAGACTGTTGATATGGAGCATAGTTATGTATAACGCGGAAAAATGGTCACTGAAGCAAGAGGATAGACGTAGATTGGAGGTTTTAGAAATGTGGGCGTGGAGAAGAATGGAGATGGTGAAATGGACCGAAAGGAAAACAAATGAGGAAGTACTCGAGATGGTGGGTGAGGAGAGGAGATTGTTGGAATAAATCATAAGAATGCAGAAAAAATGGATGAAAAGCATATTGATCGGCAGTGGGATGTTGAGAAGGGAAAATTTTAGGCAAAGTAAGGGCAGGAACTGAATAGAGATGCTGGACGGGATGGAGGGAGAAAGGAAGTATCGCATATACAGGGATGAAAAGGGACCAGTTGTAGATGTTGTGTTTTGTTAGGAGACAAGAAATTTATTTGGTAGTTGTGTCCATCCAGAACCTACCTTAACCTCTGGCTAACCTAATAATAAAAAATAATAATAATTAGCGTTTATTCTCGGGAGGTTTTCGAAAACGTCTTCCACGCTGCCTATGTAATCTTCCTCGGTTGAAAGACTGGTTGATATTTCTGATAAGAGGAAAGCCGTGAGAAAACGTCAACTTTGCTACAAACCAATCATTACACGGACGGGTTTGAACCAAGGACCGTCAGTTTTACTGTGAATGTCCTATAACCAGCTTAACCGGATCGGTTGAAGGATAAAAGATAATAGGAAGCAATGAATAACCGGATTACAACAACAACGAAGGATAACGTAGGGGTATATTAAACCAAAAATACGATTTAACCATTTTAAGAAAAGACGGTGACTAACCGATTCCTTCATAATTACTGCAAGTTGAGAACTAATTTGTTTTCAAGAACGTTATGCCGGGGAAAAACGAAAGCAGAGTAAGCTCAAGTTCAGAAAAAGTCGGGAAAGTTCCCCGAAAATACGCATTTACTTATTCCTATTCACTTTGAAAAACAAAAACGTTCAATGCTATGTTGTCATTAAAATTTCCATTTTTAAATAATTTTATAGCAATTTTTAATTAAATTTAATTTACTCTTTAATTAAAATTCCATTTATGGTAAACCTTAGACCAATGAAATATAAAAACTAAGTGAGGCTCCACCCTCCAGTGTGGTACTAAATTATACTCATTGAAAATACATTTTTTGAGTTTAAAATAATTCTTGAGGAAGTAAATCGTTCAATATGTGTAGGACGAATCCTCAGGGTGCAAAAAATTACGACCTAAATAACTGCAAAGAAAGAATGTTGAGCGAAATAATAAATAAAAGACAAAATATTGACAAGAATAAGGAGTCAGAAAGTTTGACAAAGAGGACGCCGCGGATGAGGTTCCCCCCTGGACGAAATGGAAATTCTGAATAGTTTATTTAAATAGTTGACATGGTGATAGAATAGACGTTAATAGTTTTTAATATCCGGAAACTAAAGGTAATTAATTCATCTCGTAAAACCACGTATACTCTGCAGACTACTCTGGTTGAGTAGTGCAAGACCAAGAGTCACACAAAGTTATGACGGACGTGTAAAGCTCGGATAAAATTAGATTCAAAGTGCGTTTACGAAAGCTTACTTAAAAAAATTTATCCGATTGAATTTCCCAATAAACAAGGAAAAAAAGGACTCTTTTATATTCGATGTATCTATTAGTAATTTTCCTGATACTATCTCTCTGGTCCTCTACACCAACCCGAGCGAAAAGAAAACATTAGTACGTATGTTATATTCCTCATAGTTTCACGGGACCAGAAAAATGAGAGCTAAAGAGAGAAAAACAGTCAATATGGAAAATATGATAAACAGGTGCATATAATAGGCTGGAAGGCGTAACAAGAGGTATTTAGGTTCAATTTTAACAGTTCTAATCACCAAAAACATTAACGGCACTGTAAGGACTCGGCAAAAGATTCGCTGTTGTTGCAATTACGTAATGAATGGCTCGCATGAAAATTTATTCGCTAGGAAACCGGACCCAATTATTTCGTCTCGGTTGTAAATATGCATTGTCGTTTGGCGAAATGCCGTTGCCTAGCCGGGAAACCTGGTTTCAAAAATGTGACCCCGGGGGTGACCTGAAAAGCTGCGGCCAAAAACTCTGCGACTGAACTCTTATGGGCGCCTCCACGAAAGTCTCCAACTCATTACTCGCGGCGTCCATTCATTCAATTCTGGAACTCGGGAAATACATAGTGAATCCACGCCCGCGACAACTCATTAACAATATCGCACAAAGGCAATCGCGAAGAGGAGAGCACAAAAGGAATAATTAATGAGAAATTTTTTTTCGCTGCAAGAGCGGAAAAATCACCAAAAATGTGAGTGATTCGACAATTGGGTGGGGGGATGGGAGAGTGGATTCGAGAGGGTAGGGATGAGGGGGTTGCCGGGACAGTGGAGTGAGGCAGATAGAAAGAGAAAGTGTGGGACGAGTGGGAAGCTGAGGGTTGGGAAGGGTTTTGGGAGAAACACTCCTTCCCCTGCCATCCGTCCTACCCCCTTAGAACCCTCCTCCCCACCCACCCTCCCTCCATCACGCCCGGCTCACCACACCGTCACAGAGGGCGGGATGGGGGATAGAGAGTAGGGGCGGGAAGGTTTCGGGGGAAGGGGGGAGACCATCTGTCCCGTCGGGGTGCAAGGGGAACGCGACACCCGGGGATCCCGGGCGGGAGGGGAAACAGCCGTGCTCAAACATTGCGGCGATAGTTTATTCATGGCCGTTAGTGGCGGGGGCAGAGGCGGGGCTGGGAAGCGGACGGGGTCCACCCCCGTCAGCCCCACTCTGATCACTTGGCTTCCTTCTCCCTGACCTCATCCTCATGCTGCCCCTGGGGATGGCAACGGGGTACCAGTGACCGTGGCTGGAGCCTTGGGTCACGCCCAGTTCACTCACGTCTCTGGCGGATCTCACTCAAGCGCATTTCCATCCCTTCGATAAAAATAATTAATGGATGGACGCGCGTGGAAGGTAATTCAAGTGAATTACTACACATGCAATGATGAATAGCATTGTATTTAGCATACCATTATATTTGACATAGTATTGTATGAACACATTTTTGTGGAATACATATAAGTACCAACAAAACGTATGAATATAGTAATAAGTCGAGAAAGGAAGTTGGTGAATCCTGCAAGTATACTTCACTGTGCTCTTTCCTGGATATTCTCAGTTCAAAATTTGGTTATGCTAAAGTTTAATTTTAATGTCATAAAACAATTAAATACGTTAATCTGCACTCATAAAACAATTATCACAGTAGGTAAACGTATTTATGCATCTTGATGTAACACTACAGGTCCTATTTCTCAGACAAAATTGCTATAAGAACAGTTTTAATTAAAATTTTAAATATTATATCCTAATTATTATAATTATTTAAATTATGGTGTATATTATTTAAAAGCTCGTAGAAAGAGAATTAGGTAAAAAAAGAGAGCTCATTAAATTACAGAAAGGAAAAATAAGAAACATGGGTGCAGGGTATTCGTACAAACATAAACTTTGCCAAAGAATAGGGGAAATAAAAAAATGATTCTTAGGTATGAGTTCTTTCCCTAGAATTTTGAACGCGATTATTACATCTTTCCATAATATGGTGAACCCACTACTGTCCCATCCCATTTCAAATGGCAAGCTACAAACTATTTGAATTGGACAATTACCCTCAATGTTTTATATTAGTAACAATGACTTCAAGGCAAAATATTCCCTTTTCCGTGCTCCCGCACTTTGGTTTCAACTAAGAAATCATATCCGTTGCGTAGCTTATAATTTTATGGGCACATAATTGAAATCGTTTATGATAAAAGCGGTTACAAGATAGAGGAGGTGGTAAGGAACAAAAACCGATATGAAGTCGTCAGCACAAAATTTTACTTAAATATGTAGTTACCGTGTTACAGGGAAAGGGATAATGTTTAAGGACAAAAATACAATTAAGCGTTCTACTGGCTATGAACTATTTCTTTTTGTCAATTTGACTCATTATTTCCTTCCAAAAAAACTAACAGTTACATGCATACCTCACATTTCGATAAAAAAATTCTATGAAAACAGTAAATATTCAAATAGACAAGGTTCCGCTTCAATTTTGTTCACAGAACTTGACTCCCCCGCACACAATTTTCACTCTACCAACACGATCCATGCATATCCCTTCCTCACACACCCTCTTGGGGTTCCCAAGGGATGGGGGACATCGAGAGGGCCTTGAAGTACCTCCGACACCCCTCATCGAAACCGAGTACGGAGAGAAACAGAATGGCCAATGGACGCTTCCCTATCTCAGCCTCTGCCTTATCTGCGTCTGTCATATTATCCGCAACCTGTGCCTCTTTGTATTTACTAGGGAGACTGCGCACACCCCGTAATCGGTAAGCCCTAGGATTAGGGAGGGAGTGAGATTCACACGGCGAGATAGGGAAGGATAGAGAGAGAGGGAGGGCAATAAGGAACGAATGCCCTAGTTTGACGATGTTAATCTCTCACTACCACAGGTGGCATTCGATCCATGTGTGCGCGTTTGTCGGCGATTTAAATGCATCAAAGAGGTGGCACACAACTGTTGCAATTTTGGATGGTAAAATATGATCTTAAAGGGATTGAATATCAAATCCAGGTTTTGCCAGGTGTCCCGATTTCTTCGATTTTGTCCTCAGGAGATGAGGCAGACGATTTTGTTTCGAAAATCGAGTCATTCTTCGAGTTTCTCATAGTACAAAATTAAGGTAACATTTGAGAGAGGAAGGGAAAATACAGGTGTCACTGTATTTAATTTAAAAAGTTAGTTAAAATCACTTTTATTTTGGATCAAATACCGAATGACAAACAAAATTAATCGTATGATTCCCAAGTGGGAATCTTTAAATTATGTACATGCTACATATTTTCTTGAGAAGTAATGGACATAATCCCAAAATCAAGTCGGTTGTATTCAAAAGTAGCTTAATAATGCAAATTTTGGTCGTTCTATGAGTAGGACTTAAGAAAAAATCAATAAATAAATTCTGCAAAATTACTCAAGCAACTATTTGGAAATGTTTGAATACTTTGAAAAAAATCTCACCCTATTCATTTATTTGCATACATATTAGGGTTTACAGGTAAGTGCATAAATCGCTATGTAAATTCAGGAGTTAGGTAGCATTTTATAAGTCAGCAATCGTAGTTACGTGCACCACCCGAAAGGTGGTTTGATAGGTGAGGATAGATCTTACCTAGTACTAAACGCAACCCAGGTTTCAAAGTATCATACGTAACTTTAAATTTAGGAATCATAATCAGTCTAAAGAATGCTTATAAATAGAATGTAAATTTAAACATGGCTTTAATAATCAGTTAAATACCTAGAAATTATTTTTCCAATGCAGTAAAATGAATGCAGCGGAAAAATTTATCTGCAGGTTTTTAAAATTACCCATTATGATGTAATAATGAAAATTAAAACTACGTTTATTCTATAATACGTTTTAAAAATACGTCGCAGCACCGAGGTCAATGACTGAATTATTTGAAGGCCTGCCTAAAGCTTATTTTTCAAAATATCTTATTTCCTTTGATAGACTAATGAGGAAATTATTACGTAAATTTCACGAAATTTAATACAATTATAATATGACCCACGTAATAATTTGCCTTTTTTTAATGGAGATAATACTAATCAATAATACTCATGGTTTATTATTAGTCCATCATAATACTTTTCATAATTACCCTAATGAACATAATATATTCTGGGTATATATTTACACTTACTATAATAATAATGGCACTTTGGCAGTCTCGTATTCATACATTCAACGCTGTACATAGTAGAGAAGACGGCAAAGGGCGATGAGCATTTATCGGCGAGAAAAACAAGGGAATGCCTGAAACTATTGTCGGGGAAAATTTTTAAGGTTTAAAAAATGTAGTTTACCTAAATTTTATAGGAATTAAATAATCATAGAACATAATCAAGTATTAAATCTATTTCTTTTAGATAGGAATATTATCATAAGGTTTTTTACCTAATTTTCGTAACTCGAAATACTTTTTAAAAGGCAAAACTGATAAAGGACTTATATTTTGCCATGCTGCACAACGAAAACACAGTTTAAAAACAAATTTAAAGTTGAGATACTATAATTTATATTTATTAATATTGATTCTCATCCCATATTTATCGCACTGAACTTCCAATTCACTCAGCAATGCTTGCAACCCCTTGGCTGACTGAGCAACTAATGCTTGGTCATCAGCAAATCTAACCGATTTTACGAATTCCCCTCCGACTTTCATTCCTACCTCCAGTTCTTCCCATGCCTCTTTAATCATTTCCTCTACATATACGTTGAACAGTACCGGTAACAATGGGCAACCCTGCCTTACACCTCTTCCTAACACTGCCCATCCGGACTCTCCGTTCCCCACTCGCATCATAGCAGTCTGAGACATGTACAGGTTGCGGATCAGTCTCCTGTCCCTCCAATCCATTCCTATTTTCTGCAATACACACATTAATTTTTCCCAATTCACTCTATCAAACGCTTTTTCGAAATCTACAAAACAGGCAAAAAAGTCCTGATTGTATTCTATATTCCTCTCGACTAGTGATCTCATCACTGCAATGGCATCACGCGTACCTCTTCCTTTCCTGAACCCAAACTGATCACCGCCTAAGTAATCATTTGCCTTACTCTCTATCCTTTTGTTGATGATCCAGAGAATAACTTTAGCTCCGTGGGATATCAAACTTATTGTTCTGTAATCCTCACATGATATAGCCTTTACCTTTTTTGGAATAGGAACTAACACCGATCACATTTTATATATATATATATATATATATTATAATATACCGCTCAATACGCCTTTCATCCATTTTTTCTGCCTCCAAAGGATTTCTCTCAACAAACCCCTCTCCTCACCCACCATCTCCAGTACTTCCTCATTTGTTTTCCTTTCGGTCCATTTCACCTTCTCCATTCTTCTCCACACCCACATTTCAAAAGCCTCCAATCTACGTCTATCCTCCTGCTTCAGTGACCATTTTTCCGCACCATACATAGCTACGCTCCATATCAGAGTTTTTACGAGTCTTGTCTTAACATCTCTACTCAACGTCCCCGTCATCAACTCCCTCCTCCTTGAGAAAGCCTCCTTGCCTAGCGCAATTCTTCTCCTTACGTCCCTACCACTTTGACCGTATTGGTCCAAAACACTTCCGAGATATGTAAACTGTTCTACCTGCTCTATTTTTCCCCGCCTATTTTAATATTTACCTTAGCCTTTTTCTTTCTGGAAAATCGCATAACCTTTGTTTTATTAATATTGATTCTCATCCCATATTTATCGCACTGAATCTCCAATTCACTCAGCAATGCTTGCAACCCCTTGGCTGACTGAGCAACTAATGCATGGTCATCAGCAAACCTAACCGATATTATGAATTCCCTTCCGACTTTCATTCCTACCTCTAGTTCTTCCCATGTCTCTTTAATCATTTCCTCCACATATACGTTGAACAGCACCGGTGATAATGGGCAACCCTGCCTTACACCTCTTCCTAACATTGCCCATCCGGACTCTCCGTTCCCCACTCGCACCTGAGCAGTCTGAGACATGTACAGGTTGCGGATCAGTCTCCTGTCCCTCCAATCCATTCCTATTTTCTGCAATACACGTATTAATTTTTCCCAATTCACTCTATCAAACGCTTTTTCGAAATCTACAAAACAGGCAAAAACGTCCTGGTTGTATTCTATATTCCTCTCGATTAGTGATCTCATTACTGCAATGGCGTCACGCGTACCTCTTCCTTTCCTAAACCCAAACTGATCCTCCCCTAAGTAATCATTTGCCTTACTCTCTATCCTTTTGTTGATGATCCTGAGAATAACTTTTGCTGCGTGGGATATCAAACTTATTGTTCTGTAATCCTCACATGACGTAGGCTTTGCCTTTTTTGGAATAGGAACTAACACCGATCTCACAAAATCTTCCGGCCAGATTCCTTCCTCATAGATACTACGAATCAGTCCATATATGGCCTTCTTCCCACCTTTTCCTAACCATTTCAACATTTCTACAGGAATGTTGTCCACCCCCACAGCCTTATTTTCTTTCATCTCCTTTAATGCCCTTACTATTTCATCGTCGAGTATGCCTGGACCTAAGCTATCTTCTTCTACGTCATGTTCCTTTTCTATGTCTAACCTTGTCGGCCTAATCTCTTTACCATACAGTGTTTCTATATATTCCTTCCATCTCTCTTGGATTTTTCCTGGTTCAACTATTATCTTACATCACTTATCTTTCACTGTTAGCACAGATCTTGCCTTCTTACTTCCCGATAATAACTTAACCTTGCTGTATAGAGCACCAATTTCACCCTTCTTCTGTAAATTTTCCATATCCTCGCATTGCGTTTTCCACCATTCTTCTTTGGCTTTATTTGTGGGCCTTCTCAACTTATTGTTTAACTCTTTGTACTTCATTTTGCCTAACTCTTTGTACATATATATTTTTTATTTTTATATAACTTTTGGACAGCACAATGGAACACAGCGTAAAACAGATAACACGTAAAAGAATCTGACCTGAAGAAGGCCTCGGAGTAGGCCGAAAGCTCAAATAATCCACAATGTGAGTGTTCTTTTACGTGTTATCTGTTTTATTCTGTGTTCTATTGTGCCGTCCAAAAGTTATATTGCTCTGGTGAGTACTTCCGCATCATCGATATATGTATAAATGTGTATGTGTAAATATGTTTATATGTAAATATATATATATATATATATATATATGTAATCATAAACACAGTAATCAACCCGAAGGTTGGTTTGATAGTTGATGGTAGAATTCACTCAGTATTACGCCCGACGGCGTGTGAAATTCACACATCAGTGTAGGTGGGCCAGTTACTTTCCCTATGCCGGTTATGGATCTGGTAACTGAAAAATCACATAGCCTGGGTGGAGCTGCAGGTGCCCGGGAATCAAATTCGGGCCCTCCGTTCAGTAGTCCAACGCTCTATCCCCTGGACTACCGCGATCCACATACCTGTATATAATTATATATATGTGGATCGCAAAAGTGCAAAGAAGTCAAGTGCAACAAATCGTGCGAGGTTGGAGGATTCAAAATAGATAGGGGTTCGAGATGATACTGAACCTAATGTACTAGCTTCCTAGACCATAGGGTCTGGGATCGAATCCCGGTGGTGGCAGATTTTTTTGGTGTTATTCCGATCCCATCTTGGGATGCTGTGTGGAGAGTGAAGCACGACGTCCGTCAGATGGGACATTTAATCTGTTGACCCCTTGACGTCTTTCGTTAAGAGTAGGCAAATGCCGTCCCGGGCTTCTCTTCACCCTTGCTCCATTCCCTGAACATCCTACCCCAACCAAATTACCCACCTATACCTAATGATGCAAATGGCCTCAGCTGTAGGTACATCCCCTGATGACTTCTACACTATTCTATCGCCATGAGTTTAATATTATTCAAAACACGAAATTTTGGAGGAATACCAACTTTCTTTGTCAATGTTCCGAGGAATTTGATAATACTAAGAAGAAAGCTGGTTGTAGTATGGTTCATTAATCATCAGACCCTACCAAGTTTCTCCGAATCCTATGAGATAATGACGGGGTAGTTTCAGGAAAACTAATCGACCAGAGTATGCAGAGAGCCAAAAAAAAAACTTACGTAGTCTCTGTACTCCTCTCCCCCCCCCCCCCCTTCTCCCTCCTTCCCTCCCCCGTTTCCCAACCTCGGCTTCCGCACTCATCTCATTCGACAGCCGCTGCAAGGTTACTCAAATCCCTTGTGCTCGTACCTACTCGCTCCAATAAATTTTCGAGGGGGGAGTTTTTCCAACGCATCGCCCGAGACGGCGTGTTTTCTAAACCTGTCCCCCCTCCTATGATTTGTCATTCGGGGCAGAGGACGGCAAGAGCAGATGTCCGGGACGCAAGGCGGATAGGGGTACGGTGGGGAGGGTACAGAGGGGGAGGGTGAGCAAGGGGGGGGGAGAGGGGAGTCTGACGGACGTGGCTCTGTATGGAAGGGAAAAGAGGTGGTCAGGACGGGGGGGGGGATGGGGAGAGCGGTAAGGGTTCGGGGGAGGGGGAGGGTGTGCACGGAGGGTGGGGGGTGTGTGTTGAAGAAAAGGGTACGGCTCATTCGAAATATAAAAGGCGCACGGATTGTTTGAACCTGGGATTTAAATCTCTATTCGAGACTTATTTAATTGTACACATTTACCGAACAACGCGCAGCAGCTATGCGTCGATTATAACTCTAGTTGACGGAAACTTATCTTCGATTTTTTTCTTCTCTCTCAATCTAATAAATGCGTGAATTTGAAACGATGTTATTTTTTACCGACAATACCTATGTCACTGCAAGTCATTCATTTTGAAAATAAATGAAAATCGACGAGTTTTCCGTCAACAACAGCTCATGATAGCATTATTTTCCATAACGGAGTCTTATAAACTCAATTTATGGCCATAAAATGTTTTTTTTTGCCATGGTGTTTGCTTATCGCAGTCCGTTAAACTGCATGTGAGCCGTTAATACACGACGTAGCGAAATATGGGTGAATCTTACTATTGAGATAAAAGGATTTGCTTCAGGATTTTAAATGACGCTTGGTAAGTACTCATATTAAATACCAAATACTGGAGGGCATGTAAAGTGAGACTATTTGCTGTTTTTCGAAAACTGTATAATGAGGAAAACCACTTCGTATTTCCACTTTCCTTCTTTATTTTACGACTTATGTTCCTTCTAATTAGGGCATCTTTTGGTTTTGAAGATAAATTTTTCAACCAAAACCGACGCTGTGAAGTAAAGATGTGTTTGTGGATATACGTATTGTTTTCCTTATCATGCATCGTTTCCACCAAGTAAAGCCTGAAACTACTCGAGAAGCTTATATATTTACGTTCAAGAAATTACATAAATACTGAAAGAATAACATTTCAAAATAGTATATTTCAAATTTGATTTTTGAATAGCTCATATCGCGAAATATTCCGACAGTAAATTGAGTTCAAAGAGATACATCGAAATAAATCTAAATTTTTCGAAAAAAAAACTATTTGAAAAGAGTTATTTTATACTTTCATAAATTATGGCCTAAATCACTTTATTTTAATGATTTTAAAATGTTTTCAGAAATTTTAGTTAATTTTGAATTTTTTATTACGTACACAGTTTGGAAATAGTTTAAATAAATTAATAAAAATAAAGCACCGGTAGCTAATTATTTTACAAAATAAAATTTCGTAACTTTGGTATTAAAATTGAAATTTGTATTAAACACACATCATTTCGGAATAAAGAATCTGCTGCAAACAAATCATAACGGTACTTTTCAAAAATAAATAATATAATTTTTCTGTGATAACCATAGTTAAATTAATTAATTAAGACTTTTCAACGGTAAAATTTAAGAAAATTACGATAGAGTTTTCATTGGACTCCTTAAAATTTACTCTGATATATCTGTAAAATAATGCTCACTTGAATGTCACTGGAAATATGCATAAAGGAGTAGGATGTTTGAGAGCATATTTCCAAAAGTGGAGCACTGAAATTGTACTCCACAGTTTCATGTAAATAAGTAAGATCTTTCCAGTATGGAATTGCTACGCAAAATCCTATCAGTCATCATATTGTATTGGAAGTCTTCAGAAATTGAAATCACTGATTGGCCGTAGTTTTACGATTACCTTCGCTAAAATTGTTTCACGTGCCTGTTATGATGTAAACTAAACGGTATGAGGAGCTTCGACACATTCTGGAGGCTGTTCCATAAAGTAATAACTAACGATGATATTGTTCTTTGAATTCTCGAAGAAAAATATATCCATCCAAATTTTCTCGAGGTTTCCCATTCACACAAAATGCTGTAAATACGGCGATTGGCAATGATTAACCCTCACCCTTCCTTTATCCTCCATCCCTTCCATTTTCAACTAATCCCAATAAATCAGATCTATATTTCTCACTTATCTGTCTCGGAGACATGAATAACCCTCCTCCAACTTCCCCCTCTCCCTCACACAAACACATATTCGTACACATACACACACACATTTCCATTTAAACTCCTCCTCATCGTCCTCGCATCACCCGCCGTCACCCCCGGCTATCCTCCAGAAGACCACCCCCTCCCTATCATGCTCTATTAGGACACCAAGTAGGGTGGGGTAGGGAGGTCGTAAAGGCTTCGGCTCTCTCCTCCACAATGCGAAGCACGATCAATCAATGCCTCTTCTCCACCTCCCGCAGGCAGGCACCCCCCTTCAACCTCCACACACACCCCCTCTAGACCCACCCTAACAACCCCTCGTCCATTTACGTTCGCCTCATCCCCCTCACCGCCGTGAAACCGCCACCCAGCCCATCCCACACCCGCTCCTTCCCCCTCCCTCACCCCTTCAACACTACATTTGGGTCCATTCTCTTAATTTACGCCTTCCTCTATCCCCTCCCCTCTAAAAAAACACCCCCACGCGACAACTCCCCTCCCTCCTCCCCCTTTTCCTTCCTGTGACGTGCGTGCTTGGTTTTTTTTCACATTTAAAGCGCTCTTCCACCACCTTAATCCCCAGCCCTCCTCCCCGCTTCGCGGTCCCGACGCCCTAAAACTCCCGCCTCCCGCACCCCTGCCTTCCTCCATTTTCCTGTCCTCCTTCCTTCCTTCCTCCCACCTCCTACAATAATAATAAACTACGGCCAACACCCTTCCTGTTCCTCCCCCGGCCTCTCCCTCCATTCTCCTCCTCCAAACCCCTTCTCCACCCCTCGTCATCCCCAAGGAAATATGATGTTCCACCGCGTGCACGCACCGCAGTCTCCCGTTCTCGCCTCTCTCTCTCTCCCCCCCCCCTTCCCTTTTCCTACGCCAAGTCACGCCGTAGGTGCCACGTCACGCCACGTCCCGACCACGGCCCCATTCGATCCGCTGTCAACCCAACCGCCCCAACGCGCACCGTCGAAACCACAAAAAAACGACGGCGTCGACGCCGCCGGTGCACGAGAAGGACGGCACCGGCGCGCGTCCCGGAGAAGGTGTCACGCCGAGGGTGTCCCTCCTCGCCTCGCCCACACCGTCCACCACCCCTCCTGCCGCCTCTCCCAATCTCTTTTCCACCTTTTCATCTCATTGTGAGCGCGGTGACGGTCTGCTCCTCCTTGCGCTCACTCACGCGGTGTCACTGACCTTTTTAAATGAATGAAATTATCTCATGGGAGGGAAGCAAAGAGGGGAGCAGTGATCTTTTTATTCGCATAAACTGGACGGAGTCGGTGATGGACCTGTCCGAAGACTCGGGGGAGGGATGGTTTAAAACAAAAAAAGAACGCGAGCTCGAAAATACAATAGTGGGAGCTGCGATTTCAAAAGAGTCACCCTCTCTCCCGGCGAAACACCGCGTCGTCGGCCGGACAGAAATAATTTTTCTATCGCTCTCCGGCCTCACGAGTAATTAGCGAGAGAGCGTGGTGATTTGGATTCCATTGAGGGAGTCAGATTGAATTATGAATCCGAGCGATCCCCGGGCTGCTTCTTTGACAATCGCCCCCGACAAGCGTTTAACAGTGAGTGCAATGTGTGTCATCTGCTCGGGCATATCAAGCGTCCCTTTGACGCAAGTAAACCACGGTGATTACTTGACTGATGAGATGGGCTAATATCAAAGAAATTACCACCCGGCCTGTACGATTTGACAGGGAGAAAAACGTGAGTGGGTACGGAAACATCATTACTGAAATATTTTAAAAACGGCATTAGGTATTAATAATTCATCTTCTCTCGTCCAATTTTAAGTTATAAAATCACAGTTTCATGTTTATTCATCAATTTAACTGTCGTTCGAAAATCTTTGTGATATGTTATATTAAATTAATTTTAGATTACATATATGGAATTTAAATAAAATTTTACATGTTGTTGCGTGTTTTTTTCTGTGGAAGCGGAAGAGAATTTTAAGAATAAGTTACTGCTATTGGTCACTATTAGAATCTCAACTCCACATAGTGCAAAAAGTTGAATATTAGTTCTACTATGGTTGAATCAAAACTCATATAAATGTCCCTGGGTACAGATAAAATTATTTTATACAGCTTACTTGCGCCTTTCGCTCCAAAGTGGAACTGAGATTATCATTCACATCGTATATTAATTCGGCCTACCTTGATGAATCAATTATTGCCGGAAATTTAAGGAGACGATATTTTCTTGGTTGATTGTTTATACAGATAAATATTTTGGTATTTATACTTTTAGTCCTTAGAAGCAGAAGTATTCTGTAAAATATACAAAACAATAGTATGCACTTTCTGATGACTCTTTCCACATATAGTGGCACAGTAATACATACAGAAATAGCATTATATTCATGTAAGCTACACATTTCGTCTCTCATATACCCTATTAGCCATGGTTTAAGGATCTTCTAATGCAGATTAGAATTTGTAATGGAAAGTAAGATGATAGAGCACGCTGTCGAGCGAATAATCAGAGTGCAAAGGCGTGCATCATAAGCGGATTATCATCTTTATTTAACAGTATATACAGCATACAATTTCCCTAGTCTTAAATCATTATAATATACTATATATTTTAATATAAGGAGTGAGAAAATCAGTATGATAAGTTTTGGACGAGATTAAAGGTAAACCAAACAAACGTTACGTTGTTTTTGAGAAAAAGGAAGGCTGAGTCAAATATAAAAGTAGAAGTTCATCAAGTGGAGCAAGTGGAAAAGTTTACTTATCTTGGTGGTGTTTTGGGCAAAGTTGGTCAATCTAGTAGGGACTTGAGGAGAAAAATCGCGTTGCGAAAGAAGCTTTCGCAAGGTAGAGGGAATTGATGACAGAGACGTTGGTTAAGGGCATTGAGAAAACATTGGCGAAAACCTTGCTATTGAGCATGATTTTGCACTGTGCGGAAACTTATTCATTAAAGCGAGATGATCGGTGTTGGTAGAAGGCTTTTGAAAAGTGAGTGTGAAGGATCGAAAAAGTAAATTGAACGGAAAGGAAAGCAAACAAAGAGAGCTACTCGATAAAATCTGAAGCAGGTATTAAAGGTGGTTGCACAGCATTTTGAAAGACGATGAAATGTCGAAAACTAAATTAGAGGGGAGAGTGTAAGAGAAACGAGGACAGGGCAGGAAAAGAATAGGCATAAGTTGGAAGGAACGAAGGGAAGTACGATGTAAGCCGAATTGAAGAACAGTTTGATACAGTGTGAAGCGTCATAATGGGTCTTGCTATATGAAGCTTAGAAATGTAGCAATGTTAATGCAGCGCACATCCGAAACCTATTTTAAACTGGAGACAATCAAATAATATTACTTGTAAAGAATGCTGCCTCTCATGGACCTTGACGTAGTGGAAGGACTTGAGCGATTCATTTACACCTGGAGCTGTACTTGCAAGGGCAATAATAATTGCTCCTGGGAGTGTCACGAATTCTAGATAGGCTGAAGAGTAAGTTCCAGACGAAAGGTGGTTGAATTAGGACTGTGTGTTAGTATGGCTGTCGTATAGGTGACTAACTCCATTAGGATAGCCATTTCGGTGATACTATAGCGCCAGATACACTATTAAGGAAGGGAAAACACCTCAACTGCCATTCTCACGATAAATATGGACGGAGATAAAGAAGAAATGAATCCTGGTAATTACGTGACTCCTTAGTCCACTGGGCCAGGTGCTGTTTCTGGCCACGCTTTTTTATATTCTCATCATAATTCCATAAGTTACTAATGAAATTTAATTTAAAATTTAGAAGGATTATGACGAGTAAAAGAGTAGGACTTTAAACGAAAGATATAAAGGACAAAAGAACGTTAGATGAGGAAAAGGATAGACATATTGGACGAAAAGAAGTGAGAATGAACGCAGCATTGGAGAAAATTTAATGCTGAGGCATGACAGGTTGTGTTTTTGTAAGAGAGGAAAAGAAACTGATCGTTTTTAAGTGTGTGTGTTCATCCAAAACTTACCTTAAACTGGCCTATATCATACAAAAATTAAACCAGAAAACTTCGCCAAATTAGTATTAGTTCCCTACCCTAAAAAGAGAAAAGCAATCACTTGTGAGGACTATAGAAGAGCATATCTGATTTCTCACTCAACTAAAATAGCAGGATTTAGGACTATCAATAAAAGGATGGAACGGAGAATAAATACATACTTAGGGATACAAAAGTTTTGCGAAGCGTAGAGATAAGAGCGATTCAAATGCGTTAAAGGTTATCTATATAAAGAAATATAGAATACAAGCAATGTATACAGGGTTCGTCCGGAAAATAAGTTTATGATGCTGATTGTCTTTTTTGACAAAAGGGGAGTCGTCCACTACGAATTTGTACCTGAACGACAAACTGTAAATGCTGCATTTTACGTCCAAGTGCTCGACAGGCTTCGAAAACGAGTCGCTCGCGTCCGGCCAGCGATCAAAAACATCTGGCGTCTGCATCACGACAATGCGCCGTCTCACACCGCGCTTGTCGTGTCGGACGTCTTGGCCAAGCACGGCGTGGCAACGCTGCCGCACCCGCCCTACAGCCCGGACTTGGCACCACCGGACTTCTTTCTGTTCCCGAAGATAAAGAGGAGTTTGAAAGGAACGCGATACGGGACTTTGGGCGCTGTCAAAGAGGCCGTGACGACGTGTCTTCGAGAGGTTCCCGATGATGCCTTCGCGGGAGCGTTCCAGGAATGGGAACGCCGCTGGAACAAGTGTATCGACTCACAAGGGTCCTATTTTGAGGAATATTAGCTTAAGATATGTAAAAGTGTAATAAATTTTTTTCCCTGAGCTCAGTACACTTATTTTCCGGACGAACCCTGTATATATATATATATATATATATATATATGTATATATATATCTTTGCTTAGTAGATTTTGAGCAGGCGTTTGACAGTGTAACATGGGTTAATTGCGTTAAAAAATAGTTTATGAATTCACAGCAGAAAATTGGAGTAGACTGCGTGTGAAAATGATTCGCAGCTAGAGGGGAAGACAAGGTGATGATACAAGGCTGTTCATTATCACCTACTATGCTTTTCATCGCATATGCTGTAAGTCTGTCAGGCAAGGGATTGCAAAATCCTGATCGTATCGAGGTATCAATGGGAAAAGTATTGAGTGAGAATCAACGATACAAAATCGGAGTTATGAAAATAAGGGAAGTCAATATGTTCCGTTATTATTCAGTTTTAAACATAAAACTATGGAAGACTAGATCAGGTATAAATGTTCATCTACCTAGGATGTGTTTTAGAAGAAAATGAATGACGCATTAAGAACATTAGAAGAAGAGTTGTGGTAGGTAAAGGACGTTTTACAAAAAGGAGGGAGATAGAGGCGATTGGATCGTTAAGTAATGATGTGAAGAAAATTTAGTGAAAGACGTGATGTTATATGAAGCGTAGTTTTGTAGGACTTTAAAACTTTTGGAGAAATGTTTGGAGCCTTTTGGGATGCGGGTGTGGAGAGGAGTGGAAAAATATAAGAAAGGAGAGGAAACAAACGAAGAAGTTCTTGCCATAGTAGAGGAAGGGAGAAGATTGTTGGAAGAGAATCCGTGGCAGGGATTGATGGATGCAGGGCATATGGAGGGGAATTGTAATGTTGAAGGCTGTGTGATAAAGGGAGGATTGTTGGGTTAGCGGGGTAGAGTGAGGAAAGGGCTAAGCATGTTGGACGAAATACTCGTATTTTCTACCTCCGAAGGGAGTTAGAAAATACGAGTATGTGGAGTTATAAAATCGTTTACGACAATTTTCAAGTATTAAATCTAGAACAATAAAATAGAAAATAAATGAATGGTTGACCAAAAGACTTTAAAATTTAAAATGTATTGAGGAATTTTCAGTTAATTTATCTAGTTGGGCTAGAGACATTGGTACTAGTTCTTCATACCAAATTAGAAATAAATCAAGCAAAGGAGCCAGAAGTAATTACAACAAAAACATTTTCTAAGAATCATGCATAATTACAATTTCTTTGCCAAGTAATAGTATTCAATTATTCCACGGATGTTGAAAAACCCAGAGAGAGTATCTGGCTGGACCTATTTAAAGAAAAGTATTCCACCCACTTACTAAACGCAGCATTTTACGGAGTATAAGTTCAATCGTCCCAAGTGTCTCCTCGTCGGATTCACGCTTATAACCTTGGGTGCAATATCCAGCATCACTCCATCACTTCGCAGCGATTCATTAAGCGAAAAGCAATAGCTCCTCCGCGTCTTCACATCTTAGATTTCATCTCGGAGAATTCGCAATAGGAGAACGCCGCGCAAGGGCAGACAGACTCTCGCCAGAGATTCGAGGGACCGAGAAAACATGACGACGCTCCTGCGCGCAGATTGATGCCGTGCTTTGGTGAGTCGGGATGGAGGGGAGTGGTGGGAGGACTTCGGCTGAGTTGTTCATTTCAGCAGGGTAGGCAGTCGGTCTGCAGCGATCGGAGTGAAGAGCATGGGGCGGGGGGAGGGGATGAATGCAATCGCGGCTAAAATCCGAGCCTCCCTCCCCCTCCATGTGCTCCACTTTCCCGGGTGCCAAGACGTGGAAAGGACGTGCCCCCCTTTTCTCGTCCTTTTTATTTTCAATACTCTTGATGGCTTTCCTCCCCCTCACTCACCCTCCCCCTCCCTCGTCCGGTAGAATGTTTTCTTATGTCACGCGTGCACCTATTCTCGAGGGAGGGTAGAGTGCAGCGGGGATGGAAGGAAGAATGGAAAAGAAACCCATTCTACGGTAACCCCTTCGTCCCAGCCGACTCGCTTCCTGCTTCCAACCACCCAACGTGGCTCTAACCCCTTCCCCTCTAGTGCCCGTCTCCCCCTTACCCAATGCTGCAAGTCCAGACGTGGGCGTTCGCGTGACACCAGACCATCCGTCCCTAGACATTCCGAGGACTGAAGGGCCTTCCTACTTCAGAAAGGCACACCGAAAAAATACAAGAAAACTCTTGATTCTTCGATGATTTCGCGTGGTGGAAATATTAGAGGAGAAATTTTAATTAACAAAATAATGACTCGGAGGGTAAAATGTATTGAAACTAATAAAATTGATTAATATCTAGGTAAATTTAAACAGATTCTCATAGTGTATAAGGCTATTCAAATTTTAAATGGAAGTTTTGTCTTTCTTCTATTAGGTTATCCAAAAAATTGAAATGTTTATAATTGAAAATCCGTCGGGTGAAGAATATATTCTGCTGGACGAGCCTCATTTCATGTGAATGTGTATTCTATGCTTAAGAATCTTTTAATACAATCCAATATATATGGTGGGATTGTAATTCTTGATTTATATGAAACAACATGACTTTCCCTGTCTTTCGAATATTTCCTATGAGAGATTTCACAGGCGGATCGACGCGATGGGATAGAAAACCTCCTTGCACTTCCGATTTCATGCATTCCATGCATGAACGCGGATGGATAGGAATGTTGATAGCGTTGGCCTGGTTTTAATTTATTCTCGATTTTTCTTTTTCAATATCTACCGACCCGCCCTTGATGAATCGCTGGAGATGATTCTCCCAGGTGGGCTATCGCTCATCAATCACGTGTCTGCGGTGATATTTCATTTCGATGGATGCGCGTGGCTGAAGTGCCAAAAAATACGTGAATATGACTGATACTTCCTGTTTCTCTGAAAAGTGACGTGACACAAGAATTGAACTGTGATTTCACGCCGTGAAAATTGGAGGTGTCGGGTGGAAAAACTCACCACGTAAATACATTTTTCGTGAAAATGGCATTCATATTTCCTCTCGGGGGTAGCATCGTTCAGGTTTTCAGATTTCACGTATTTTTGTTTTGTACTTTTATTTTGACAAGGATCTACTCCAAATTATTTCCGAAAATTCTTTCATTAGCCTAAAGACATAGATTGCCTTACTTCAGAAAATAATATTTTCAATTTCACGAAAATAATACAACGTAACCCTGAAAATGTTATATAACTTAGACATTATCAACCAGATAAAAATATTTACTCATAAATATCGATCGAATGTCTGCGGAATTTTTTTAAATCGATGGAATCTCGGTCCTCTCAGCACTATGGACAATCTTGTTTCCTCAAGTTTATCAAAAGAATGACTACTTTCTTCTGAAGAAGTACGTTCACTTCCTCTTTTCATTAAAGCTCTACACCCTTGTAATTCGTATTCGTTAGAACGCATTAAACTGACAATGACTCAGTGAGCCGAACTGGGTCGTACTGTTTTAAAGTATTTATAAAAAATTCGGAATATAACCATTTCGACTCCTCTTTATAGTTAGCCTACTTTAATAAATGTGAAATTTGTAACTAATCATTGGAACGTTGAAAGAAAAACGAACAATGAAATTAACATTTCCCTCTTCTCAATTATTTAAGAGTAAACACTAGAAAAACTTATTAAAATCATACACCGCATTCTTCTAATCTGGGTAACATTAATCAAATTCAATTTATTATCGAATTTCTTCTTTTTTATCATTGGGCTTTACCCAGACTTTATCGTGTATGAATAATTAGTATAATTAGGTACCTATATGCTTATCACATAAACAACCCAAAATGCACGAATTATTATTTGGAGTAAACATTTTTATTTGTGCACATAAGAAGAAATTTTAATAATACAAATGTATGTAGTTATTCAGTGTTATTGCCTTCCCTCATTGATACCTGCGCCTGGAATTTCTTATTCGTTACGTATATACTGTGAAAAATAAACAGGGTTTTCCACCAACCTAAATTATGTAATAACCAAACCAATAAACATTGTAAAAAGATTGTCATTATTCATAGAGGTTAAAGAGCTTCATAGAGGTGCAAGTAGTTTGTCAATGTATATTCAAAAAATCAATAATTCAAAAGTAGTTTTGACCTTCCTCTATTTCATAAAAAATATAATACGTTAGTCTCACTGCAATGACATCATACTTATTATTGGTGATATACCATGTCAATTGTGAGTAGTGATCATAATCTGAAGTTAGCTGAATATTACAAATCCGTAGCCTTATCATACCATATCGCATGAACCTTAGGGTTTTGTGACTTAACGATATTTTTGCAATAATGCCTACATCTATTCGTATCGCTCCTATCCTATTAACTACTCTGGGGAAGCGATATATACATGTAAACCTATAATTATAATATATTCATAATATGGTTATTATTTCATAATTCGCTTGATAGGTAAATCTCTATTACTTGAAAATATTTTATATTGAGAATCGTTATCAGAAATGGAAGGTAAAACCTCTCAAATATCCTCTCTAATATTAATGTATCGGTACATTGTGCATATGGATTAGAACATGTACGAGGCTAGAGAAAACTCACCCTTGTTGGATAGGAATGGCAATGGTATGCCATATCCATAATAAACGTTTAAATAAATTCCTCGGAATAACCCAGAGCCTAAAACATAATAACTTTATCCCAGATGAAGACTTATTCTACAACCAGTTATAAATACTACTATTGCGTATAACAACCTATTTGGTACCTTCATCGTTACTTTTGAAATTTAGTTAATAACCATCAAATCCGGGATAAAACATTCCTTACGGACGGAAAAAAATACTGCAGTACCTGATGAAGTACTATGCATTGAAACATTAAGTGGAATTAACATAGCTCTTTCTTTCTTCCTATGGTGGATAATTTCCACAGAGCCAAGCCTGAAACCATGAAATTCCCTACGGGGTTAAAAAAAAGAGCGACAGGGTGTGCCAAATAATACTATGAAAAAGAACGTCATGGGAAGGTATCATTTTTTTACTTTTACAGGCAATCAGAAGTGATCTAGGTGACTTCAGGACAGAATTTCGCAATTCCGCCTTCAATTCAGAACGAATTCTGAAGCTCCCAATCCCTCCGCCACTCTTCTCCGTCCGATTGAGGGTCATGCATCCCCTACGAAGCAATTACCCTGCCACTTAAAGTCTCCCTTTTCCAGCCGTCCAATCAAGTGGACGCTTCTCGTTAAAGCGAGTCACAAGGACGCTCACAGTGTGTAGGTTGGCGGGTTCTCCACCAAGAGCGTTCATCCGCACCTGTCAATGCAATCCGAGCAACCGATGGCGAGGATATCAGAAGGAGATGAGTGAGCTGAGGTGTGAGGGGTCAAGGAGGGGTTCACGAGAGGTACGCGGACTGGCTGGCGCCACCCAACGAGCTGGGCTCCTCTACCTGAGAGGTGACATGGGAGGAAACATACGCACTACAGCTATCCCTTTTTGGTTTATTCATTTGCAAAACATTGCAGCTAATAACGATTGCCGACAATTTCTATATTTATTGTCACATAGCTATTATTAGTACTCCAATATTTGAGTTATCAAAGATGTTCACTTGCAATTTAGTGTCTTCTGAAATCATGCAGCTCTACGTAAATGAAATTGAGCATCGATGAAAAATAAATATCACAGCAGAATAAAGCTTCATTTTGAAGTTTAAAAAAAAATGCATCGCATAGCGTGAATTCACGATTCGCTACTGATAATTTCCCTACACTTGTCTCTGATCTCCTCTTTATGACCTTTTCCCTTAATCGTTTACAAATTTTATTTTCTTCTTACTCTAACTGAAGAAATATATCTCGTAGGAAACCAAAATGGTTTGAACAGTTTTGCCAGTCAATTGGTTTTAGGCTAATCGCAATCTTTTGCAGTGATTCGGTGATGCTAAGTTTTGTTTCGGGTATGCCTACGCGTACTAGAGCATTTTGCAGTCTAGTTTTTCTCTTAACTTGCGGCAAAAATATTCGGAAATGAAGTTCTCAAGACTTCATTAACCCCCAGGAATGCTCATTCAAGATAATCATCGAGATTTCGCCCTAAAAGACACTCCCTGTAATGCCTCCAGGATCCCCAGCCAACTCGACGTGCAGCTACACTAGCTCAGTGTTTTCGATGCACGTCTTTGGCGCAGGGAGTTGTCGCACATTAATACAATGCTGCTTAGAATATAGTACAATTTATTTCTGTCCCTTGAGGTTTAAAACCTAATTCCATGCTTCACATTTCTGCACCCTTACGGAAGTATAATGAAAAGTCATTCTGAAATTAATTATTACGTGTGAGTGAGCAATTTAGCAAAGTATCCTTATCATGGTTTCATTGGATGACAAGGTAAATCAATCTCCAAACTTGGGAGACATTTCTCGTAGGAAAAGTAAAATATTCAGTACACATAAGGGTGTATGTGGCCGTAGTTATGTAATCCAAGGTACGGAAAAAGTTAACTCATTATAATAAGATTAATCTGGTAGACTTTAAGTTTATTTGCGTCAGTGTTTCAACCTGGTACGTGACTCATGGCATTGCCTACCTTAAACCAAAGCTATAAGAGAGCATTAAAATTAACATTAACCATTCCGATGAGATCTGTTCTAATTTTGTATTTTTTCCGTGTGGAAAATATCGCGAAAATTTTTCCTCCTTCACCTCACACTTTTTTCTCTACTTTTTACCTAAACTTAAGATTCCTGTGCATCGATGAATATAGATATGCCTATTTTCATCGAGATAAATCTACTATTTTTCGCCACCATACTTATATCTTGTGATTAGCTCCACTTAAAACCTACGTATGCATGTCTAATGGCACTTAAATAATTAGTTTTCAAAGTATTAGCGACACCTGTGAAACACTGTCTTATTGTTTATGAAGAAAGCAGTCACAAAGATATATTGTCGTGTGATAGCTGCAGGCCCTCTTATTTCCATTGTATACGTCTTTAGAATATGCCTGTCCAAAGAGAAGAAACACACAAAGATCAACGAGTTTCACTTTGAGTTGCTTTCTAGATGAAAGCCTTAGAATAAAATTGTGCGTAATTGTGTGTGCTTAAAATTTTTTCGTTTCCGATACAGCATTTCAAAGTATGAGTTAATGATTGGTTGTTTTTTCGGAAACGAGCATAAACTTTCCCTTTAGCGAGGGAAAAAAGAAGACTGGAGATGGAGATTGGAGCATCTCCAGAAGGGAAACATTTGCAGATATACTACACATATATCATTTTGCATTTACTCGGCAAGTACAAACACAGAACGGGCTGTCCTTACACGGGTATCCCTGCCTTGTTGGCTGTCCGTGACGCCGGCCCTCGCCTTCCTCGAGTCGCAGTCAGAACGGTGTATGGGGGAAGGTTTTATTGGTATGGAGGGACATTTACGGAGGGGTACCCCGTTCCCCTACTCCCCTTCCCATCCCACCTCCACCCATCCTCTGCCGTCCTCATCCCGATCAAACACGCCAACACCACCACCCCCCCTCTTCGTTCTCGTTACCCCCTCCCCGAAATCTCCACGCCACCCACACGCACACACGCACCCCCAACCCCTAATATCCCACCCCCATCCTCTTCTCACTCTTCCACTTACTCTCTCTCTCGCCCTTTCTCTCGCTCCCCCCGGTCCCCGAAAATCCATCCGTCCCCGGCCATTAGCGAAATCATTGCTGGCGTGGACCGACCAAGCGTACAGCAGTGCTCGCTGTGTAGGCGAAAGATTGAGAAACTTATGGATAGGGGATAGGATGGGGAGTGTCCTTGCGAGGGGATGGGAGGAGGGGGGAAGGTGGTTGGAAGTGGGGCTGAAGGGGAGAACGGGAAGAAAAACAGGGTTGAGACGAGGGAATATCGCTGGAGGAGGTCAAATAGAGTGAGAGGGAGATGGGAGGCCATGAGATGATTGAAATTCTCCGAAGGCGTTGCCTGGCAGATTAATTGTTTCTTCGCAAATACACCATTCACTCACTCCTCTCTCTCATTCTCATGATATCTTCTTATTGCAATTTTTTTATTCTCATATCTGGATTGCTGCTGTGTTGTGGAACGTATCTGAGAGGGAGAAGGTTTAGAGGCGAATGTTTTGCCAGTCCCATGGCAATGTTTCTCGAGAAAAAATGTGTTCAACGATCATCCGAAAATGCATGAAGTTGACTCATACAAATATGAACACATAGACTCTCTAAACTCTTTCACTGAATATTTAAATAGTAGTAAAAGAATACCCCATATTTTCCCATAGTGAATGAATACGTTTGATTAAAGAAATATTAGAAAATTAGTTATGTATTTTTTTGGAAATCCACTCAGAAAATTAAATTGGTATGACAATTAAAAATGGTTTCCACTTTCCACAGCCATAATTTTTGTTTCATTCCTTAATCATATTAAAATAACAAACTATATACATGCTACTGAGCTTCTAAGTTCTAACTAACGTGATACAAAATATCCTTAAATCCAAAACAAATGTTGCAATAACTCGTTCTTCCTGCTCCTCTTAATTCTATCCAAAATTCCTGTTCTTTTCCACACTTTACTTCACATTTCCAAAAATTTCCCTCTTTTGGAAACTCATCTTTCATTGCCTCTTGGTATGTCCTTAATTCACTTATCCTGCCTTAAAATTTCTGCCAACAACCGTCCCTCTTCCTCTACTATGCCTAGAACTTCTTCGCTAGATTTTCTTTTCTTTCCTTTATTTGCTCCATCCTTTTTCACAATTACATTTCAAAAACCTGCAATCTACACTTGCATCAACGATCAAGTTTCCGAGCCACACAATACCACGTATTACAATACATATATTTATTATAATATTATATATTATACAAATATTTGCTTGTTCTTAGTCTTTTCTTTACGTTAAAAACAGAAAAAAAGTAAAAAAGGGTCTGTCATTAACGCTTCTTTGCAAATGCTTCCTTACCAAACATTAGTTTTCTTTATATTTCCTCCTAATCTGCCCACCCTTCCCCAACACACTATCTTAATGGCTTAACTGTTCTTGCTTATTCCCCCAACTTTAACCCTAGCATTTCTCTTCTTGAGAATCTCATTACATAAATTTTCATATGATTCATATCATTTTATGCCTATCACACTGATCCTTCAAAGTGCCACGTAATACTGGTAACCCTTCGCCTGACTAACTAACGCTTAATCACCAGCAAATCTAACTGATTTGAAGAGTTACCCTACTACTTTCACTGCTGCCTCCAACCCTTCTGCATTACAGCCTCAATCGCCATTTTCTCCGCACACACACGTATATTGAAAACAATAGGCGATAATGAAAATACCAAATCCCTTTTTTATTCCTCTATCTTACTCTACCCATCCCAAATCTTCATTCGCCTCCTAAACAAGTGTATTCTTAGATATCCACAGATGTCATATAAATTGCCGAACCCTCCAGTCTGCTCTTTATCTAATGCAAAATTTTAATAGTTTTGCATAGTTATCTCTGCCAAATGCCTTTTCAATTAATGAATAGATAAATAAATAATATTTATGAATACAATTATAAAGGAATTTACAATATCTATTTCAAATTTCCTATTTGATTAAACCATTTAAAGTATTTATATAACCAACACTGTATAAAATGAGCTCGACACCTAAACAGACAAAATTATAGATTTTCTAGCCAGATGAACTCGTATACGTTAGAGCTGGCCGTAAATTTCTCACTGGATCGTCAATTTGAATGGAGTTGAGAACTTAGTTTAATGGATAAAACGAACTTAAAAAAGTGAGACAGGGAATGGAAGGCATAACAGTTATTTGCCCGATTATCACGTCTCATGCATTCAGAGACCTGAACTAGGGGACGGAGCAAGAGGCGGCTGAAATAATCAAAACGCCCTCGCCAAGAGTGCTTAGAGATGGGGGATGGAAGAAAGGGATTCGGCGAATGAATGGAGATTAAATCTAGCAGTTGGAGGGAGGGTCTAGGGTTGAAGAGGTTTTTCAATCACACCATAGAGATGATGCTAAT
Organism: Hetaerina titia; assembly: GCA_037158775.1. Lineage (NCBI taxonomy): Eukaryota > Metazoa > Arthropoda > Insecta > Odonata > Calopterygidae > Hetaerina > Hetaerina titia. The sequence goes on from CM073768.1 coordinate 122,026,029, forward strand.
GATTACTCAAGTACTATGAATGGGTAAATGGTAGGAACGGATAAATACATTAGATACGGGAGACAAACGATATGGTTTCTTCTTACGCTAGAAACTATTTACGTATTTCCCTACATTCAAAGAATTCGCTGATTCTAAATACTCGCGCACCGGAATTCTTACAAAACGATAGCGGATTTAAAATGATTAATGTCATGCTGTTTTGAAGCAAATCCGTCTGAAATGGAAATTGCTTACTTAATTCTATTTCTCTCGGAGAAAGCTATCTGGTCAGCGTATTTCGTGAAAATTGAAGTGTATGCTAATTATCTTTTCAGCGTAATCATATCGGCGGCCTGTGGAGATGCCTTGCACTCAGAAAAGTTGCAGATAAATATATGGTCCCCAAATTATCAAAACTAAAAGCGTTAACAAACTCCCTTATGACAAACTTTTATTTGGTGAAGCATTACAATAATTTCGCCAATAAATTGTGAAATAATATACTCTTATGCGAAATCTAATGTAGACACGCAGAAGATTTTAATAAGTGATGGAATGTTGACGTTTATGATATTTACTGGAACGTTAATTATAATATATGCATGACAATATTTTTCTTAGTAGAACGTGAGGCAAGCGGAATTGGATGATGGTATAAGGAACTCAGAGTCGGTATTGTCAAGGGGTATTTTGTTGGGAGAGGCAAAGAAACGTATCTTTGTAACATTATATAGTCTGTGCCCACTCAAATTCTAACTTGATCTTAACTCGGTAGAATACCAATAATACTAATATTCCTGTACATGTTTTCATTTATTCTTCAGAAAAGTACGCGGTGAATCTTTGGCGTTTGCCTAAAATTAAAAACGTAACTCTAGGGTGAAAGCAGGAAATCATGGACTGAAATTTGCTGACACTTTTGTGTTCCTTCTCTTTGCAGTCGATATGGCTTTTCCAGGTACTTACTAAATATATCTACTCGAGATAGTACAAAACAATGACCATTTTAATCTGAATGCACGATTTCACATAATTTAGGCTTGGTAATCTTCAAGATAAACATTTGAATCCATCCAAAACCTTGCCGTTAATTAATATGATTATTTTTAGCGTAATATGGTATCGTGCTTCCGTTTCTTCTTCACGTCTAGAAATTTTCAAAGGCTCCGATAACGTGTTGGTATTGCGTGAATGAAATTCAGGCGTTCAAGTCTCCTAATGAGTGCAATTTTTTACGTTAAAAATTCTGCCCAATCATCATGGAAACTGGAATTATAAAGCTCAAAATTTGATATAAATGTAAATTATACAACATTAGAGTCATTACGGTTAAACATTTAGCTAAAGCTAAAGTAACGGGCTAGAATAACCTAGGTATGGACCTCGCTCAAATAAATAAAATATTCTTAAACTGAGAATGATTTATTAGAAGAAAATGGAGAGGTAATACAATAAAAAAATTGCCTCAATACATTTAACATTAATAAATGATAAATGAAAACACTTTCGACTCTACGAAATTCGAACATCTCATTTTTCTTTAGGTAAGTAAACAGAATACAAATTTCTATATTCACCATTTTTAAATTGTTGCAGTAAAAAGGGTTACGCATAAATCTAGTAATAAATTATAATATTTACTGCTTTCATTACTCTTTTTCAGTGGTTACATTGATTTTGCCCATTCTTTGAGTTTTGAATAGACTATTTCGGACCGAGACCAAAGATTTAGCTACCATTATTTTTTCCGTGGTTATTACTAAATCGATTTAATTTACAACTCTTTTAGGGAGCGATCGACAAGAGTTAAGACAAATTACGACAAACACTCGTAAGTGTGACTCAATCGTATGAAATCACATGTATCGTTTCCATGTTTCCATTCGCGAATTTCATAAGTTATAAAAGTGACAATAAGGAAAGGCTTTTATAATTAGTTAATTAGAAGCTTACTTAATCATCATAAAGGATTCTCCTCATATATACGAGGGGTATTCTTAAAGTAAGTACCGTTTGCTTATATTTAAATATTGGCGCTTCAGAACACAGTTTTGCTCCTGCAGCGCCATCTACTGATTCATTGAGAAGCTATAGCAGCATTTGTTTTGTTTCAGAAGTGGTTCGCTTGTCCGTGCATGCAAACAACGATGTCCGCGACAATCGTTGATCCTGCCAGCTGTGAAGTGCGATCTGTCATACGATTCTTGTATGCAAAAGGATTGTTGGCTGCTGAAATTCATCGGGAATTATGCCTAGTTTATAAACCTACAGTTATGAGTGTAGGAAAGGTTAGACAATGGTGCTGTGATTTTAAAAATGGACGAACAAATGTCCATGACGAAGAGCGAAGTGGTAGGCCCAGTATTCTGACCGATGAAATTGTTTCGCAAGTGGAACAAAAACTGCGATGTGATCGTCGATTGACAATTAATGACCTGGCTGAACAATTTCCTCAACTTGGACGCACTACTGTCTACAATATTGTTACGGAAAACCTCGGATATCACACATTGCGTGCAAGGTGGGTACCGAAAATGCTCACCGACCACCACAAAGAGCAAAGAATGTCCAGTGGACGAGAGTTTTTGGGTCGTTGGGAACTCTTTAAACCACCCACCGTACAGTCCTGACCTTACACCCAGCGACTACTTCCTCTTCTTGCACTTGAAACAGTGGTTCGGTGGACAACGTTTCGAAACCGAAGAGGAACTCAAGAATGGCGTTGTCGATTGGTTCAACCCTCAGGCGGCGAGTTTCTATGCAGAGGGGTTAAAGAAGCTGGTGCAGCGGTACGAAAAATGCTTAGAAGTGAACGGCGATTATGTAGATAAGTGAAGTAGGTTTTTAGCTAAGTAAAAGTGCCAATAAAATGTGTTCCATATGAGTATATTTTTTCCTGTGACCAAACGGGCCTTACTTTATGAACACGCCTCGTAGTAGCGTGTAATGTCCCTAGTCTGTCAGCATTTTAAACCAGATATATAAAATGAGAAAAATACTCAATTAAAACAATTGGTTAATGGTTTCCTCTTTATACTATCCCTGATCATGACATAAACAAGATTAACCACAAAATATCAAAACTCTCTCATTGGTCACTGTTTTAGCATTAGGAGTAGGAATATATATGACCACTTTTCTACTCCATTTATATTAAAACCTCAGGTTTTTTCTTATTCATTTCACACATAAATCCAATGGCTCCCGAGCTTATTCAAGCGAACTTATTCAACATTTGGATACTGATGGAGAGCGATTTAGATGCAGAGAATCACAGTAACAATATGCTGAGGGGGTGCATTCTAAATAATCGCGATTATCCGACAGAAAGCTTTCCTTTTATAGGATGTGTAGTGTCGATTAAATTGAACGGTTCACATCCTCTTCTCCAGCCACAATTCTGCTCAATTCATCAGCGAGTCTCTTGCCCACTTCATCCGCGCCCAACCTTTGACCTTTCCCCCACTGCTCTTCGGCGGGTCGGAACGCCTCCAAAAGAAAGCCTATCTCGCGCCCCTTCCAACCTCACCTGTCAATCAACCCACCCTACCGCGCCGGCATTATTGCCCCGCCTTGAGCGCACATCATCGGCACCGAAGAAAAAGAGAGAGATAGAGACTCCTCAATCCGGCATAACCACACACACGCACACAAGCGCCCTCTGAGGGACGCGTTACAGCCTTACTCCCACTCCCAATCCCTCTTCACACAACTCCATCTCCCCGAATTCACATCTGCCCCAAACAGACACAATCCCGCTCCATAAACACCTCAACGTGCCGCCGCCGCCGACGGGGATTTTCCTTCCCTCCCTCCCTCTCTCTCTCCGCCGCAAATCCCCTTCGCATTCTCCCTTCCCTCGGACGAAACACACACAACAACTACTGTGCCAATCTCATCCCTTTCCCATCCCATCCGAGCCAACGCTCCCTTCCTTCAACCCTCCGACCAACTTCCACCATCGCCATTTCGATCTCCTTACAGTCCCGAGAACTTCCATTTAATCTAAACCCTCTTCTATCCACACGCACACACACACAAACACACTCCACCTTTCCTCCCATCCCCCACTCGTCTCTTTGAGTTTTCCTCGTCTTCCATCCTCTTCTTCTCTCTCTCTCTCTCCTTCACATCTTTCTTCTATTCCCTTCGACATTCGCCTTTACCGCCTCGCGCAATCATCCGTGCCAACTTTGTCTCCTCTTCCTCTCAGCCTCAGGGACGCAAAGACGCTCTCTCTCTCCTTTTCCCCGCACAATTACACTGTTCTCTCGCTCTTCTCGGCTACTGCGATCGCGGGGTTTGCATGTCTTTTGCTTTGATGGATCCAACCTCCCTCTCGTGGTGGCTGTTTTGCCTCGCTCACTGCACCTGAATCTTCCCGGGGACCCCTTTTGTCATCTATTCTGTACCTCTCTGATGCTACATGGGCGCTCCTCCAACATAATCCACGTACGAGCGTTGGAATAAAAATTAGCTTGTTAAACTCTAACAGTGAGGGTTTCACGGAACCTATTCAGGAGTCCACTCGACGACTTAATCGGCATTTATTGTATGTTCGTCATATTTTCTGGTTTGTGGTTGTGCATGGTGTAAAATGACGATTTTTATCGACATACCAGCGTAAACCCCAATCACAAATACCAAAGATAACATTTAAATTGTAGAAAGCTAGACGAACTCCATTTTTAAGTAAAACTTCACTATGTTTTTGGTTTCATAATTTGGTTGAAATTTTTATTTATTCATTTGATAGATGAAACATTTAGAACTACGACTCCTTATTACCTCATTTTTGTAATAAATCCAAAATAGAGATAAATTTAGGTGTTTAAAATATGATTCATTAATTGAAACAAACGAACGGAGTGTGTAAATGATTTATCTTACATATATTGAAAAAATACTCGGAAAACTAATTTTGTGAATTGGGAGCATAAGCTGTCGACAATTAACAGACGATGCCAGGCATGGAACTTTAAAAATGAACAAAAATATCTATGGGTGTCTGAATCTCTAATTTTCCAAAAGAGAAAGAGAAATGTTAAAATAAACATAATATAAAAATATAACTTTTAATCCCGAAGGTCAGGAGTTTGAAAGGAAGGAGGACGTAGAAAGGGAGGAGGGTACAATAAATAGGTAGTGTAATGTAAAGTTAGAAAATAAAAAAGTTAATCAAAAATGATAGTTTCATCTTTGCATACCCCATACGCCTCTCGCACCTGTGAAGTGGGTGGGGTATTGCAAGATTTTCGACTTTATAACACGTCAAGTAAAACAAACTCTTTGGCGATCAAATCTGATTTGCAGAGATGGGATGAATTTGCTTTTAACTTTGAAATCGGTCATTTTATATCTTTGAAGGTGCTCTTCTTACCAATATGTAAGGCAATATTGTATCTTAAAATCCGCACAAAAAATCAATAATGCAACAACATAAACAAAATACACCGATAAAGAGTTCAAAACGGCGAACTTCGGATACATGGTGATACTATTGTACATTTAAAATTGTTGGGATTTATTTTGAGCGCACTTAGTTTTTCCACTCGTTCAATCCATAGTAAAATCTATTTACTTATCCCATCGTTGAAAATCACCGGAGCCAAACTCGTGGAGTGTTGGTTGCCAGGTTAAGGCGTCTAGGAGATCCATGATCAGCATTTACGTGGAATTTTTTTCGAGATAAAGGAAGGTAACTTCAGAATTCTAATACATAAAAAAGATAAGGTATTCTTAAGGTAAGATAGGCTTTTATTTTTGGTTTATATGTGGCAAATGAAAATTTAAGCTTTTATTTCGCAAAGAATCAAACGGCACCTGACGTCCTATAACCTATAGTCTAAACTCCTCCATAGAACACACACATTCGGACCTCTCCGCCATGACGCAGTCTTTTGGTTCCCTCTCCACCGACCCCCCCCCCCACTTCAATTTCCTCCTTCCTATCGCTCCTCTTCCCACGCCTCCCTCCTCTCCGATCAACCCCCATACCCACCACACCCTCGCCCCCGTCGCTCGAGGCCTTGCTGCTCCTCTTCCTCAATCACTCGAAGTGGCTGCCTCCCACCTTTCACCCTCTCTTTCCACTCACGTCCCCTCTCCCCGCCCGTCCCCCCTCAGGGGCAGTCGCTCGGCGCTCTTCGACAGTGATTACGAGGAAACCGTCAAGAAGTTTCCCCGATTGCTTCATTCTCATCTACGGAGATGTCTCGCTGATAAGGGAAGGGCGAGAAAATGGGAGGACGCGTCAGGGTTTACCGAGGAAGAAGGATGTGAGGGGATGGCTTAAGGGTGTGGCGGGCTGGAAGAAGAAAAAAGGTAGGAGAGGATATGATACAGTTTATTTCACAACACACCCAGGACTGCGAGCTCCCTGAGAGTAGACGTCCCAGAAGGTGGGGAAAAATGGAAAATTCCTGGAGTATCGTGTTCGGAAAAAAATTGGGTAACTTAAAAACAAGAATTTCAAGAGGGCGAGCTTAAATGTTTCATATGAAGTGAACTTAGCATTCCCTTAAGCGACCTCGTAATGATGTCACTGAGGATATTGAGTACGGGGCTGGAATTATCTTTCCTCATATCTGAGAAAAGTGCTTACCACCCTCTCATTGATAAGAGCAATAATGACTATTAGGGTGCAAGTTTCCCATGGTTGTGACAATTTTGCGCCATCGTTCAATGAAGGCTTTATGAACGGTAATTTGTACAAGCGATTATATTAACCACAAATAAGCTTACCTAGAACAATAGTATGGCTTCTGCAAGTGAAGTTAGGACACATGCCATACAGCTGAATAAAGCTTGTCCGTTCATTTGATTGTGTCGATACCTATTGTATATTGAGAGACAAAATATATGAAGTAATTTAGCGAGAAAATTAATAATTGATTTCTTTTAATGTTTTAAATCGCATTTTATACCAAAAAAATGGCTTGGGGAAGATGCTAAACTGCTTAAATGGTGGAAAAACCTGTGCTCCTTAACGGTTTCATACTTTTTTCTGGGTTTATACGGCGCGTTTTTAAAGTCAATGCGTAATTCTGACGCAAATTCTATTGGATGAATTGATATATTGAACTTTTTAAGTTTTTAATGAGTAAAGGGATAAAGAAAGAGGATTTTGAGCGTTAAATTTTGAAGTAATATTTATTGGTCATAAGGAGTTTGACATTGAATTAATGCTTGTATTACGCTGAATGATTCAATATTTTACAGGAATAAAGACGTGATACACACAAAGAAGTAAGAAGTTGCGTAGTTCTCAATCGGAGCTATTATTGGACTGAAAGAAAGGGAAGAATTATTTTGCTTACTGAAATGTGAATGAAAACATCAAATTCGCTAAGCTGTACTGGAACACCAGTTTAGTTGGTTAATTACGATCTATTCTCTAGGATACTTTAATCTGCTTTCAAAGTTTACATACATTCGTAATCTATTTTTCCATAATACATGATTAGTAAATTTTTACCTGCAAAAAGGTCAAATGTGACGTAAACGTTACAAACATCTATTTTTGCTCTTATATGGCGTTGAATTGTAATGAGTTATGTTAGCTCTTTAAACAAGAATGCTACAGTTTCTTTATATTGTTTTACGTTTACCATGCCACCAGACAGTAAAAGAAAACATCCCTCTTCTTTCCCAAATGGAGATATTAATTAGGTCATTCGATGGTGCTAAAGTCGAAGGTGTTTGGAGATGGGTTCAGTTTGCCATTTGAGGACGATTCATACATGTGTATCACCCATACTCTTATCTCCCATAAAATTTATGATTTACTCGAGAATGAAAAAATAAACATAATAGCTACTTAGTAAATACACATAGCAAAATGAAAGCCTTGAATAAGTATGTAATACGAGTATACTAGTTCTCTGAATTCATATGAGACGTAAAATATCAATATAGAAAGCTCTTTAGTACCGGTAAAATTTAAGATACAATTTTCATTTTAGTACGCGGGTTTGGAAGCATAACATAAGAATTTTACTTTAGATATTTTTCAAGAATTTTTCTTTGGAATTTTCACTCTAAGAATGCATAATAATATTCGATGAGGTCCCATGCGCTAACATTTGCATGAAGTTATCGGAATATGTCGAAGATATCTTCCACATGTTCATCATTCGAAATTTTGCTGTGGAAAATGATCAGCAAAAAACCATTTATTATTTAAGTTACAGCATTTGATAAACAAGTATTTTGTAGACAAAATTTAATTTTTAGTAGCGTAACGAGGAAGTTATAACTCTACAAATAGAACTATTGATACGTAGGCACGAGGTGAATGACAATTTTACTCACCAGTTCGATTTTACCGCGGCAAATATCGATTGTTGTTTGATTGGCAGTAACCGGTGCACTAAATTGACAGTAAACGTGACATTTATCAGAATATTTTGGTACTGATAGATCTTACTGTTGTTACTCTGAATATAAAATCATAGGTCAACATTTAGTATCATTTGACATACATCAACTTGTGTATAAAATGTAAAAAGTAGCCGCAGATAACAAAAATATATATCGTATAAGTATTTTCACTTCAAAATAGGCTTTTCTTTTCCATGTAGATGCGTAGATCTCGTACAGACTGCGTGAAGAATATAATAAGAATATATAGTAATGCAAAATAAAAATTTAAAAATACACGTATTATTATAAAAGAGAAGGAAAAAAATTGAAGAGTAGCTACATTTGAAGCCATTAATAAACTGACGGCCATGAAGTCAGTGTGTACGTAGCTACATGTGGACCGCATGCTGGAAATAATTTTTAGGAAACATATCCACCATAAATTATGCAACAAAACTCACTCCCAGGCCTAACAGCGTCCCCTCTCGCCATGGAACTGAACGCGCACGTGTAAGTGTGCACACAATGCCTGCATTTTACACCTCACTCCGAATCTCATCTCCTGGCCGGAGTGCGACCCGACGTTACCTGCCGGCGGGATCGCACACACAACAGTGATGGCGGTTACGGGAGAGAGGCGGGGCGGAGGGAAGGGGGGGATAGACGTGAGAGAAGGCTGGAGGGTCTCCGTGGAAATAAACAAAACAACCTAACGACTCGGGAGGCAAACTATACGGGCTCGTGCCTTTTCCGCAGCGGTTCGAGCATGGGAGAGGGCGGTGAGGGGAGGAGGACAGTTGGGCGGGAGGGGGGAGGTGGAGCGAGGGGTGCAAGAGAAAGAAACGGGAGGAGGGATGAGAGGTGAGGGTAGGCCGGCGAACGCTCGCAGTGTTTAAGGGAAAAGTTAAGAGGGCTTACTCCGGGACGAGAAAGGGAAGAGGGAAAAAAAGTGAGGGGAGCAAGGAGATGTAGAGGTAGAGGGAGAGTGGGGCATAAAGAAATGGAGAGTAGTGCGCCTCCGGGAGTTGCTCCAGATTAGATTAGCGCCCAAGTGAGTAGGGATAAGGAGTGGGAGAAGTGGGAGGGAGGAGAGTTTGTGGGAGGTTCTGAGAGAGAAAGAGAATGGCTCATACTGTGAGTGGATGGAACGGCGTGGAGGTGGGACGCTCGCATTCAGGAAGGAGCGGCGGAGGTAGAGAGAAAAGCTCGTGGAGAGAGAGAGAGAGAGAGAGAGAGAGAGAGAGAGAGAGAGGGAAACGAGGAGAAGCAGCTACTCACTGCGTCGAGTTTAAGGGTAGCAGGTGGTCCTAACACGGAGGCAATTGTCTCCCTGTCTTACGCAGAATATGGGAGAGAGAGAGAGAGGTAGCGGAGGGAGAAATGAGGAGGGAGGGAGGTAGAGAGGGCTAATTGGGGGAGGGGAGGGCCAAAGGGGATAAGTGCCCTCGTAGAGAAGTGGGATGGTCGGGCTCGGGGTGGGGTTGAAAACTAGGGGAATGCCTATGCGGAGTGCCTATTCGCTCCGGCTCCGTTAACAGCCCTTCATAAATCCGCCTACTTCTCGGTGCAGGGGGAGATGAGGGCGGAATGAAAGAGAGACCAGAATGGCTTCCCTACCGAGTTTATATTGCAATTCTCGAATTCCCGTCCTCAATCACGCAACTCGGTAGTCCGCGAAGAAAAGAATCGCATCGGATTGCCGCAGTATATTCCGGTGGTGATCTTTGCTAATATTTGTTCTCAGGTCACGTAACACTACAAGTACACTGAGCTGAAAGAGAGGAGGATCTACAATGGAAACTGAAAAGTAAATTATTGAAAAAAGTGTTAGGGAAAACTTCGATTCAATTGGAGATAGAAAAAAATTGAAAAATCAGATACAGTTTAGTGATTAAACGAAGGACGTCTGTATGAAGTATTCTTAATATTACTGAGGGGTATAGTTATATGATGCTGAATTTCTTACAAATTTGTTGGCCAAACCTCGGGAAACAAATTATTTTGGAGCCATCAGGAAATATTACCAAATGAATTCAGTAAAACTGGTACAATTTGAATGGTACTTTTAATAGCAAATGCCTTACTAAAATGCGAATGCCTTGATCTTTAGGGGTTTTAATTACGAAGAATAATATGTTCTTTAAACACGAACCAAGTGCACTCTTTTTGCGCATTTCTCCAAAAAAGGTATTTAAAAGAATCAAAAGTGAACTTATAAAGGATAAATTATACTTTAGTGACCTACCACACATTTTCTTTTAATTAATTCGAGTGATAGTGCAATGAAAGTCGAAATGTCTCTTCTGATGTACATCCCTCCAAGAATCTCTGAAAGTGTTATTTCTTCTGTTGAAAATGTGACATGAACTAAGTCACGTAATTGATGAAACCAGTGCCTGAGTTTTGCATTTAACTGAAATGGAAGGCGAACAATTCACGTGAATTTTTTAGGAGATGGCGAAAGAAAATAACTATATCCGGCAGGATGTCTTGTGAGCAAATCATTTATTAGTCGTACCCGGTAAAATATCTAATCTCGTTATGATTACCATGATCTCAGTGATCGATGACATGATGATTACAGAAAAAAAGCGTATTAATTACTTCTTTCTTCATTGAAGAAAGACAATGAAAGAGATCGAACGAAGCAAGAGCTATCAAGCGAGAGTAATTGATGGAAAAATATAGCGACGATTTCGGGACGATTTTTCGGCATTTTCTCCGCCTTTTCCCTCGCTTCAACCCCCGCACGCGTGTCTAGCGCCCAAGTCTCCTATAGAAACCCTCCCCAAATCGAAAATTACCCCCTGAGGAGGGGTGCGGATGAATTAGGAGGGGGCGCAAATGAGAATTGGCGAGAAGAACGACGGGGAGACAAAAATAAAACGTGGACTGGGTGGGGGAAGTGGAAATCGGGCGAGTGTTATCGGGGGGAGGGAGAGGAGGAATGGGGTGCGCCAAAGTGAAGTGAACAATTTTTTTCTCCATAGAACCAAAGTCAAGTTGAGCACGCATTGTGCGGGACCACCAGGCGTTAACGTCACCGAGACTTGCCGACGCGAAGCGGGTGAATACCCGGTCCGCGTCCCGCGAATCGACCCTCGCCTCCAATCCCTCCCTTCCGCGTCAGACCCCTGCGAAATCCACCTCATCCCACTAGGCCGTCTAATCCACTTGCCCACCCCCTCCCTTACTGGTCGTATATACCTACACGTTTTCTAACCCCTGCCATAAACCACCCCCTCCTCCCCCGCCGTCACATCCAATCCGCAGCTATTGAAATCACTCGTCATTCATCTGCGTTGACGTCAAGATTATTGTCATCCGTCGAGGTCGAACGAGCACGCCGGGTGAAACAAATGAGGGCTGCCATCCGTCTTCCAGGGGTTTTTCTTTCTTTCCGTAGTTATTACTGAGGGTGCAAAGAACTGAAAAATGAACCCACATGGATGGACTCTGCCGCTTCACCGGCCTTTTCACATTCTAATTCACATGAGAGAAATAGCTTGTGGTAAACTAACGAAGAGATGTTCCATCATCCCGAATTTTCTTTGATTTTGCTGAAGCACCTGATGAAAGTTATGTTTGTTAAGCTCAATTTTGGATTTAAACTCACAGAATGTACGGAATGGAGAAAGCAAAGAAGAAATTACCGCAAGAAGATGGTTAGGGACAAGAACAGGTTAAAGACCAGAGCAAAAGTTCAAACACTTTCTGCCTTACCTAAAGTTAGGAAAAAGGCCATCACTTGGAAACTACAGTGAATGACGTTGCCTTTCTTGACTTTAGAATCGATTAATGACTTTCTCTAAATATCTTAAGGCGAAGAGTTAAAATTACAGTCAAACGTCACTTTGTACGTTTCACACGTGTACATTGTTTCAATTGAATCCATATTTCAATCGTACAATTTCCCTATTGTGAGTTCAAATTTGTCGAAAAAACCAGAACGCGAGGGTAATTTCTGGCAAAAGAGAAAATATTTCGATGTTGGATCCTCAGGAATTGTTATTAATACTGGCGCCAAAACGCTTTGGCTGGGTTGTCTCTCAAATAATCGTGTAATGTACCCTGCATCATATTTTCTCTTATTTTGGGAAATATGCTTCGACAATAAAAGTTTTGAATGAATGACCCAATGATTTATCATTAATGAACTTTTATCCTCATAATCATCCGAAATCAACAAAATACTTGCAGCAAGAAATTTAAAAAATTGTTGTAATCAGTAGTCTCAATCTGTAAATCAGTAGTAGTTGTTCAAGTTATATTTTTTTACCTACATGCAGTGCATACTGTCAATTTTTCTACGCTCCATGATTCTCTGTGTCACCAAAACGTTTGGAGATAAAATCGTTTTTCACCCTTTTCAAGTTTACGTCCTGGTGACGTCGAAATGCGAAAATCTTTCGCTGCGTGCTTCTCCCAATCCCCACTCTACACCTACCCCCTTTCACCTCGCCCCCCCCCCCCTTCCCGCACACCATATTGTCCCCCCATCCCGACCTCACTTCCCCCTCACACAGCTGGCGCGCCATTTCCAAACACTCCGCGAACATTTTCGCGTCCCATTCCCGTCTGAGCGGAACTCGAGAGTCATTTGTCCTCGAAAGATGCGTTCTCTCGGCCCCAACCTCTCGCTCCGTGCGACAATTATCTCGAAATTACTGCAAAGCCCTTGTTTTTTGGGAAATAAAAGGAGACGCGAATGAAGAAGATCCCTCCGAGAGAACGAATGCTATGGACTGAGGCTTCATCGCTCTATATTAGGAGTCGTCGCTTGCGCTCCCCCACATTCATCCATGTGGACTCTTGTGTACCTCTGCATTAAAAAATATTTTGCATGCAGTGATGCAGCAAGGAGTACGCTATACTCCAAGGGTCTTAAAAATAGATAGCTCTACAAAACAATATGATTTCTTTGTTGATAGCTTCGAAACACATGGCCATTGCTACTTAAAGCTATGCCAAATTTTCACTGAGGATCAATAGTAAAGGCGAGATAATCATTCACAAGTACCCCAAATATCAGTTAGAGAATAGTGGAAATTTAAAATCAAATTCAATGGTAGTCTAACGTTAAACGTAGTTTATGCTACCTTTAAGTTTTTAAGCCTAGCTAAACGAGGTCAAACTTGACACTCTTACACAACAAGAAACCTTCCATCAGTTCCACATACTTCATTCCTGCCTTCAATCCATCCAACATACCTTTTTTCTACTACTTATCTCACATGACCACTGTTCTCACCTCCTAGACAGTAGGGTTCAGTATTGTTATAATTTGTTAATCTACCGTTTAAGGCAGGTTTATGATGGGCACAAACTCAACATGCAAAGATTTCTCAGCACCACCTTATAAGGCTCCACGTTCGCGTGGTGTTAGACATTTTACCTCCGTTCATTTTGTTCAATATAATTATGATTTTCCTTTACCTGCCCAATTTGTCTAGTATTCTCCGCTACTGCGGTCTTCAGAATTTCATCGCAAATCAAAACCTTCTTCAGAAATTTAAATTCATCAATCCTCCTTTGGATTTCTCTCGACAACCCTCTCGCCTTCCCCGCCATTGCCTAGCACCTCATTGTTGGTTTTCATTTACGATGTTTCTTCCCACCCGTTTCTCAGAAACGTCCATAATTTTGATTCAACAACCAATTATTTGCGCCGTACAAGATCGCACTCCGCATGAAAATTTTCACAAGTGTTCCCGTATCTTCCTCATTGCGATAACTTCCAGTTCAATATAAACAATCATTAAAATTTGTAAATTCACGCATATTGGTTGATAAAACAACCTCATTAGTCGACTGAATTCCCAACAGAAAATGAGGGAACATACTAGCTATATGAGCAATAATAATTATCTTCAAAATTCAACTTTGCTTGGTCTTCAATGCATTTGCTTGGTCAACCCCGTCATCAATGACGCACCTTTATCTAATCCAGCATAAATAAAATGTGGTTACATCTGTTGTCAGTTAAAATGTATCAGTTCATTACTATACTTCAGAATCAAAAGAGAGACACTCTTCGTATTCTAGAATCGAATTTTGCATTTTTACCAAAAGGATTTACATCTACTCAATACACCGCGATCCCCCGCAAAGGCATAAGACAGGAGATCTAGGGCATCGGCCATATAAGCAGAAATACAGGGTGAGGCAGAATACACACCCTAGTTTTAACAAAATCACTCAAGAGCGAGGAGGTAAACTAGCTGCTGTAGAGATGAATGGATGTAGACTTCGAAGACAGGGAAATGTAATGAAGTGGAAATCAAATCGCAGACTTCATGCATACTCTTTCATTCATGCAACAAAAAGTCTACATATTACCCATCTATTAACCCCTCAGCCCTTTTCCCACTAATTGCTCATTCTGTTGTGCAACGCGTTTTTTTCCTCTGATTACTGAAAGATAGCCGTTATGCCGTTTTAATGTAACACGATATGGCCGATTACGATAAGATTAGAGAAGTATTTCAGTGCAAGTAATCGTATACTTGGCAGATAAATGTATTGGGAAGCAATTTTTCCATTAGCTAAGTGCTGATACGGAGTAACAATACGTTTGTTGAAACAGAGTATATGACTCTGAGAAACCGATTTCCTACGATTACTAAGGGATTCTAACTAATCGAATTAGTAACTCATTTTATAACCCGGAGAACCTCGATTTTTCTCAGATAAACACCATTTTTGTACTGGAAAGTAAACTATAATGTTTAAAACTTAGTTTTTGCTCCTACTAAACTGTGATGCCTATAAATAAGTTTCTGGCACTGCACATCAGAATACAGTAAACATATGTGTCTTTTTAATTTTCCTAGGAAGAGAGGCTCTTATATGACGAAGTACCAAACCAGACGAAGTGGAGGCTGGTTATCCTCACATATAAATAAAAACTAAAGGTAGATTTCAGAGGCCCAACAACAACTATTTCATATTTACTCTCTCGTTTCCTACCTTTTGTATTATGTATACATGAACAGGTTGGGCGAAACGACTAAATTCCTCCGATCTACGCATTTCTAGCTTTTTTCCAGTCATCTTTTAGTCCAATAATTCTACCAGTCCCTTCTCTTCATCGCGATCCCTCCCACCCACCCTACTTCTCTTGGGTACACCCTACGCCCTATTCAACTTCCCCACTGCGCCGCGTGGAGGCAGTTTAATATCCCGCGCGTTGCTCCAACCACTCCACATCCATAAGCTTTCAACTCCTCTCCTGCGTCGCACCACCAGACCCTTCACCTCTTCAACTCCCTTCACCTCTCCCCTTTCTTCCATATACCCCTCCCTCTCTTTTGCTCTCCCTGTTCTCCCGCCGACCTCTGCCGTCGCCCCAGCCGTAGTGTCATCCCTCCCTACCTCCCGGCATTCGGAAGTGTATGGAGATGCCTAGAGAAGGTTTGGGGGGCTTCGAAGCCATCGGTTCGCAATGGAGGACCGGAAGTAATTCCCTATTCCGTTCGAGGATTATTTGAATCGCACCGGGGGGAGAGAGGAGTCGGGGTGGATGTGGGAATGAAATGAGAGTGAGGGTGGCGGAGGGAAAATGGTGGTTGGGAGCTGTGGAAGAAGACAGCATAGAGTGGTTGTGCGCGTGTGTATGCGTGTGGAAGGGGATATGAAAAGGAGAAAAAAGAGTTCGCTTCGTGAGACTGCTAAGAGGTGGCGGAGCTTATCCTCAGACTCTTCCTCCCCTCCCATCTGCCTCCACCAAGCGGATTTTGATGGCCATCGCCTCTTAGTCCTTGTCTATTACTGTCTGGCTGTGTTGTCATTCTTCCGGACGGAAGTTACGAGCTTGAAATGATCGTACCCAAGTCAAAATTCTATTTTTGAAAAATTATATAATCCAGTTGGAAAGTTGAAAAAAGTATTAAAATAAATGTGCAGACAAATATGTAAAATAGTAATGTGCTGTTATAATCTTAATCACTTCCATACTCTATAGCCGACCAAATCTTGAGAAAATTGAAATTGTGCCGTTGGTTAAATGCCACTCTTATTGAGGTCGTTCGAAGTCACGTCGACATCCCTGAAACAGGAAAACGAATGGTCGCCCACCATTGGTATCTTGCGGATAAATAGAATATTCGGTTACTGATCATTGTCCTGATTGTCAAATCTGAAATTTGAGCATGCATATCCAAAATACAAACATTCTTATTTCGAGAGGATAAGGACAGTGGAAAGAGATTTATCCCACTGCAATATCATGAACACGAAAATCTCCCAACCCGTGGGTTTTGTTCTGGCTGTTTTGATAGTTTTTCATGGTTCATTAGTATCAGTTGGCTGGGTTTTAAAAGTAGTAAATATGTGAGAACAGTGTAACTAAAAACCAAGACGTGAGCAAAAATGCCACCTATGTGGCTGATAAAAGATATTTTCGATAATTTTTTTGCTGCCAACACCTAATGAACTATTGAATTTGGTTAGAATACTTACCAAAATTTGAGCGAAAATGTTTTAAAATACGATGGAAACACCTTTGGTACTATGAATATAACTTTTAAGTATATAATGTCATTTCAACGTATATAAAGCCTTCTCAACTTACAGTTATTCTAATTAAATCTTTAAGCAACCTGGGGGAGCTAAAATATTCAAGGCAACCGACGCTGTTGTTAAATGCAAACATGCAGTTAGTTATTGTATAGAATTTCTGAACTCTTCTTTAAATTCTAACTCGCAGGTTTGAATTCAGGTATCATACGCCTAAGATAAATGGATTTTCCTTGAAAACTAAATGAATTCAAGTTTTGAAGAAGAATAACAGCCAATATCATGTGAAACAAACACACAATACAATTATATATATGTGTGTGTATATAATATATGCGTATATTATAATGTGTATAATGTGAATATGCGTATAACGTGCATATCAGCATTACGTGCATTATTTGCAGCAAAGCCTAATCACATTGATGGAAACAAAAAAAAAGTGATGAACAAACGCAAAAGTAGAGCATGTAACTTCGTGCTGACAATCATAGAAAAGTGGCCAAGATTAGGGGAATTGGCTCTGCATGTCGATTATCGATTAAAAAAAAAGACATTTACTCAACAAAGATAGAACGTCATTTGTGGTAGCCTTTAAGTTTAGGAACATGCAACCCTGGATATGGTGGCGTGAACGAAAATTAAGAGAAATAGATATAAAACCTTCCTCCATCACGCTTTTGTTGTGCCACGGCATAAAATTAACCGAGGAAGTCCACCAGAATATATGCAGTAAAAGTAATGGAACATCTGGTGGGAATTGTGAAACTGATTTAGCATTAAAATAATATATTAAAGTGGATATAGTACTATTATATTATTTGGTGGTACGTCGTTTAAGATTTTAAGGTTTTGAATGGACCATTACAGTTCTTAGCCTGGCGCAACAGGATATATAGTAACTGACACTACATTAAACCAATCTTCAACTTCGCAAACCTTGTATCTCCCTTCATTCCGTCCAACATGCCTATTACCTCCCCCCCTTCCTCGCTGGCTTAACATTTTCCCCTCTACATCATCCTTCAACATCCCAACATCATTCGCAATTTCTTCACTCGCCTGTCCTACCTCCTTTGAATCTCTGCCAACAATCTTCTCTCCTCCCCCACCTAGACTAATAGTTCATTTGTACTCCTAGCAGTCAATTTATTCTTTCCTATCCTTCTCCATATCCTCATCTCAAAAACCGCTAACTTATGCCAGTTATTTCATTTCATTTCAAAAATTTCATAGGAGGAGATGATTATCGTCAAATGAAATGTCCATAAATAAAATAACACAATATTTTCATAATGACGAATAATCATATTTGGGCCTGCACAAACTTCACAAACTTATCTATGAACTAACCTTCCTCTCTCGCTCTTGTTGCTCTCAGCGTTTCCTCTCCTTGTGATCAACAAAATTTCGCAAATTTTGGAAAGCACTAACATATTTCGGGAGTAGACTAATGGATAGAGCAGACTCCCATGCTAAGACCAAAGTGAACCCTACGAACACCTCTTAGCTAAATCCGGGCTCAGAGATTTTATGAGAAACTATATGGTAATAGAGGGGAGTCTGTTGGGGAAGTGATGAATAGAAAGATTAATATGGACATTTTGAATGGAATTAAGGGAGGTAGACAGCGTTCAGAGTTTAAGAAAGAATTAATGCATGGTTAAGTGATTAGTTCGAGGAGTGCGATATTGTATTTTGTCTCATATTAGCGCGTAGTGCCTTGGTCCATCGAGAACTCGTGCAATAACACGGTAGGCTACTTCTAAAACTGCATGGATAACAGAAACACGAAAATTCCAAAATTTATAGTTATTGATTTCACCACGATTTCAACACTGGATGACATCATCAACACCAGATTCTGTTTTATATACATTGACTTATCTATAAGTTATATCTCTAGACATTAGCTATCTCCCATATCTAGACATTGTGTTATTCATACAGTGTAGACACTCCACCGAGTTATTGCTAAAACAATGTGACACTAAAACTAATAGGCAAAGCATGGAATGAAACCGCTTTTGACATCCCAAATACATGATTCTTACGTACATCCCGTGGGCACAAGGAGAGCCTTACATTCACCTATCCAACGCATATTCGGTTTTAAGACTGGATTTAAAAAATTTCATTTTATGCAAATAAACCTAAGTAGAGCTCGAAGGAAACAGGCTTCTGAAATGAAAATAGGCCGGAAGGGGTCCGCCTCCCTCCTCACTCACTTTCTCTCTCTCTCTCTCTCTCACTCACTCTCAAGTGTCACGTACCACTTCGTGGTAACCCTCCAATCGACCGCGTGATCCCGCTCGCTCGCTGAAAATGTCCGCGGATAAGTGCACGAATGAAAGTTGCACCACCCGTCCATATTTAAACCTTCATTTCGTCGACTCCTCTATCTGTTCCCTTTTCTCGTCCCCTTGCCGCGTAAAATGTTTCTTCCCCATTCCGCTGAGGCTTTTGCAGCGCGGGCTTCCATTTCCTCCCCCTCCTCCATTCGTACTCCCTACGTTCCTCACCATTCTATGGTCTTGTTTTACGATTACTCCTTGCATGAGGAAAATCCTCCAGCCTTCCTATTTTTTCCGTAGCCTCTCTCCCCTCTCCTCTCTCGTCTCAGAAGAGGTATTCTCTACTTCCCTCCCTCTTCGACTGTTTCGGTTTTCAATTCTCATTCCCCGTCGACCGTTTTGTCGCTGCCGTAACCGTTCCGGGCATTTACAGGGGCCGCCTATTCTCGACGACGGAGCGAGAACGGGAAAAATACGGAGTGAAGTGCAGGGGTTGTCGAATGGAGGGAAGGGGACGAGGAGAATGCGTCGTGAGATAAACAAAAACAAAAGAATGACAGAAGGCGAGCGTGCACACACTCATTTTGCAGTCTCGACGATGGCACACATGCAAACATCACACACACACAAACGCACACACACCCAACGTGGACTTCTGTACATATAGGTATGCATGCATGTGGTGGGGCATAAGTCCTGGGACGCATTTCCATCCAAATGGATAACGCTGAGATTGCGACGGAATGGAGGTGGTGGTCTGGGACGGGAGGGAAGTGGAGAGGGAGGGAGGTTTGGTTTGGGGCAATGCCACCTACATACGTATGTAGGTGGTGTGGCCTGTGGGAGGAGAGGAGGGGTAGGGGTCGGGATTCGTGGGTGTGGGCCGTGTGGATGTCTGTCGATGAGAGGGCCAAGAGACTGATGGGGGGAAGAGAGGGGGGAGGGTGGCTCGAGAGGGGAGCCCGCACTTGTGAGTGTTCGCTCTCTGGGACAAACAAACCCGCTGGTGCGAACGGGGCACGCCGCGCGCGCTCACACACACAAACACACACACACACACAACGCACGTTATCAACTCGACCCTCCTCCACATTTCGGTTCATCCCCCACCTCCCTCTGGCCCCTCGTGGATGACGGTCTGTGGAATGGGACGCTCCGAAAAGGGAAAAGTATTGCAGATGGAAGGGAGGGGAGAGTGCTGGAATATACACGGGAGCCGGAGGTGCGGAGAGGAGAGTCCTCCTCGATCGACCAAAGGTGAGGAGAGGGAAGTAATACTTTCTCGAAGAATTAAAACAATGGGTACCCAAACGCTCTATAAGGACCACGAAGAGAAATAGTTTGCCTGAGAAAATAAGGACTCCGACCAACCCCGACGAGTAAAAGCGATTGGTGAAAGAGTGGATGTCGATTCTCTTCGGGGACCAAATTATTGACGTAGGAAGCCACTCTGAACTAAAACTCTTTCCCTGGGGAAACAATTTTTAATGGTCTCCGCTAACGTGTTCTAAAGGGTCTAGTCTAGTAAAGTAAAAGACACTGTGACCAAGTTTCTTTGGCATTTTCATTTCATAGATGAACTGTGCGTGAAATTCCAAGATTTGCCTTACAGAAAAAACCTTTAGGTGTCTCTAAAAATGTTCGAATATTTGGAGTGAAGAACAACTTATTTTTCTGTGAAGGTTTCCCTAAGAGGATTAACAACGACCAATCGGAAGCGATAGTTGCAAGATTGGTCATATTTGCCATGGGTATATAGGCCATGAGTATATAAGCCACGAGCAAACAAGTTCAAGGTAAAGAAGGCTATGATGGGAAATGGAATGGAGGATGGGAATCTTCGCTTTTCCGCAATGCGAAACGTGCCCGAATGTCAAAGATGTCACAGCCAGAGGAGAGCTTTCAAAAATATTTATTTACGAACTTAAAAAAATATAATACCAACCAAAAATTGTTTTAACACTTTAAAAAATGTTAATTTCTCCAAGAGTTATGACACGATTTTAATCTGGTATAAACTAAAAAAATGTACATTAACAAAGGTCGTGAAGGGTGATATTCAGATTTATTAACCCCATGACTGCCGTTAAAGGTTTCACCATGAAATAATATGTAAATTTCGTAACAAACAAAGTTCTTTATCAAAATCTACCAATACCAAAACAATAAAAACCCGCAAGTCGCCGTAAGAGCGTGTGGCGAGAGCTGCTCGGGCACCAGCCATACTTGTGCATTCACAAATACTAGTTTATGTAATATTGTAGCTTCTCCAGGGAATCTTTCATAACCAAATTGAAAGTTTGAGTTGAGAACCGTAACCAATTTCCATCGGAGAACTAATCTTGTTGACATAATTTTTATATTATATATATGGAGTTTATTTGATAGTTGTGTCCATCCAAAAACCTACCTTGACGGGTAGATTACCTAATAATAATATACATATATATATATATATATATATATATATATATATATATATATATATATATATATATATATATATATATATATATATATATATATATATATATAGTGGGAAACGGAGAGTCCGGATGGGCAGTGTTAGGAAGAGGGGTAAGGCAGGGTTGCCCATTGTCACCGGTGCTGTTCAACGTATATGTGGAGGAAATGATTAAAGAGGCATGGGAAGAACTGGAGGTAGGAATGAAAGTCGGAGGGGAATTCGTAAAATCGGTTAGGTTTGCTGATGACCAAGCATTAGTTGCTCAGTCAGCCAAGGGGTTGCAAGCTTTGTTGAGTGAATTGGAGGTTCAGTGCGATAAATATGGGATGAGAATCAATACTAATAAAACAAAGGTTATGCGATTTTCCAGAAAGAAAAAGGCTTAGCTAAATATTAAAATAGGCAGGGAAAAAATAGAGCAGGTAGAACAGTTTACATATCTTGGAAGTGTTTTGGACCAATACGGTCAAAGTGGTAGGGACGTAAGGAGAAGAATTGCGCTAGGCAAGGAGGCTTTCTCAAGTAGGAGGGAGTTGATGACGGGGACGTTGAGTAGGGATGTTAAGACAAGACTCGTAAAAACTCTGATATGGAGCGTAGCTATGTACGGCGCGGAAACGTGGTCGCTGAAGCAGGAGGATAGACGTAGATTGGAGGCTTTTGAAATGTGGGTGTGGAGAAGAATGGAGAAGGTGAAATGGACCGAAAGGAAAACAAATGAGGAAGTACTAGAAATGGTGGGGGAGGAGAGGGGTTTGTTGAGAGAAATCCTATGGAGGCAGGAAAAATGGATGAAAGGCGTATTGAGCGGTAGTGGAATGTTGAAGAGGGTAATAGAGGGGAGAATGTTGGGCAAGCGAGGTAAGGGTAGGAACAGGATAGGGATGTTGGACGGGATGAAGGGAGGAAAGAAGTACACCGAGATGAAGAGGGACCTGATATAGATTAGTTTGCAAGGTGGGGAGTCACAAAATGTTTATTTGATCGTTGTGTCCATCCAAAAACCTACCTTAACCGGTAGATTACCTAATAATATACATATATATACATATGGGGACGGAGGTAATCCAGTGGTAGCGTGTCTCTCTGTGGAACCGAAGGTTCGATTCCCGTGACTGACAAACATTTTTCATTTTAGAAAAAAAAATTTAATGGTTTTTCGGAACGAGGTAACTACACATTAGCTTAAAAAATACAATAGTGGTATTTCAGAAAGAGGAAACGAGATAAATAGATCCCCGAGCTCATGGTGAAAGGCAGAAGTCTCACCATTAGGCACTGGAGGCGCAGACTGAGTGAGTCCGTCCGGCATCAGATGCCACGGCTGCTGGCGAGAGTGAAGTGCACGGTATCGGCCGCAATACTGCGATGTGAAAGGCAGCGGGAAACCACCACATTATCCTCCCTAGAATATGCAGCCATGCATTCAAATATGACAAGATGACTTTCCTTACGTTAAAATATCCCGGAGGTAGACTAGTCCCCCAGTCGGAGCTCTTGGTGGGGACTGGAAGGGGAACATTAGTCATGGTGAATAAATGCGGAATAGGGATATGAAACGTTAGATCATTAGAAATGCAAAGATGGAGATGAATTGACTGGGGATAAACATCCTGGGATTGAGCGAAATTAAGTGGGTTGGGGCGAACGACTTCTAGATCGACGGCTACAGGGTGATATATTCGGGAGAAGATCAGAAAATTGCAGGAGTAGGCATCATGCTGACGAAGAAATGAGCAAGGAAAATAATATCGTGCTGGCAATATAATGAAAGGATATTGATGATAGAGTTAGAGTAGGCCTGTCTGCAGCCTGACCTGAAGAAGGCCTCATAAAAGGCCGAAAGCTCAAACAATCTAAAATGTGTGTCCTTTTAAGTGTTATCTATTTTACTTTGTGTTCTATTGTGCCGTCCAATTATTATACATTCATACATATATATATATATATATATATATAGGACACTCACATTTTAGATTGTTTGAGCTTTCAGCCTTTTCTGAGGCCTTATTCGGGTCAGACTGGCTTACCTGCAGTAGACAGATAATCGACCGAAGGTTGAAACGTGTGAGGAAACATCTCATCTATACTCATTTTTATCCACTCCCTATCAATGGATCATCAAGCTGAGATGGTTTTCAGAATATCATACGACTTTTCCTTTTAATCGACTAGCACTCATATAGTAATCCTTAAGCTCCATTTTTCTACTCTAAACGGGACGTAATTTCAGAGAAATACAGAGAATACCTGTATCTTGTTTACCCCAAAATACCAACCTCGAAACTATGAATAAAGCTGGTATAATAACCATCACTACTCAATCCTATTTCATAAGAGATGGGAAACAAAAGGGAGAGATAAAATAATTAGGGAGAGATGGGAAAATACTATTTGTTGCTCTCAATTGTTAATATTATCATCTTCATGTCAAGAAGTTCACCGGGTAGTTTCCGGATCGTCACAGTAAGAATAAAATCATTTCATATCTTCCAGCATGTCTTTCCTTTTTTTCTCTTTGCCTGAAAACGAGTTTTATTCCCCTCTAGCAATCTTAAATATGTCAATACCTATACAATCAACTTTTTTCCTTTCTTCTAACTGCCTCAAACCGTTCTAGGCATTTTCGGCTTTAAAAAATGATCAAGCTGTCAAATATAATATTATTCCTTAAAAATGGCGTTCGCTAAAACCTATCCACCATTTCTTGAGTTTTATATCTTACATGGCATTAATTTTTATATACTTTACGGTTTGATAAATTTGTAAAAAAAACCTCCCCGTGATCATATCGTTGGATTATGCTCAACGGAAAACAGATGGAAAATGGGCGTCAAAATTACTTAACATCATGCTCTCCTTCCGAACGCTCTCCATAACTTCTCTACTTTACTTTCAGCACTTCCTTCACATTCCGCTCTTCCCGCCAATATTTACCAGTACCAACCGCGTAGCTTAACAATATTGTTTAGCAGAGATTCAATGCTTGAGTGTGATTTTCTTATATTTTGGCCAAAACAAATTTGTATAAAACTGAGCAATGCAACATATTGTCATAATTATACCCGTGCTTTGTCTTTGCTGTCTACAAATATCAATTTCAAGTACGTGACATGGGTAATAATGTCTTAATTTATTCCAAGGTTCCAAGAGACGTTCTAGAAATTGCTCTTTTTCGTCTTCCTTCATCTCGGCAGCTCATAATAAATTCCAGATTTTATTATACCTCCACACGTTTCTATACTCTACGCCATTATTTGTCTAGTTTCTGTCTTATGTGTTTTGACCCTCTCGTTTAAATGACGTACAGATTGCTCTACGCAATATCTCAGGCACTCAGACTTTTCCTTGATTCCGTTGATTACCTTCTTTTGATGGAATCAGATCCAAGAGTTCTGGGCTATTGTTCAGAAGGTACGTGTTCGATTCCGACCCTCTGGGTACCTTCAACTTCTCCCGAGCTGAGCTGTATGATTTTTTGAATACCAGATCTCCTTGAAGAAATTTTATGCAACACAGGAAATAAGGAACCGGTCCCCCTGCCATGACTTGCGTATGTCACATACTTTTGGGCTTAGTATTAGGTAAACTCTATCTTCCACTGTCAAACAGCCTCGCTTCGAATTGATAACAGTGGAGAGGGATATTATTAACTGCGTTCATGGGTAACTTCTAACATTGCACCGTAGGTAATTCCGAATGCATTTCAAGGAGAAGTAAGCGAACCGTCCACCCAACCAATGTTTGCGACACCCCGCCCCGCCATCCCTCCCTCTCCAGTGCACGCGAACGCAAGCGGAACGTGGGGGGCGGTCCCGCACGCGCGTGCTTCTGCTCTTGTACTACTGCTTGCGCGTGACGGTGGGTGAAGAGGAGGGGAGAACAGGGGTTCGCGTCGGGGGTGGAGAGGGAGAGAAGAGGAAACGCGGAGAAGGGGAGTGGCCGAGGGTGAAAGGATAGACCCTCCACCCCAAAATAGGGAGGAAGGAGGGGAGAGATGACGCTTTAGGCCCCCCTGGGGATTGAGGCGGCCCCCCGAAAGCGGCGTGGAGGTCGCCGCATCGAAGACTCACACAACCCCCGGGTTTCCTCCCCCACCCCCCCGGACGGAGCCACCACTCCCTCCCCTCTTCCATTTAATACCACGCCCCAGCATTTCCTACCCTCCCTCTCCCCGTTCGTTCCCTCTTTCATGATCCTCGCCCGCTCTCCCTCTTTGACCGCTTTCCCCACTCTCTGCGCACCACCCCCTAACCCCCGCGTTCTGTGCCATTAGCGGTGCAAAAACTACGATTCAACCACGGGGTGAGGTTGGAAAAGCCGAGAGGGTTTCGGTACGATGAGCGGGGTTTAAAAATGAATTCATGAGTATGGCACCAATATAAATCGGAATCCACCGAATGTTGGTGCGATTGCAATTAAATAATAGTCCATTTGCTTGGTTTGTCTAAGAGAGTGTCGGGGTCCTAGATCAAATGTTGATTGACTCCTCCAGTCATAAAAAAATATTGCATATATTACGCATGTACTCGTTAGAGTTGTATGTATCTTCAGGCAACCCTTTTCTGCTGAACGAATCATTATTATCGCTTCCGTTGGGCATGAAGCAAATTATGCAATTATTATTTATCTTCAACCAACAAATGCAATCATTTGGTGATGCAGAAGGTAGGAAGAAGAGTTCGAGTTAAAGGTCGTATGGATTATTTCATTTGAAGATAGCTTTTATCGGTTTATTCAAAATATTAGTTAGTGACGACATAAATGTATCAAAAGAATTGAGAATAACTTGATTGATAACTTGTTTTGGGTAAGCAATACTTCAAGTTGCTGTAAGTTGAGCTTGGGAAAATTAATAAATTTCCACTTTCAGATTAGAAATGAACGAGATTTTGAAGCGACTGCAATTCTCTGAATAATTCCTGTGCATATTGACCGACTAGTGTAATACCTTTTCTCTTTTGATAGTGGCCGTGAGTTGAATTTTCGTTTCAACGAAGTTTTTGTAATACCAATAAATCATCGTGATATCCTTTTCAACTTAATCACCCTAACAGCGATACTAAATTCTTGAATAAGTCCTAATCATTGAATTTTATTAGAACAGAAATAAAAGCCATTTGGTTGAAAATATATTTAAGCTGTATTTTCAGTTAAGAATGAGAGCAGAACAATAGAAAAGTTATTAATCACGAATAAGTTATAAATAATTTTATCTTCAATATTTGGAATTACTGTACATAATAGAAACATATTCCTTGCGGGGTTTAATGATTAAATGTTGCTTCAGCCTATGGGATTTTTTAATGTAATAATATTAATTGCTTCGACAATAAAACAAAATTTTCTAATTAAACACTCAAGGCGATTAATCCTTATCAAGACTGCCATTGAGTTGATGAACGTATTCCTATCAGGAATTTCATTCGCGTATGATTTTTATAACACAACGATTTTTCCGGTGTCCCAGTCAGCTTCTTTAGGTGAAGAAGACGCTGTCTATAAAGGTGAAAAAACTGTTGAAATTGAAATTATTACTCTCATATCAATATTCGCAGTAATGCTCAGTAAAAGGTCAGTTAAGTACATTTTCTAAAGTCATATTCAATATCTTATTAACTTTTCTTTATATTGTGAACTTTTAAGCATTCAGGTCTTTTATTTATCAACTAGAAGTGCTATGCTACAGTGAGCATATTAATGGTCTCAGGGGAACACGATATATGCATTTAATTTATGTCCCGCAGCATTTAAGGCTTATATATATATATATATATATATATATATATATATATATATAAACATGTGTGTATATATATACATACATATATATATATATAAACATGTGTGTATATATATATACATACATACATATATATATATATATGTATTTGCAACAATCGAATTAGACGTCATCCATTTTGATGACGATAGAGTGCAGGGGATATCTTTCGTTGATTTTATGTTGGAAGAAAAACTTTTGCTAAAGTTAAACATATTTTGTGCGTTTCCCCCTGATTATTTTCCACTTCTCCTTCCCCAGTTCCAACGTTCGTCCCTCCCCCTGCCATCCGAAAACTGCTTTATCCTTGAGTTATACCCTCCATTAGTCTTGGACGCAGCGAGTGCTATGCATCATCCGGATAAGCTTGACGTTTTGATGGTTCAGACTACCACCACTCCTCACAGCTCTACCCACCCTGTTTCTCTCTCTCTCTCTCACTTTGCGTATCCCGCACTCTCCCAAAAATTCGGCTATCCGCAATACGACGGGATTTTCGATTCAAAGCGATGCAAGTTTGGTGATGATGGCACCGGAAGATATCACACATCCTGCAAGGGTTGCATCAGCAAGACGAGAGGTAAGGATTTGAGTCAATGCCGAAATATATTATCTCGCTGTGGATTGCAAGATGGAGTAACGTTAGAGAATTCTTACGTACACCCAAAACTAAGTTCAATGCTCTTTGCCTGGTCATCTACATGCTGACCTTCCCAAGATATTATCAGGTCACCATTAGAATTAAAATTACAACAAGTAACTACGACCACGGCCTAGTAGTGAAGTTCGAAATGAAAGTGTGCTGCGGGAAAATGTACTCATATATTAGTACCAATGTGAAATATCTCAATGAACATATATAATGTAGAACTTTAAACTTATCTTACATAAATACAGTCGTTATTTTCTATCTGGGAGGGACTGATGAGATCTGAGTGGACTGAATAGATCTTGGGGGATGGTTGGGATAAGAAGGAACCTACAAGCAGAACGATTTCTCGATGTAATTTCAATAATTTAAAACTTTTTGTAGATTTTCGTCTAAATATTGGAGCACATTTTCATGGTTAGGCTTCCTTCTCACTTTTCCAGTCTCCATGAAATCCAATATTAGTATTGCATTTTATGGGAATAACTAATTTATCTTAAGGTTAGGCGTTAAAAAGTAGAAAACCTTGGACTGTACGAATATTGCACTCATACAAGAGAGAGCACTTTACACTGAGGTAGCGCCATTAAAAAGCTACGGAATTAATGATTTTTTCTCAAACGCAAATATGAAATTTTGCGATACTCGTATACACAGAGTACGAGAACATAAGGGGAAACTACATGGTCCTACGATTTTACCATAAGGATATTTTTCTTGCAAAAAGAATCTGTTGAGCGCAGTTAAATGGTTTGATAACTCATGGGCAAGAAAATAGACAAAATATCGAGTATAATTTATTTAAATTTACTTTAAAGTTACGTTTACGTTTAAAGTTAAGTTAAAATACGAGGTCCTATTTTAAGTTGAATTCTGTAAGCTTTATCGTCCGACTAAGCATAGATTGTTTGTTATATAATTCATTTATCATGTACTTAGCAAAGCTCTGCTCTGAAATCAGTTTTATGACTCTTATGTCTCAAATCTTAATACCGGCAGAGTGATTGACAGTGACAGTGTTTACAGACTCCAAAAATTCACAGCTGATATTAGTGTGGCATGTACATACATAACTGTTCAATGTACATAAAAGTGCCTTTGCAGCAGAATTTATTTTAAGAAAAGACTTTTTTGACTTTTGCAATTCGCATACAACTGTAATAAACAATGAATAAGTACGCCCACATGAAGAAGCATTCTTGCCATTTTGATTTTCATAAGTGTATCGTATTCACATTATTTCATTCTAAAAAGTGATTTGGGCTAGAAACATACACAATAATAGGGTAACGTCCTCGCCTGCCAACTCAGAGGTCGCGAGTTCTATTCCCGCTTAGGTGGGTTTTCTTCCACTAAGCACTTGGCAGTTTATAAATTTGTTTAATCTATGTATGCATAAAGATTAGATGGAAAAAGGGACTAGTAAATAAGTAGCACACCAGAGCCTTGGACCAATAAGAATATTCGTCGCTTTATTGGTACCAATACATACTCGGCCAAACGAACATTTTCGCGAATACCTACCTCCACCGCTGTTGTACTCTTCCAAATATTCAACTACTGCGAAAAATAACTACAATGTGCCAATGGAAACGGTTGGGAATGCGGAGAGGAAAGAAACGTTGGGAGAGGGAGGCGGCCGACCGATAGGAAATGATAAAAGCACTTAAATGACGCGGAGCTGCTCGGAGCCTTCATGGGTTCCCTTGAATAGTCGAGATAGTGTGAGAGACGGTCCGTCCCCAGCTACGCCACCCCTTCACAGTTAACCGCTCCCATCCTACCCCCAATACCACTCTCGCGTCCTTTATTTCTTCCCGCGGAAGGAAGGTGCTTCATTTTTTTTCGGAAGAACCGGGTCGCCTCATTTACCGCCACTTGGGAGACCATAGGATGAGCGAGGGGGGAGTAGGTAGGTCGCAGGGGACGCATCGAGTATGTACCTCACTATCCACCACTATTTATACCGTATGGCTTATCCACCCCTGAAATTCTTATCCCTAAAACAGAACGTACACATATAATTCTCTCGAGAATGGGAACACGGCAGGAGTGATAGAAGTATGGAAAACATGAAGTAAAAAGAAAGGGCAACAAACAAGGAAGTATGGTAAGGGAGGGTAGAGTATGTTTGGGAGAAATCCAAAGGAGGCAGGGAAGATTGATGCTGAGCATTTTGACTGGCAATCGTATGTTGAAGACTGTGATATAGGGGAGCATTTTAGGCAGCCAAGGAAAGGGCAGGAATAGGATAGGGATGTTGAACGAAATGAATCTCAAGCTTTTCCCACGTTGAAAAAAAGTTTAATGGCATGGAAGAAATTTAATAGAAATTGGAAAGCATGATCTCCTATCCGGTTACCCAGTATCCTTAAAATCATGGTCAGACTTTGCGACCAAATCCGAATAAATTTGCTGTATGCATTTATTATCTGCAGAAGCTTTTAAAACGAATCATTGACTGATACCGCCTTATTAGGAGCGAAATATTCAATATCCAGATCAGTAAAAAACTTCCAAAGAGATGACTTTTCATAAAGTCACAAGATCTTTTCAAATAAAATTTTAGCAATCGTTATTATGATATTTGTGAAAGTTTTTAAATTTTATGTTTAGCTACAGGCTTTTTCTTGCCGTCTAGAAAAATAGTTTTTCAAACATATCACGACATACAGGTACTACCCACAATCTGATCATGCTTTTGGCAAAAGGCAAAATATGATTATTGATTAAAGACAAGTAAATGACATTTTGTGACATATATTTATCTATCAATATACCTTTCATCCATTTGTCCTGCCTCCATATGATTTCTCTCAACAAACCCCTCTCCTCACCCACCATCACCAGTACTTCCTCATTTGTTTTTTAGCGGTAGTGGAATGTTGAAGAAGGTAATAGAGGGGGGAATGTTAGGCAAACGAGGAAAGGGCAGGAACAGGATAGGGATGAAGGGAGGAAAGAAGTACACAGAGAGGAAGAGGGATCTGATTTAGAGTAGGATGCTGGATAGGGTTTTGTTTGGAGTTACAAAATATTTATTTATTTGATAATTGTGCCTATCCAAAAACCTACCATTTCCGGTAGATTACCTAATAATAATCTGTCAGTTGATTCAAAGAATTTTTGTAAAAAATTACTTATTTCAAATTCAATAAAAGTTGCTGCTGTGCAATGCATGTTGTTTCTAATTTCACGTCGAAATTTGATTATGCTTTCCTGGATTACTGCAACCCGTACAGCAATATGTATAGCGGGTAGCGGCACAACTCCAGGCAAGGGGTTGTCTCTATGCGATAGCTGTATGATATTCTCTCCCAACTTCTAGCTCAGGACTAGAATTTTTAACGACAAATGTGGCTAGTATGTTAGTAACCAGAGCTCAAAATAAAATAATCATTTTTAAACAACAGTAGAATCCGCACTGTATTACTCAATTCGTAATTCCCTCATCTTATTTGGTTCTAAGCAAGCGGGTCTCGTATATTCACGCTGACTGGAGCCACTTCGGCCCATAATCCCTTCTTAGGTTGCAGTATCAGTGTTCTCCTTTCACTCACTAATTTCTAGGTAAACGATTTACCAACAGCAATAAAAACAGCGCCCAGAGGCTATGGTTGTACAGGTCAAAGTGGTGTGAGACAGCTTGTTCTACGTCTCTCCGAGATATGCTACATAACCTAATTTCAATTAAAAGATATTAAAACTTGAATCCAATTACCAGATAAATGTTGCTAATTCAACATATGATGAAAATTGCTCTTGTTCAATGCATAAAAGTTTTGAGAATTCAGGTCAGCATGCTAAATAGGTAGCTCGTGAACCTTCTAAGTACAACTTCACTTTCTCCCGGCGGATGATGGCAGTGAATTCTTCTCGGGATTTCATCCGGTTAATCAGGGCCGATGACGATTGAAAAGGATTTCATCGAAACGTCGGCAGCGATGGAGATGGAGGAGATTACCCGGATGAAACCCCGAGAAGAATTCACTGCCTTCTAAGTACAGTTTTCATGATTCTTAAAGTTTCTAAATGAATTTCAAGGAGGATTTAAAATATTTTGCTTAAAAAGAAGTCACAATTAAAAAGTGGTAATTGATTATTACTGTGAACAAACAGCTATAAAAAGTGATTGGTTCTTTCAGAGAGTGAATTTGTATCTCATCGAAGAGGTTTAAATTAATCAGGTCAGCCTGAAGAACTGCTAAAATGGATCAATAATTTGAAGGAAACTGTCCATCGTAACCATATCACTTGAGCCTTCTCATTAAATATCGGAGTCACAAAATTAATTGCGTTCCAATCGATCTTTATCTTTCTATCAAGATCTAAGCAAAATTGCGGACCAATCACAAAAGAAAAATAAAAAAATACTGGAGTAAGAGAATTTCCCCGGATATAACCATGGACACTATACCTAGTTTATCCAAAAGGATGGCATACATAGATCCTCATCGTCATCGTTTCTTCCAATAAAAATATCTTTTGTTCTACTTTATAACATTATAAAGCAAATCAAAGATATTCGTCACAAAGAACTTTTTTCTAATTCAATTCCAATATCCTATGAACATATTTCAATTGTAACTTCAAGCGCATGAGTATATTATGTGGGCACATGAGTATGGTATGTGCTAAAAATCACTATTGCATTAAGTCGTAACTGTATTTTACACAATCGAACCATGATCAGGGCGCATTGAACCGAAGTTATCGAGAAAAATGATGTGATAATCGTTTGGAAATAACCGATATCCGAGCGAATTTAATCGGAAACGCCCATATCCCTGCTTCATTTGCCTCGACCCTTTCTCCTCTTCTCTCCGCTCCTTTCCTCAGCTCCCGCACAGCTTCCTCATGGTGTGCGGTCTCACTTCTCCCCGTGCCAGCTTAACGGAATCCCCCACAACCCCCTCGGCCTCCTCATCCCCCGAGTGTTCGTTACCTTGTCCCACGGGGGTGTTCCCATGTTCGCCGTGACTGAGCAGAATAAGTCCCGGTTGGGTCGTTTCCTTCCACCCATCGTACTCTCTCCCCATCCATCTCTCTTTCTTTTTCGTGTGAGGCATTAGTGCTCTGCGCGGAAGCGAGCGCGGAGGCGAAAAGAGAAAGGAAATTTCTTCGCGAAAGAAGAAGGATAAGAGTAGAAAGGGGAAACGGTCTAATTAAACGGGGATAAAAGTATAGAAAATAGGTAGAGAGTGAGTGGAAGGGGGCCCCAGACATAGTATTCCAGATACGTAGGAATCCTCCTTTCGGAGGATTCCTACGTATTTGGAAAAATATCCAAAAAGTATACACGAACGCTTTTGAATAGAGCCACTTTGATGCTCAAGAAAAAGCGTGTCAGAAATATGATGTATGACAACACAGGTGAGTGAGCAGAAATGCTATGCCCTTGAAAATTTCCCTTTTTCCTCCCTACAAAACTTTCCGATAGAGATTAAGTCACTATCACGATCCATCTAAATGTGATAAATAAATACAGCCTACCCTCTCTCCCTCTCTTTCTCTTCAGCCATTAAATAAATTTGTCAGTAAATAAAGTTTTCAAATTTGTCAGTCTTTATCTCACGCAGTGTGATTAAAATTACTTCCTCGTGGCGGGCAATACGGAAACAAGAGGTTGTGACAAAAACATGTTCCCAAGCCATAAAATGTGTTGCAAAAGAAAACCTTAATCAATCATCCTCGCGCTTCTGACGGTAGGATGTAAAGTGAAGGGCAGTAATACTTAGAGACACAATCCCCCAAACAATGAATCCTTAGAACCGGAAACTTACAGACTATCAAGGAATCATGTACGAACGCGGTTGATATAGTCATGGGCTTCTGGTGAAACTGCTTTACGTGCGTATCTTAGTTTGGTTTCTCCGTGAATCCGTAACAAATGATTAGTTATACTTGATACTCATCAAGAATGATTTATGCGCAGGAGGAGAAAATTCATGCCAAAAATGTGCGATGTCACGCGAAACATTTTAAGGTTAACTCCAACATTAATCAACCAAAGGTCATATATCCAATTATTGACTATGACTGATCGGTGACGAGTAATAAAAAGTGCATCAAAAGTAACATCAAAATATCTAATAGTTTTCGTTGGTTTCCTTTGAAAATAAGCATCGAAAAAAAATTATATATAATTAATTTTAAGTGCGTGAATCGTTCTTATAAAAATTTCAAGCATTTCAGGGTTCATCAGGTGCTTTTCAGCACTCATCAGGTTCTGTATGCTGGATACTTTCTGAAATATATGACATACTCAGATTTGAGGTAGATTGGCAAAACGTGACATGAAAATTTGCAAGCAATTTTTCCCAATTTTCTAGATGATAGAAGCATCATGATTTATACTTTAGACTAAAGTGCAGTCATAATTTGAATTGGCCTCATATAATGCCTAATTTTAGTTTCCTATTCCTATCCTACAGCCATACATTTTACCATCTAGCCTCAACTTTTCAACCATGTCCTGCCGCTTAACATCCCATTTCAAAACGATCTATTATCTTAAATGGATTTGATGTCCTTCTCTCGACGAAAACTTAAATATCGACCAAGTTGAAGCATCATATTATATTTTCTGAACTTTAAATTCTAAAAATTAATGCGAGGAATTCAAATCTTCTCAAGTAATACCAGTCGGGTAAAATTACCGTTATTTGTAATTTTTTGACCTGTCGATTGTTTGACTGCAACCTCTCAGTTCTCTCTAAAATCTTCTTCTTATACGCTCATAATTTCCAATAATCCATAGTTCAAATATACATTAATTTTATTCTCCGTTCTCATCTTTTCTCCTCCCAATTAATTGGCCGTCCAAGAAGTAGAAGATTAGATTCACATCTTCGTTTCTTTCACACGGAGCAATACGACAGAATTCATTGGAGGCAATACCATGACCTTTAACTTCTCTTTCTCCCTTTTTTGCTCAAAGAACAAGAAGGGGAATAAAAATAAATAAAACCCTATGCCAGTAGTGGATCTAGAAAACCTCTAGCAGAGAGTCTCATACAATAGCAAGAACAGTTTTATATCTCGTAGAGTTAAATTGAAAATAATGCAGAATTTAATTGTTTAATTTAATTTGGAGACGAAAACTCACCTTTTAGTAGAAAAGTTTACGCCCGAAGGTAAGCAGGAACACTCACAGGTAGTTTCAGGCACAATAATAATATTAACTCTGAAATTATTTAAGCAAAAAATATTCCCCGGGGATGGTCCCCCCCCCCTTTGGATCCGTTCCTGGGCCACGTAAAGAAGCACGATGAAAAGGAAGCGCACGAATCAAAATATATGTATCCGGAGCGCGGGAATATTTAATGTCGCAACTGCGGAGAGAATGGAGAAGGGGAAGGGAGGGCGGGAGGCGAGCAAGAGAGTGAGGAGGTTTTTGAGTTCTGATATGAGTCTGTACGATCAGTGGCCACGGAAGCGTGGAGAAAACTGTAAAGCCATTAAAATGAAGGAGAGGAAAGAGAGGTTTGGAAAGAAGAATACCTTAAAGGTATGGCTGATGGAAGGACTGGGAGATCCAAGGACCGGACTTACAAAGTCTGTGGTGGATGGAGAGGGAGAGAGAGAGAGGAAAAGAACATGGAGGGAAAAAGAAAGGAATAATAAGACGCAATACGCAGACTGCCGTGAACAGTGTACCGTCAATTTCTTCTTCGCCTCCTTTGAGTCTTTCCCCTCCACCCTAAGTCCTAGGCGACGGAGAGAAAATACCGAGTGGAACATTTTGATTCAAACTGCGATTGGCATTGGTACGAAGTGAGGATGTAAGCGTGTGGGAGAGTATATTAGAGAGGAGGGTGGCAACATGGGAGTCCACGCAGGATTGGTAGGGGAAGCTTTGTTCGTTCACTTGTACCAGGAAAGGCGTGGCGGAAGAGAGGATAGAGAAGAGGATAGTCGATCCAATTCAAAGGACGGAGAGTGTTCGTACTGAAACGGGAACGGAAGAAAGGGTTTGAGGTGTCACGAGGGTTTTCGGTGTGGGCGTGGGACCTGGTTCGAGGGACGCCGCGCGCGGAACGAGGCGAGAAGGGATTCTCAGTGGATGGTGGATGAGCGGGGGGCGTGAGAAGAGAGCTGGGGAAGGGAGACATGTGAAGGAATAAGATAGTCGTTCGAAAAAGAATCGCAAAACCGGAACGAGCTAAAGAGAATAAATTCCCTCACAGCAGAGTCCTCATTCCTCTTTCTCTCCCGCTCTCACTACTCTCTCTCTCTCTCTTGTTCTTTTGTACCACGACGCAGACGAATTTCCATGGTGACTGTGACGGTGGTGGCGGCCTTACCCCATTTAAAAGCTACCGAGCCGGAAAGCTAAGGGAGATAGAGAGTCACAGACGGAAGGAGGGTAAAAGCAAGAGGGCTCTGGCGTGGGAATGGAAAGAAAATAATCAGAAATTAGGAATTTAAATAAAATTACTTGGTGTGAAGGATAAAGTTTTAGATTAACAATAAAAAATAGTTCATAAAAACCTAGATGTATACAAAATACTACAGCGCATAATTCTATCCCCAGCTATAGCAAATTCGTCTGAGGAGATCGATTTCCTGCCCACCACCAAATAGCTGAGAAAGAGCATTTATTAAAAGGAGTACCTACACATTCTGAACTATGATTGATAATTATCACTAATGTGATAATCTACACTATTGCATCCTACGAGTGCAGAAATTCGTATATCTTTCTGTTAAAGTCGAGACAGTAAGAGAATTTGTGAAATAAACTGAATTAGAGAATACCTAAAACCGCCAACCTAAAGCATAACGGTGCGTATAAGATAAGCAAATTTAGAAAACGTATTGATGTTTTTTCCGTTACTAATTCATTTATCACAAAATATAAAAAAAGCGAATGCATAATGAATTCTTATCTGAATGCTCTATCCCTTATCTCTCGGTTACTGAAAATGAAGGTCAGAGGATTAGGGTTATTAATTATGATATTTACGACTATATTCAATAAATTTGAAAATTGGGATTATGAAGTATTAAATATTACTTCACAGGAGTAAGATTTTTGTAATGGAAAATAATAATTGAAGTTTCCAAAGAAATATATCTAGACCTCGTGTGTGTTCAAAGTGCGGATGACTGCTCAAAAAGAAATTTTCATCGGAAATTTAACTCTTTTTCTTCTTAGGCGCTAAGGGGCATTACCAGTCCCTGGGTTTCAAAATTTTCCGCCTCCACACTCTTTCACAAGCAAATCTTTCATATCTTTACAACCTGCGGATGTGACACCGCTCTCTCGTCTTTTCTTCGACCTTTATGCCTACCTAATTTCTTCCATGCATCCTTTCAGTGATCTTTTGACGTCTTATCTCGACCAAATTATTAAATGTCCTGCCCATTGCAGTCTTCTTATGATATTTTTATGCAGTCGATCTTTTGTGTTCAAATGCATTTTTGTAACCCTATAGTCAAAATGAATGCAAAGTAAATATTACTAGCAGAGTTACTCTATTCCCATTCTTAGGATGACTACCCTTAGATTTGTCAAATTGTATAAATTTTCAATGGCAAAATTTTACCACTGTATGCACCATTATATTTTCAGTTTTCAGTCATTAGACCGTCGAAGTTAGAAGTACAGTAACGTTGATATAGACAGTTATATCCTTAACACAGTTACTCCACTTATTATTAATTACAACTAAATTGCTCTCGGCCAAGGTTAACAATGCAAAAGGGTGAATCAAAACCAGAGTCAATAGTGATCAGAGACTAAGGGGATTCGATTTACTCAATAGCAAATACGTAACACTCGCTGAGTGCACTATTGAGTTTCAGTAAGCATACATAATATAACCGAGTAACTATTTTTGATACGAAAGACATTTTTATATTTGGGGTCTATATTAATGGAAGCGTCAGAAAACGATAACTAAAAACGATGAAAACTAATAGAAAGCTCCTGATGGAAATCTGTAAAACCTCTTCTGCTTAACCTGAAATATTTATTATGGGACGATTAAAACCGATGGAAATATTTTTTAAAAACTTGTTCTCTTATACACATGGTATTCATGCCCACCCAAATGTTCTAAATACCACTGGTGTCTGAATACACTGAAAATTACGAGATAATTTGTTCTAATACAGAAAGAGGAGAAGTAGGTTAAAGGGTGAAATTATAGGGTAATATAAGTGATGTGATTTCATGTACCTCTTAAGAAAAAAATATACTCAAACGAATCCTGAATAAGATGACAAACGATTGTTAAAAATCGACCTAGTTAATCCAAATGAGTTGATTACGGCTCAGCTGGAATAAATTTCACGGGTTTAAATTCTACTTTGAATAGGAATGACACGATGATTTACTTACTACAGTGCACGGTGAATAATGATATTAACATTTGAACAGAAAATAAATATCGGCAGATATCATTTCTCAAATTAAATGGAGTAAAATAAAAAAAATACTCGTACACGTGAAGTGAGGTGGAGAAATATATTGCAGACTGCCTGGTCTGCAGTCAAAAGAAGGAAGGCAAAGTAAAATTTAAAAAAGAAAAGGAAACACTAACAGTAAAAATTGAATCATGCACATGATAACAGAAACTAAAGAAGCGAGAATGGGTTGCCAAAAAAATAGTGCACGTTAAAAAGATTCCGATTTTAGGAAAAGAGTACCGACGAAAATTAATTCAAGCAAAGAACATCGTAGAAACTCATGTAAACAATAACAAATGGAATCCGAATTTCGAGAAATGTTTGACCTGATGGATAACTACGTTATAGAAAATAAACTAAGAAGTAATGGAAATAGCGCTCAAGAGTTGAATGATGGGGTACGATAAACTGGGCCAATTAAAACATAATTGAATAATAAATTCCGAGCAGAAACCTTTGAAAGACAGGCATAAGAAGGAAACAAAGAAATAACTTGCCATATTCATGGGCACAAGAATCTGCTGAAGACTGTGAAGAATGTAACCATAGAAGCGAAGGACTGCAGACGAAGACCACTTATCTCGTAAAAACTATGTAGCTCAAATTTAGTGTGATATAAGTGCAAAGGCCGGAAAGGCGAAACTAAGGCCCAGGAACATTGTTTAGAAAACTTCCATTTAGAAATCTTAGCATTTCTAACACATGATTATTATGATGGTAATTTTTACTGAATGGTGTGATATCTAACTCGAATAATATATATGGCAATATTTTTTCCCTAGTTTTCCTTATCTACTGGGAGGACAACGCAGACGAACAGTTTTAAAGAAATTTCTATCATTTTCCATTATTCGCGAGGGGAAGGAGAATACAGGCAGCCGATGATGACGACACCGGTGGGCGATCGTGATGATGCTGGTGATGGGGTTGATGCGGGGCGGGTTTTATAGAAGGAGGAGGAGGAAACATGGAGAGAGAGGAGGCAGTGGGATGATTATTTCGCATAGAAGACCTCCTCTTCTTCCACTGCCCTCCACCCACCCCATCCCCCACAATGGGAGTCCCTCCCGCCCTCGCTATCCATCCATTAGCGTTAATTATGTACGAGGGAAGGAAGGAGAGAGAGAGACACAGAGAGGGAGGCTGAGGAAGATATTGGGCGGAGAGGGGTGGGAGGAGATGGAGGCGCAGGGTGAGTATCATCGGCGGATGGGTGGGGAAGGCGTGCGGAGGGAGAGTACACCAAGGGTCGGAATGGGGCCGAGATACTGTGCCAACGGAAGGGAAGTGTTCCGAGGGAGCGGGTAGGCGGAGGCTGAGGGGTAGGTGATGGAAGGAAGGAATAGGCCCAGGCGTTGGAGCACCGCATCCCCATCACACACCGACGGGGGGGGATGAGAAAGAGGTTTTATGTTTGGGGAGGGAGGGGTGGATCGAAGTTGGGAGAAGAGGGGTGTTTTGGCGTAGGGAACATCAGGGGAACGTGGTAGGTGGTTCAGGGGGGGTGCAGGTGGAAAATTAGTGCTCCTAGCACGCACTCGCACACATGCACACACACACACACACAAACAGTGTTACATGTAAATTTATACGTTGCCGGAGTCATCGGATGCCTGCGAGGTTGACTGGAGGGAATTGACCCAAGGGGGTTGGGGGGTGAGGCACCAGATGCGTCGCCGCGCGGCATCGGCAATGGGACCCGTCCATCTCCCACGGCACCCACCCCCTCCCTTCCATCCCGATGGAGGGCCCTTTTATAACGACGCATCAAATTTCGGGACTGAATAATAATCGCTCTCGGTGTTATCCGAAAACAAGTTACAAATATGCATGTATCCACATTGTGTGCGTGTGTGTGTGCAAGAGAGGGAGGGAGATATGGAGAGAAGGAAAGAGGGAAGGAGGAGATTTAGCATATTGTGAGTGATCGGATGTCAGCGCGGCGCACAATGGATTCTACGCAAGCGGATATCTTCTTTCACCCTCTGGTCTTATAGGTTCCCTTAATTGTTCATGCTCATGAAGTTTGCTCCATAATTTTCGAAACGGTTGACTCGTGTTTGGTCGATGTGTACATATTGATTCAATAAAGCATTTTCTTCGGTGGTGGTGCGTTGCTTCGTCAAATTTCGTAGGCATACTTACGTTGGCGGACAAGTAAAATGATTCCGATTACATAGATCAAAAAAAGTGTACCATTTATCAATGTCCGACAAGTAATGTATCTGGAAAGCAAAACACTGGCAAAATATGTTTTCAAATACATATCCATTGAGATCGAATAAGAATTGTTTTGCATACTTTATTTGATAATTCATCAATGTAATCTTTAAATTCATTGTTTCTAAAGATTATAGTTTTTATCTTTTGCCAATGAATTTATGTGAGAAAACATATTGTACTCAAATTTATCATGGCTTGATTATGTGTTTTAATAAACAAATGTCTAGAGAATACTTAACACCAGTTTAATTATATCTCCCCTTTAGAGGTAGATCCATAATTTTTCTGCCGAATAAATGACCTTATACTAGCTGCATGCGCCATAAGATCAGAGGTGATGTAGTCAAATATTTCTTGAAGAAACTCTATGCAGAGGATCCTAAAGCACTTAGACCTGTAGTCCCATTGTAGTAACACCTTGGTTTCTTTACCTACAGAGTCCTATAGCCTTATCGAAGTTGTATTGCCTTTGGATACGTCCCTAACATTTCTAAGTTCCAAGAAAGGCGATCATGGGAAGCGGATCCCCGTCCCAGAAAATGTGGGGCATTCGCACAAATTATGCGATGTGATGTCATTTCCGCTCTCACACCATTTACACGTTCGAGAATCTTGGATATACATAAGGTATAGGTGCCCCTTCACTCCATAGTGGTCAATTAACAGTCCCACTATCGTTCTATTTTGGCTTCTGTCGAGAGGTAGAAGCTTTTTGGCATAGTTTGGCTTAGACCCAGCATATAGTATGGCTTTGGCTACGTCTAGAATGTGCCAAATATCATAGTTCTGGGCTGTTGCCTGTGCTCCGATCTCCAACACCCCAGTGCATCTATCATTAAAATCCCGTAAAAAACACGGATATTACGATAATACGAAGGTTATAAACAATCCATTAACAGTGATTAGCAATGAATAAATAAATATATATAATTAAATTAAAAACTTTATCTGAGAACGCAATTTTAAATTTCTTAAAATAGCCATAATTTCACTCAACAGAATCCGTCTAATATTTCAAATAATTAATTCTATCGGTAACTTTTCACAGTTTTGATCAGCATGCTCCATGATTGCTAAGCTTTGGATTAATTTTGGTGATTCTAAATAATATAGCTTCCGGTACAAGCTAAAAACATCACTAGAGCCGAATTTTATTGAAAACTATGGCAAAAACCCAAGATATGAAATGGAAAATAATATTAAGTAAATTGTTTTCTTTCACAGTTCTCAATCCTATTCCAGCCATTAAGTACATGTGAGATCATGAGTCATTTATTAGAACAATCAATCAGGCATTCCTATTTTATATACATTTAAAATAAAAGTCATGATTATTTTACAAATAAATACACACAAAACAACTTGCAGGTTTTAATTCATAGGAAAATAGAATGGATTTAAACATTACACTCCCTAAATATTCCCTTAACACGAGCTATCCAACTAAAAGCAAGCCATGGAACTAGAGTCAGAAACACGAGGCCTTCAAACTGCAGGAAATATCACATCGGCTCAGATGTCGTTCGGAGGGTCAAAACTCAAAGTGAGTCGATGTCAAACGCGACCATTCCACTCACCGCCAATGACGCGTGGCCATTGTCTCCGTCGCAGGAGGTCGCACTCGGGCACCCGCATTTCAGGGCATGCGAGGGCACACAATCACCGCGGCCACTTCGGGCCGCGGCGGCACTACTAGCCAGCTGATGCGGTGGCTGTTCCTGGGGCCGGCGGAGGGAGGAGGAGAGGGGAGCGATTGTTCATTTCGACTCCCGGAATCATCAAAGGGTCTCGTTTCCAGGCGTCAAAAGAGATGGATGCAGTAGAGAGAGCCACGAGAGTGGTTTCACCTCCCGCGATCTCTAGCAAATGGTCACTGGGATCGAGAAAATGTAATCCGTCGCTTTTCGACATAATCTTTTATTCATTCCTGCCCTGCTACTACTTTCCACATCAACCTATTTATCTACAACTAAATATTTAGTTCCTTTCATCTCCCTCCATTTTTAGTGAATTCAGGAAAAAAATCAAGTGAAAATTAATCTGTCAGTTTTAAATATTCTCATAATGAATGATTTTGAAGGGAAAACTTTAATATCGCATTTCATTTCATTTTTATTTTAATATTATTATTAAATGCACTTTATTTCTACTGCTCTCCAAAAAACAAACGTATACCTGATATTTTTTTTCCAATAACTCATTCAGGAGTATTTACTATTCTCGAAGCAATTTAGGGACGCTGAATACTGAAATCCAAATGATCAAGCGTTGCTCAATCTCTAGTAGCGCCATTTTCAGGTTCTTCGGTAATCATAATCAAGCTAAATGTTTAGCATTTTATCTTCTATATGCTTATCGTCAGTGATTAAAAGACGAATTGAAACATATAACAATCAGTAAATGTGCGTACAAGATAAAAATAAGAGCCCAATGTTATTTTTATATAAAAGAATGATATTTAGAATAAAGGATCTGCAATGATAATCGAAATACTGTAAAAAAACTCGATTTATTTTCAAGGATTAAACAAACCACTAAGAAGTCAAATAAATGTGCACAACAGAAATTCAAAGGGAAGGTTTCGACTTGGTATTAGATTTAGGCACAATGACCTGACCCATGCCAACAAAACAACGAAAGGAACACGAGCCATTTCAATCGCTCCGATATCAAGAGGGATGAACTGCTGCAGTGACGCGGGGCTCCTGCTTCTTTTAGATTGGATCTGGATGGGGGAGTATTTG
This sequence comes from Hetaerina titia, assembly GCA_037158775.1. Classification (NCBI taxonomy): domain Eukaryota; kingdom Metazoa; phylum Arthropoda; class Insecta; order Odonata; family Calopterygidae; genus Hetaerina; species Hetaerina titia. The sequence continues at coordinate 122,069,467 of CM073768.1, forward strand.
GCACACACGCGTCTCAGTGGAGGGAGCGGAAGAGGCTGAACCTTGGTGAAGATAGGATGAGAGGACGAAAAGGTGATCCGCGAAAATTTACATGCGTATGTATGTATGTATATATATATATATATATGTGTGTGTGTGTGTGTGTATATACATACATACATATATACAGACACATGCATTTGAAGATGAAAAAGGAAGGAGAGAACGGTGTTGCAAGCCCTGGGGTCCCACTCGCCGTACATTGTAGTATCAATTGCAAACCAATGAATGGATACTACTCTCACCCTCAAGGGGGGAGACAATGTGGAGTGCCACCTTGACTCTCTTTCTCCCTCCCTCTCTCTAGAGAGAGACAATGGAATTCGCTCTTTTCACGAGATCGCTCATGAGGCTGCTAAAAAGGGAGTCGGAGGAAGGCAAGGAGTAAAGAGTCCTCCCTCATATGCCCCTCAACCATCTCTCCCACTCTCCTCCGCCTCGTCGCCATCGCGTAAGATAATGGCAGGGAGAAGGTAGGGTGGATGGTTAGGAGGGGGGAGGGACGGGGCGAGGGAAAGAGCAGCGGTGCTCGACGAGGAGGACAAAGATGAGACAATGGAAGGCAGAAATGTTAAGGGAATAATGGCGCGAGCTGGGAGGTGGAGGAAGGAAGAGAATGCTTAGTGCGACGGTGAAAAAAAGAATTGAAAGCGGAACAATTATGAGCGCAGGGAAAAAAATGATTCGAAGAGGGAGAGGAGAAGCTGAGGGGTTTGGGGGAGTGACGGAAAGAGGAGTGATTTCGCGACCAGTTGAAGGGGTATCGGTTTTAAAGGGGCTATGGAGCAGGAATTGTTCCCGTCTAATTTCATGCACATTTGAGCAACGCTCTTGGTACACGCCAGACGAAGGCATTCGAACGCCTACCGATTCGGATTAATTTTCCTTATCGATCAACGTAGCGTAATGTTTGGATGAAAACAAATTTACGTGGCACTGTTCTGAATTCTTATTCACGGGAACGGTTCGATGATTTTAAAAGGAGGATTTTACTGATAAAAGAATGATGCTTGAGGTCCTCAACTGATTAATGTCCATTAAGTAAAAGAACCGTGTGGAAGGAACCAAAATAATGCCATTTTAATGTCTTCGATTTTTTCTACCCTCGACACACAAGTATCTAATTTAAGAAACCTTAGGCAAGGCTACAAAATTAAGGCCACGGAGTAATGCATTTTTGCTAAACAATTTTATTTAATTAGCCATGAAGGCACTGATGCGTGCTTTATTTCTATTACATATACCATTTTTTATCTTTACGTTCTTGCATTTTCAGTTAATATTATACTGCTGCGTTATCAATATTTTATATTTTCCATCTCCAGTTACTGAGATTTTAGCTTCCTCTCACATTCACATATGTACTAAAACTATAACTATTACGATTAAATATAAAAGGAATCGCAGCCAATGAATCCTTTGCCACAATTTTTAAAAGCTAATTATCTATTTAAATTAATGATATTACGTACGAATTGGTAAATGCGACATATTCTAGTATATGTAATGGCCCTGAAAAATCTTCGTAAAGCCATACGCATTTTTAACTGAAATTAATCGTATTGCCTTAAATTTATATGCATTCAAATATCTCAGCCCATACACCAATGTGGGGGTCCCCAAATAATAACGCGGATGCTATATTATAAACAAAGTATCTCAATCCCAATGATGTTCTTCATTAAATTAGTTAATGAACATTAAATACAATACAGTAAGAAACAAATGACGAAAAAACACGTAGCATAAATGCCATCAACCATTAAAATTTGTCAAAATTATTTACGACTATCAGAAAAATGTTTACCGGATGTTAGAATTCAACATTCTTGACTTAAAAACCTCCTATCCAAAATTATTTTTAATCCTGTAACCCATTGCGAGAGAAATTAGAGACTGGTTTTACCCTATAAACCTTTGGAAAGTACTCTCGCAAGAGAAAATGCAGAATTAATTTGTAAAAAGAAGTACTATTTTGGTGGATGCATGTAATTTTGTGAAATTTTCCGCAAATTTTCTCAATTTTCCAGAATTTTTGAGAGAACGTTATCAATGACATAGGTTCACATATTTTGAAAGGTGATAAAAATTTGCAAATCCTTTCAAAAAATTTGAGATCGATTTCAAAAACCGACTGAAAATAATTTTCAGTCAGATGAACCACCACAGTCTCGAGCAACAAGCGGACGTGCAAATGGACGCGTGGCACTCAGAAATGGACACTCGAACCACACGCGAACTCATTAAAAACCGTCATGCTCCATTGTAACAACTAGCTCGGCGGGAACCAGGGGGACGGTGAGAGAAGTGATTTGGAAAGATTGAACGGAGAATCGAGTGCGTTAAGTGAGAAGAGGTGACATTCACGAAGAGCCTAGGACCGACTGTGAGATGGTGAGGACGAACGGGAGAGCTGGCGGAGGGGGAGGGAGGTAATATGTTAGACCTAACCCTTGAATCACTAGCAGCTACAATCCCCCTACTCGCGGACCATCGAAAAAACACATAATAAGAGAGACACCGTGCGGGAAACCACGCAACCAAACGACCATGCCATCCCTGAATTTTCCACTAGGATGCCTTTTGTGCCGAGGAAATGACCAACCCAACAACCTTCTCCACTCTACGCTTTCCATTCACATCCGATCTCAGCATACAACCCTAACGCGCCCGACGCACCCACCCACACACAAGCCTGTCAAACACACGTGCTCGATATTCTCTGTTCTTCTTCGGATTTTTACTCGCTCGGAGGAAAGGGACGGAATAAAAGTCAGCGGCAACTCAGAGGGGTAGAGAAGGGGGAAGGTTTAGAGGGTAAGCCGCATCGGTGACGATGGAAGTATAAGAATACTCTGAGGTATAGTGAGGGGTGGGAGAGCGTGGAAGTCGGAGCACAAAGCATTGTTCGACGCTCAGCTAAAGGAGTTGCTCTCTCGAATCGACAGAATGAAGGGCATATCGAATACACAAACCGCTCCCCCAAACCCAATGCCCAATCACCACTCCACATATCCATTCTCAATGATCCTCCATGATTCTCCCCCAGCCACACCCACCTTCCTGTATACATTCTTCCCGCACCCCTTCCTCCCAACTCCCCCCGCTGGATCCTTTTCCTCCGCCTAGTCTCCGTCCCCCACTTCGCGTGGCGACCGGCACTTCCGTTACTCCTCCACCCCAGCCGCCCTCCCTTTAAATCCATCGGTCGTTGAAGTCTCCTGGCGGCAACGTCCCCTCATTTCCCTCCCTCTCTTTCTCCCTTTTGTTCCCCAAAAGCTGGACATTTGCTCCCGCCTTTGTTCTCTTTCCCTCACCATCCACTCCCCAACTCTTGTCCATTTTCGATCGTGCAATGGTCCATTGATTGGAATGTCTTCCGCGTACAACACTAAATCTCAAACTTTGCTGCCAACCCCAATCTCCGTCCTTGTCCTACCCTTCCGAGAACTAATGCCAAGGGTGGGACCAGAAAAGAGAAGACAAAAGAAAATAACAGTTTGGAAGAAGTGGGAATCAGACAAACACTTCCTCGGGGGGCCGAATATATTAATGTCTCTACTTTCTAATTTTCAAAATGAGGACATCGCAATCATTCGACCATAGTCTGTAATGTCAGAATAAACGAAAACTCTGGTGAAGGCCAGGGAAATGATAATTTTAAAATATATACTCTTGTTGTTAAATTGCATACATTCTTCGTATCTATGATAAATAACTGATTAGTAATGCGGAATAAACTCTCTCAAATAGCCTCAAAATCGGGATCCTTTGATTTTTTCGACTCCTAGAGGGAACGGAAAAGTGGTAAAGACCATGATCAATAGCTACTCTCAGGGGTGCGTTTCGTCTCGTCGAAGGTAACTGGATGGTTCTTTTTATAATATATATATATTTAATATTTTTGACTACAAATGTATGACAAACTACTTTTCACATCTGGATAAATCAGTTTTGATACCTTCATATGATTTACCATGACCTCACATTTGATTAAACAAGATTATGGTACATTTTTCAGCCAATAAAATGAGCAAAACTTGCTTTCCATGAAGTTGTGGAACCAAAGTATGAAATAAACTCGGCCATTAGGTGCAATAGAGTACTGAATGCATTTGCATTGGTGCCGCAAAATGTCTAGAGCAAGAAGTAGTTGATAAATAAATAAGAATGGAAATCCTAACCCCGGTGTTCTTTCTTGACATCTACCCTCCTGTATGCATTTGAATGAATCTGAATTGAATGCGGTATATACTTGTACATTATATCATTAAAAAGATCGGATACGGAACCCGAATTTTGCAACTTCTAGCCATAAACATTTCAACCTGCGTGATCAATCTTAGCGTAAGGTATATTTACTGCACTATCGTCTTCATTCCCATGGCTGAATGAACCTTTTAGTAAAGGTACTGACTAGGATAAATAAGCCCCTTAGAATTCCTTCGCTCACAGGATTGCATTTTATCATGAGTTATTTTAAACTCAATTATGCCCATGACGATCGATCATCTTCTCACGCTCCGTATCTGGAATTGAAATTGAGACAATCCTCACGGGATGGATACCAGAAATAAATAATTGCAGGATGAAGACAAAATGTAACGGGACAAGAACCAACTTCCCTACCAGGCCACAGAAGAGCGAGCCTGGACTGGCGAGCTCTTTGGAACGACCAAAAACACAGGGACTCGGGGCGTGAGGCGACTTACGAAGCAAAGAGAGGAAAAAGAGAACGGCATGCGTGCTTCAGTGGCCTGTCCGCTCCGTGTTAACTCCACCTCCCCTTTCATTTAAACCAAAACCTTCTTCCCGGCACAAGGGTCCGAGGCTCCCGTCGGACTCGTTTTCATTAGTGCCGCTGGATTTCCAAAGGATTGGGAAGTTACCAAGAAATGAACGCCATAGTGGGAATGAGGAACGTCAGGCGATCGGGGACAGGGGGAAGTGGTCGTCGGAAGGGATTTTTTTCATAAAAAAGGAGACGAAATCTCACCGCCGACGTCTTCCCGTTTCATCTTTTGTTTCTCTTTTTCTTTATCTCTCATTCCTTTTGTTACTTCGCTTCGCTCAGTTTGATGTATCCGTCCACTTCACGCAATCCCCTTCTTCCCCTCCAACCACCCGTCGGTCTTCGCATGCACGGGAATCAGACAACCAACTCCGTCCCAGGACGGCAATCTGAGCACGAAATATGGTAGACCGAACGCATGAAAAGAAGATTCGACGAGTGAGTCAAAGGGGGCGCCAACATGCCATCTTAATCCCATGGGGATTACCAGGTTCAGGGGGGATGGAATGACGGCGTGGAAGTCGAAGCAAAGGAGCGGAAGGGAAGGAAGGAATACAGGAGGAAAGAAACAAAGGGACGAGAGTGGACATGCATGAGGAAATATGGCAACCTGATGAAAATTCACGTTGAGGACCGAAGTGACTCTTCCAAGAAAATCCTTCCGCGAGTTATTTCTCCTTTCATGCATGCCCAGCGCCAACTATATCGGACTGTTATCGGACCGACAAAGGAAGTACGCACAACGGTCTATAACAAATAACTAGGGCGCTGCAATCATTACTGACAAAAATGCAGCAAAGACATCTCTAAGCTTCATTAATACAAGTATTTAACACTTGTACTTAACATTGTCTAGTCATGATATTTTAAGCATCTATATTAAATGATAACTGGCCGATGTTTTTAGTAATGTTTGAATTGTGCCAAAGAATAATGACAATAATAGCTTGTTTTGATCATTTTTTAACTTAATTTAGTCCTTTGGTAATTTTGTGAAACGTTATCTTTTATTTTACTCATAATACCATAGCATACGTCTGAAAATACACATTTTTATATCAAAATCGATTGTTTTTAAAATCCAAATTTGTTGTAGCATAGTTTAATTAGTTTAGTTGATTGATAACGGCATCCAAAATACATTTATTTTCGGCAGTTTTAACTTTAAACAGGAAAGATAATTGAGTAATTTCTAGCATACAGTTAATAAATAATTCGTACTCTTTTCAAATTGGTCCACAATTTAACTTTTTTACCATTTTCTTAGAATCTTTATTATCACGAAGCTTGTTGTGCATACTCACCACTACCAAAACGTGCCAATCGAACTTCATTTGTCCCGTGGACATTTCTTCAAAGCAAATGGGCAAACCTCCCTAAGAGGAAATCGGCATGTGTAACGGCGTAGAAGTGAAGAGAGGATGTAGAAGATAAGCACATTGAAAGGAGTAAAGTAAAGAAAGTAAATCTTATTTTCAATCATTAGTGTCCATCAATAGATCAAAATCTCCCTTTTCCTTATTCTATCGTCTAGAGCCCGTTTTCCAGCCCTTCAACTATTCCTTTGCCCTTTCCACTACCTATCCTCGTTTGTTTGGATTCACCTGGAGACTTATTACCTGAGTGAACAATATTAAATATTTTTTAACAAAATTAAATTATTCGCCAACCACAGTATTCATCGTTTCAAATTTGCAACTATCTTGTGTAACATTTGAATATTAATCTTGAAGGAAGAGCACTTCATTGCACAAATAGTGGACACGGTACTCAATTTGCTTTATGTAACTGTTTGACATCTAGGAAGAATTTCTTTCCGTTGATTCTTGATTTCTGGCAACTTGCCGCATGAGTTTAACTTCACCCTGCCAGCAGCTTAAAGAACTTTAAGAAATTGTTCATGTAATTAAAGCATACAATTTACTTTTTAAGTGATTCTTTTCATATTTTTAAGAGTTTTATATTCTACCCCAACAATGCATTGAGAATGGGCTCCTTCGTTCATAGGAACTTGAGAAGTACGAGTATTTTCTGTTGAATATTGGCTTAGTTCTGACAAGATTAGCATAATTTGCGAATCTAAAAACCGTTTAATAATGCTGAAGAGACGAGGTATTCTAAGAAGGAAGGGGAAGAGAGAAAATGTGAAGAAAATATTGGAGGGTGTGTGCGAGGAATTGTGGATGATGAAGTAAATGGAAGAAAAGAAGTGGCGAATCGGTTCTGGTAAGTGTTGCTGAAGAAAGAGAGGCCCGGGTGGAATCGCCATGGGATGGCTGCGAATCGGGAACCTAAGCTACGACAGAGTCCAAACATTTTGAACGCGACTAAATTGTGAGAGAATAACTATGGGGTAACTCGGATTATCTTACCAAACAGGACCATATTAAACGGATAAAAAGAGACGTTTCAGCCGTGATATGGTGGAATATCATGATTAATTAAAATTGGCAATTTTCCACCAAATAAATATATTAAACGAGTTTTACAATTAAAACAAAGTCAGTTCTACATAAGAGAAATGTATCGCCAATCCAGATATTTCAATTACGTTTACTCCTTGTGCAATTTCATATTCTATTATATTCAACATGAGTATTATTACAAAAAATTCTTCAAAATCATTATGGATTAAATCTTAAGTGGATTAGAAGTTAGAGACTCCCGAGGATGAAGTATACTAGCATGAAATGTTGATAGGAGTCAATATATCTTATCTATTACGTTAAGAACATGGTTAATTTTTACTCCTTTACAAAATAAAAATCTCCAAAAAGGAGATAAGTCCGTAAGTAGCTAGCAATAATATAGCAGAAATACATTGGAGCGTATTTGATTCTCTGTGGACTATAACCACTGGGAGAGCTCAACTACCGTTTAATGCGGAGTTTAGTACCATGCATTATCACTATTAAAACACTGCACATAGTCAATTAAAATACGCTAGAAATTCGGAAAAATAAACTTAATAATCGTTATTAGTAAACAAAATCAATAATATGGTTTCCTTAAACCATAAATAAAATGTATTAAGCATACTTCATTATAAATTTGACCACATTTTGAAAAAATTGATGAAATTCATGAAAATGGTTCAACGAACAAGATTAAAAGGTCTCACATATGGTTTAACGGGCGACTTTATTTTATAAATGCTAAATTTTGTCACAAATTTCAATATGTTTTGTCTTTTTTATATCTGACAGATATCAAAATGAAGCATTTTTACTCAATCGAGGTGACGGAAGTACCTCCAGCAAGTCCAGCAATCAAAATAAAAGTCTATTTTGGCTTGTATTCACTCGTTAGACGCCACATGGCGGTGAGTAGGCAGAAATGACAAAGTCCCCTTCCTAGCTTCATTTGATCCCTCTGTATGTGATTCCCGGTAATCAACAACAAGAGAAATTTCGTCATGAAAAATACAACTCATTCTCACCCAAGAATATTAGAGCCATCGTAACAGATGTCACGTAATTTCATGCCGAGTCAACGAAATGTATTGAAGCGTGCCGAGGGGAATGAAAGGGAAATAATAAATTAAATACGAGTATAACCTAGAAGGAAACATTTTTGTCAATAGAAAACTGCAATTCAATAATTGTATTTACTAAAATACATATGAGAATCTTAATGTACCTCATAACGAGTCGAAGAACGAGGAAAATTAGGTTTAATATAATAATCTTCCTGGCAGTCAACGCATCTATAAAAGCAAAGCCTACTACTAAGTAGTATTGTAATTACATATGTAGTTTCTATGCTCCCGAATACAATATCTTTTCAACACTTAGCGTAAATAATAAAGATTTGAAAATAGAGCGCATAGCTATAAAAAATAGTGTTCTAATATATATAAGTTTATAAATGAAGCAAGCGTTAAGGGGAAGGAAGGAAAAAGCCACACACAATGCATTCGTCTCATTGGAAAAACAAATTATATTCTTCGCCGAAAAATAGCGCATCACAAATTATTCGGTGGCTACCGAAAAGCTAAAAGCTTCCAGTATCCTGGATAACACTTAAACTAACGTAAAATATGGAAAGAACTTAAGTCGCCAAAGTCAATTCGACCTTACACCAAATAGGCATCTGCCGAATTGAACGATCGACGGAGCGCGTAACAAAACATAAATAAAAGAACAGAATTTCCTCCGCACCTGCTCATCCTAGTCCCTCGTCAACTCCCCAAATAGAACGTGTTGCCTTACGCCTAAAATATGGAATATAAGCTATTCTCCAAACACAGTTCTTCTTCGGGATCACCGCAGAACACGATGAGAAATTCTCCAAATTCGGAAAGTAGGGTACAATGAAAGCGATCCACACTAATGACACCACGCACCGAGTCATCGCGACCCTAAAAGGGGGAACCAGATCGTCACATATGTACGCATGTGCATTCGAAGGACCTATGGACTAGCGGCTGTAGACTAGTAGCCCTCCCCGTCGCATTACATCTTCGGATTAGCCGCGAGGCGCGGTGCCCGGGAGGGGGAATTATCGACGGGTGTTGAGCCCGGAGATTTTTCTGAATCCTGTCGCTGAGATCCGTGGTTCCCTCTATTCTGGACTACCGTAATCTGCAGTCGAGGATGGGGTCGGAGGCAAACATCCCCGAAAACTCTGAGCATAAGTCGGCGTGTCTGATCCGATCAGCGGTCCACGGACGCGGAAGAGGGCAGAAGGGCGAACAGAGGGGTTTGGACGGGTGGGCGATGGAAACAGAAAGATTCGGGGGGGGGGGGCGAAGGGGAGCGGTGGAACATGTAGAGTGAACAAACGAAGAGCGAGGGGGTCACTCGGTCGAAATGATAGCCATTGTCGCGCCGCCTTGGAACCGCGGAGAGAGATTGATCGAGTGGCTTCCGGATTAATCACTTCCTCTCCGCTTTGCTTCCCAGTGAAATCCCCACAAATGGCCTTTCACGTTCAAAAAGCATCTCCAAAGGCGTGAGGCTATTTATGGCTTTGAGTGTGCTTTTGCACAAGACCGAAAGTTACAAAGCCACGGCACGTGGGACCAATTGCTATTTGGTAGTAAGACAGGCAGTTCCTCAGACTTACCCATCATATGTATCTACACACGGCAACATAGCCCGTGGCATGTTGTTACTACGTAAGACTCGTAGCTGTTGAGGTCACGTAGAGCAATTACGGTAGTTGTATTACAGTGTAAATGGCGAAGAAGTTGGAAAGAATGACATCAGAAATTGACATTAACCTGCTCTCAAAAAAGGCTTTATTGAAAGCAGTTTATTGTCCTACTTAACAGAAAATGTACCATTCTATATATTATTTTTGTAAATAACTAAAGGAATCAGAGTTGCTGTTGATACCCGTCAAGTGCTGAGATCGGACATAAATTCTCAGCTTGGAACATCAACTTACAATTTCATTGGCTTTTGAATTATTAACACTTTCAAAAATAGTTCCAATAGTAGTACCTTCCCCCTCACTCAAACATGTAGTTGTTTATAGTACAGATTAATCAACGGAAGACATTAAATTCAGCAGTCACCGATTTGATTTTCTACATATATAAAATTTTGGAATTTTCCGCTAAATATATTTGGAAAGCTAGGAAAGTGAAAGCAATTTCCTCTTCGGAAATAACCCTCTCAAAGGTGGAAAGTGTAAAACTACCCATCTACCCACCTACTTGAGTTCACCTCTTCCCAAATATATTTATTTCCCTTTCAATGCCACTGAACCCAATAATGCTATGGAAAGATGTCCATTGCGGTGATGGAGCCAAAATCGTTGCCGTCAGTAGCTCGTATCATAGTAAGCACAGAAAAACAAAAGGATCGAAAAAAATACTTCGGACGAACAAAAAGTGTATCTCATGAACTCCTGTCATGAATGAAAACCTTTTTATCAAAGCGAGAACCGTTTTGTATTAGCAGTCAATTTTCCATACTAGAGTATAAAACAAAACGATGTGAGATATACAACTAAAGAGATCAATGATTCATATCTTACGCATTTAATCTTAATTATCTACTTTCCTGAATACGACGTTCAGATCAAACATTTTACCCAAGGCTTTTACCCTTTAGCGCTGTTAAAGGACCTTTTTATACCTATAATGCTTTTCGAGAACCAAGGAGCTAGAAAATAGCAACCAAAATTAACATTTGCATCTTTATTTGCTATTTTCATAACTAACTCCAAATTTTGTCTAACTTTTTTTTTTTTGAAGAAGGATTTTTAAGGTTTAAACAATCAATTGCCTTAGGATACCCCATCAGTTCCATTGAACGTCAAGTGTATATTTCAATAGATGCGTAGGGGTACCTTACTTTGTCAATTCTTTGATACCACCTTGCATTAAGACAAAATTGAAGTTTATCGTATTATTTATGTTAAAAGTTCAACAGTTGGCAAACCCTTCATAAAGTCTGTTGAGTTTGGGAGCAGCGAATGAATCCTTGGTTACAAAAATGGCTGTTCACAAAAGCTTGCCTTTTGAAATTAATATTATGTTAACACATTTTTTCCACCCATTTACGCGTGAAATCCAGGATGAAAAAGAGCAGGGGGTTTGCTATATAATAGGTGATAACGCAACAAGTGGGTGTAGAAATGAAAACGAGCAGCTCATTAATTTAAAAATTCATTAATTTGCGTGAAAATGAGATTCCCATTGAAAAACGGCGACGCTTAAATTTTCTCATCGCTGGTAAATTGCTGATTATCTCTGCAATTAAAACTCGGTCACCAGTTCATTAGTTTTATTTATCTACAGGTATTTAATTTCTCCCTCTTCATATTGTCCCCTTCATCGCTCCAGTGATTTCTTAACGTCGTTAACGTAATAGCCGGCCAATTTTGGTATAACTTGGTTCATTAAGCAATCCATTATTACATCTACCATTCAAAAGACTCAGCAAATCGAATGCAACTACGGCATTTGCTCGAAAATTTGAACCAGCTTAATGTGGGTCCTCAATTACGATTGATTGCGGACGGCTTAAGAGTGAAGTCGTGGCATAGAATTACGCATTTGTATGCATGCCTCCGTTACGTGAATTTTGTTTTAACCTAGATTTCGATGGAAAGTTTCTCAATTTTCACTCTTATGGCAATAGCCAATTTATTTTAATGTTTTTTCCCTTTAATATACACGAATTGTATGGATTTACTCGAATTATCACCAATGTAGAAGACATAGAATCGGTATTCGAAAAAAACTGAACGAACTCCTCAGCTTTGTAAAAGGGCAGTAGAACCTCAATATAATGGACTTTGGAAGATCAGCAGTGGGTGGAGTACGAAAAGAATGATGCAGCAGGGGTAACTTTCGGACAAGGTAATCGAAACGCCAAAATAATAGCGCAGGCGTGTAAAAGAATATTGGTATTGTCGATCTAACTCTTAGCGTAACATTGGCGCAGGAAATCGCCATAGAAGATCCAGATTACACGGGGGAACAGCTAGAATCCAGATTTATTCCAATCTCGTAGGATAGATGTTCATAATCCAAGGGAATCATCGGAATGAAGCATCTCTCGCGGTTCAGATATAAATAAGGGTGCTTTGCCGTCAGCGATACACAAATATAAAGAGCAGAAAAATAAATTGAAATAGAATACGAAAACTCCGTAGGAAAAAACATAACAAGAGATTAATTTACTATGGCCTTCGATAAAAAAAACTCGAGAAAGGAAAATAAACCAGTACTGGAATTGGCAAATATCTGATTATCTGACGCCACGTTCTGAAAGAAGGAGGAAAATAACAAGACATGTTTTAGAGAAATGACACCAGAGCCCTGCTTCCAAAATCTACGAGTTAATTTAAAATTCCTTTTAATTTACGCTCACAAAGTCTGCTAGTGAGGTTGTCATGAAAAATGGGATAGCACTTAATTCCATATTTATCAAATTTTGTAACGCCATTATGGCTCAGTTCCTCCGCGCAAGAGTGCTTTCTCCATCTAAGTCTTTCTTGCAAACAGCTACAACGGCGTGTGACAGGTGATGCTAGTGTTCCATCCATTCAGGTAATTTGTGACTATTATTTTTCTGCATCGTCTTACGAATAGTCTTACGCGAAGCTTAAACTGCTAAGGTGGCTAATCTTCAGAGGTAAAGATTATTCCTTATATGGAATTTCTCGGCTATATATTTCTCTTCTCACTTTGCTCATGACTGCTATCTCAATACGAAGCTCACAATGAATGCAAAGTTTAGAGTTTTATATTAAATTTAAGAGTTTTTTTCAGAGAAAATGTAGCTTTGTAGTGTATGATCCCGAATTATAGCTTTGAAAAACGTGACCCAGGCGTAATTAACACTAAATCAAATAAATAAACATGGCGAATAAAAGAATTTACAAAAAAATTGTAAACATTTAGATGGTGTGGATGGTATTTCGGAGGCGTCATGTTTACCTTTTGTTACAATTGCCGAATGGAAATTTACAAATATTTGATATGTTAAGTGTTTACTTGATTCGTCAATACAAATACTTCTGTTACCATGTGATTGATTTATATTTACCAGACGTTGTTATAACATAGGAAGGGAATATGAAAAGAGTTATGAGGTTTTTAATTCTGGTAACTCGAATGATTTATTACTATTACACGAAAAAGCGCATTCAGCGGCTCCGTTGAAAGTTACTGTGGCGGCATCTCTCACGGTTTCTTAAAAAAAATATTTTGCAAGGAAGTCTAAAAGAGCCAAAGAGTAATTAAAGTTGATATTCAAGGGACGCATCGATAGAAGGTAATTACAATGTATTAAAAATGGGTATGCAAATGAGAAAATCTATGCCCGATAATAGATTCAGACATAAACAGACGGAAATAACACTCACAATAACTTTACCAAGGACCAGAATCTCTAGAAATGACACGAGAGTTGAAAATTATTGAACTGAGCTTGATAAATTATATGAGAAAGATTGCATGAGCTCGTAGTTACAGGTAAGTTGGCGCAGTAGTGAAAGACCTGAAGAAAACAAGGCGCCCGAGTAGAAAAAGACAATGGAGAAATCGCTACGAGGAGGTAGAACTGAAGATATCCTGAACGGAGTAATCAAAGACAGCTGCGAAACTAGGAGCTGTATAAACTGTATAACTTAAGGAAGATCGTAATAGTAAACAGGTTCAGCGATCTTTGTGACTAAAGACGAATACGTGCACAATACTAACGCAAATTATTACTCGAAGAAGTTAGGGAAATATTAAAGGCAATCAGTTGAACAACAAATTTGTATTCAGTGAGAAGAAAGGAAGTAAGTCCGTAAGCCTCCGTCGATCACATCATTACCATTTGCCGTAGATAGAGATGCAAAGAGCTATTTTTCTGTTGTTTATAGGAAAATGACTAATTTTGTCGTGTTCTTCTATGTATGCTCTTCCTTGCATATTTACATTGTCTTCATCACGCCATGCAGCCCTTCACACGCACACTTTGTTCCCTGAGACCTAATATCCTTCGTGTAACTTGATTACTTACGAATTCGAATAAATTTATGAATCGTGTAGAAGCTTGATACAATAAACAGACAAAAATTCAAATCTCCAGAATGCGAATGGTCGACGAAAGAAAAATGGAAATAAATTAATTTAATGGAGATGTAACCTATTGTCAGAATTATGCGATATACATGAAAAACATAAAGAGAGGAAATAAAATGGATTAAGTAAATGGCAACATAATTTCAAATAAAGCAAGGAATCAAGTCGATATCTTTCATATTAAAAGATCTAGTTTTCTGAAGACAGTACGAGTGTAACTCGAAAATAAACAGAACATTTTTAATTAATAGTATTCGGAAGGGAAAAACGTTTACATTGATATTGCGATTCAATGGAAAATGTTATAATAAAAGGAATACTTCATCTAACTAGGAAGCAAGATAACATGAGATGGGGAAAACTATATGGACATCAATCGTGAAGTGGTTCCAGCTCAGAAAGTGTTAATATTTTACAATGCAAAAGAAACTGCTCAAATTAAATAAGATACCATTCCATGCATAAAGCTTGGGTGAAAAAATTCTTGTGGAGTGTGCTACTCTTATTCTCTGTTTCTTTTACTAAGATGAGCTACACGTTGGAGGAGGATACCAGAGAAGAAGAGAATAAGGTTTTTACAATTTAAATGCACAAGTGTATGCAACGCATAAATAAAAAAACAAGAAAAAAGATAAGAGAAAATACATAAAAAGAAATCGACGGAAAAGAAGAACCAGATAGTCCAGGCAATCCCTGAGATACAATGGGTTTGCTAAAATAATAGCAATAGAGAAAATATAAGGAGACTAGAAGGGGAAGTTCTTTAAGATAAAAAGTATGGATGTAAGACGGGAAATCCATCAAGATATTCCGTCCTGATTGATACACATTAGATTAAAAAGAATCAGGCATATGGAGCAATTACAGATTATCTCCTAAACATATTACCATATGTGTATGACGACTTATAGGAGAACAAGGAACGTGTCATTAATGTTTTATTCGACATACGTGTAAATAGCAATAATTCATCATACAGAAGCATCAAGAGTCAAGTAGAATGCCGTTCTGGCGAAATTTAGTTTAATCAACTTCATTTTCAAGCAAAAGCCAAAATAATCGTAATATTCTCTCCCGAGGCTTACTTCGGGGAAAATTTTAAGAAAATCATTAGAAATATTTATTGTAAAGGAAGCCGAATAGGATGGGATGTGACATGAGCCAAATGTAATCTACGTAAATGGAAAAAGGGCATAAAACCTTATCGACATGACACCTAGATGCATACCATACCCAAAAGTCTTTCCGCCGTCACCTCCGCGCCGAGAAATAGGAAATGTGGAAAGACGAAAACTCTGGTCAGCCTGAGCGACGTAAAACTATTTCCACCCAAGTACCAGCTTGACACATAACCAGAGTTTTCGCCTTTCCCCATTCCACGGCTCATAAGTGCCCGCGTCGAGTCTTTTACAAATGATAGCATATCTCCAATTATTGGAGAGGGTACTCATGAACTTAAAACAAATATGGAAAGAACGCGAAGGTGACTATCGCAAGAGACCTGGCGCACAGAATGAATACTAGAGTGAAAAGGAGAGGTGGAATTTGCGAAACGAAGTTGGGATAAAGTTTATATGGGAGAGTGTGGGAGAGAGAGAAAGATAAATAGCAAAGGAAAGCAAGGGGAACGAGGTGAATGAGAGTCAGGGAGAGGAAAAGGGTGTAGTGGTTAGAGGGGATGGACGTCATGCCGAGAATGATAGACGTGTCGTGTCAGGGGAGTCCCGCGGTGTCCCTTTACTACTACTACTGCTGATGACGATCAGCAGGAGCACATGGAGGAGGGGCAGGGGGGGTTGGGGAGTCAGTTCATCCACGGCAGATCCAGTGGGCGCACAATGCAGGAGAAAGGGAGCACGAGGGGACTAGGCAACAAAACGCTCTCTCGTCCTCCTCCGCGCACCCCTTACCCCCCTTCTAATTCCCCCCTTCGACCCTCTCCCCCGATCCGTCAATCGAATCCCTGACCGCTCTCTCCCTCTCCCAGGGATACCCTTTTTAAAGGGAAGTCAGATTTAGGGTGGGGTGGCCTACTCTTTCGTCCCTCCCACCCAAAACTCGCCGGTCTCCCATCCCTTGCCCCCGCCCGCCAAACGGGAGTGACATATGTCAATCCGTTCGCGAATGGCCAGGGGTGGATCACTAACGGGATACGTCGCATGCGCATCGGTTGAGTCCGCTCCGTCCGTGCAGGGGTTCCTGCTGCCTGCTGGAGAGGGGGCGGCGGGATTTGGAGGCGGGTGCACCTTCCGAACACCACCGAAGGCCGAAAGTCGTCGCGGCAAATTAGCTCTTGCGATTGGTTTCGCGAAAGAATTAAGCCCTGCATTGTGAGGAGCCAACACGGGCAACGAATGATTTTCTCGTGATTTGGATCGGGTAATCAACGAGCTCGTAACCTTTAAGATACATAAGTTCATTAATGTTTCACGAAATGTGAATACAATTAATTATATAAAAAAATTGGAAAAGAGGAAAAACCGTCCAGATTCAATTCATAATTATTATATTCAATACCCCAAGCCACTTCTAAGCACACATTTCAGTTGCTATCACATAATGTAATAAATCAAACACGCGGTGAAAACTTAAAACGATTAATACGCAGGGTAGATAAAGTTGCACTAATATTCACATTGATAATTTAGTTTCACATATTTTAGTATTGACAAAGAAATGTTGACATAAAATAAATGCGCATAATCCAATTTATGGCCCTCGTGATACGTTTCCTGTTTGATAATTCGCAATGTTGTACAAAGAAATGGAAAGTTTACCGTCATATTTCTGGAGATTATTTTAAAGGTTTGGAAAGAAAGATTTATAGGGTATAAAAATTGACTCAATACATTAACTAAACGAATGGAAGCGATATGCGAGCATACTATAGTTTAAAAACCACTGAAATGAAACTTGAACCAGCTAAAAGGTAGATTGTAACTTTTACAGAACATCCCCAATTCATCTGACTGTACGAGCATATGATGAAGTGTATTATCTACGCCTTATGATGCTCCTTTTAGTCCTAAGCAGAGTAAGAAAATGCCAAGTTTTGGATATTTCAGAAAAACTGCCTTTTTTACTAATTCATTTTATAGTACACCATCCTTGCATACTATTTTTAACCTGCCTTTTGCCCCCCATTATTGCCATTTTTCTTAAAATGAGAGCCTTTCTGACCGAGTTCAACCATAACTGTACCTCACGAACTGGTTCATTCTTCACTCAAGTATTTGTTGGGTGATGTGAATCTCAAGAATGTTCTCAACTCGATCAAACCAAGTAGCATACATATTTAATAATTTCAACTATCAGATTCACAATTATTCAGAAGCCACTCATAAATCTGTTCCATATATATTTGTGCCAAAAAATCCTATTTGCAACGAGTTCACCCGTGGAGGTAAAACTTCGGGGAGGAGTATGAATTTTTGCACGTTATTGTTCATCAGCATACTTAATTTGAATTTAATGGGTGCAATCGGTAACCCCATAATAAATATATAAAGATAACTTCTTTGAAATCTTGCATTTAAATAAAAATATAATAGAAAAGGCTGAAGTCGAAATAATATAATGTATAGACCGTCAGGTGTAAATTAAACAGAGGATTAAGTTCAAAATCAAGATGAAAATATAGGTGAAAATATATTTAAGGATATAAATTGACCCTTAAATTTATGTTTAAGAAATAAATTGTTAAAATGGAGCAGGCAAAAAGCAAGCAAGTCTTCACTTACCAAACACCGTAGGTATCAACGTACCGCCATTTTCCCATCTACTTGGAGATTGATTGATGAATACAGGGAGTCGCACCCTATTAGTACAAAATAGAAAATGGGTTTAGTCTCTTAGGTATATTGATTGAAGAATTAGGTCAGCAATTATCACAGTGAAAGATACTGTCTTTTTAGGAGGGTGACATGATTAATCAGGTAGCCAGGATATCCAATTACAAAATCCAATGGCTTGCCAGATTTGTCTAAAAGTTATCATAGGTTTAAGAATTGTCACGAAACAGAGATACCAATTAGGTCAGCATTTATCATAGTGAAAGATACCGTCCTTTTAGGAGAGTGACATGATTAATCAGGTAGCCAGGATATCCAATCACAAAATCGAATGGCTTTTCCAGGTTTGTATGAAAGTTATCATAGGTTCAAGAATTGTCACGAAATAGAGATACCTGTTTTACACCTGGATTAATTGATAAATAGTAATAACGTGGTCTTACTTACCCATTAAAGAAACCAAATACGAATAGATGTTCCCTTAACAATGTTATCTGACATTGAAAAAACTCGCTTGGAAATTATTTCGAAGGCTTTTGACAGAAAAGACATATTTCAAAATATGAATTATTATTTGAAACCCATCCAAAAGTATTGTTTACATTTTTCGTTAAATTTCATGACTTTTCCCTGAATCTCCTCTTTTTTATACCGATGGCCTCCCGGTCTTTTTATTTTGGACATTCACTTAGTAAAGTCTCACTGATTGAAATTAGAGATATCTAGACGCCGTCACCTAAAGTGTTTTTTCACTTTTGAATAAGCACATTACTAAAATCATTTCTTGCAGATAAAAATGTCATATCCTATGTCATCATGAGAACATAATAATCAAGTCGAATGTTTGTACGATAGGTGGGGATAGAATTCCAAAAGAATGCTACCTGCCATTTCACTGGAAGAATTTTTATCACGAAAATCATAAAACCTGGGTAACAGTGGGTGTGCCCTTCGGCGCCGCGAGAATACCTACCCGGAACGCCGGGCTCAGTCACACGCTCTGTCCACTGAACTAGCTATCATATAAAATGCATTATTTAATACTATAGATTTTAAGCCTCCCCCAGAAAAGAAAACTGTGGAAAATGTAGTGACTCGGAAGTTCAATCAGCTCATAAATAAACTTCACAGTGGATGTAACGTCTGTTAAATAACGTACAACGTAATGATATGTGTCAGAAAATTTAAGTGTTGAAGTTTACGTATTACGAATAGAGCTGCCAATCTTTAATCATTTTTATTGTTTTGAGATAGAATCAATGTAAACAATTAAAAGAAAAGTAATGAAATTGCATTGTGTAATTGTAATAAGTTTATTAAGACTAGCGCAATTTCAATCTATTTCATATTATCTAGGAGTACCGAAATATAGAGATTGGAATGAAACAGGTACTGATGAAAGGGCAAAATGAAGCGTTCTAGCTGTCTAAATATAGACTTGTATCATGAATTTGTATAAACATCATAGGATAAATAAACAGCATTCCTATTAAACACCAAAGAAAATGGTACCTTTGGAGTAGGAGGTATTACGAATCGCGTGCATGCAACGGTAATTGTTGCAATCATAATACCAACTAACGGCACAAGCATATTGCTCGCAACATGAGGAAAAACCAGTATCATAATAAATAACTGTTACAAAAAAATTAAATGGTTGAATTAAGAATTAAGTTTAATGATTAGTCCTCAACTTGGGAAAATATTAAGATTTCCTCTTTTCGAGAAAAGTAATTTGACAGTAGGAGCAGTCAGCAGGTTACCTTTAAAATTATACACCTATAATCAATACAAGTTATCTTAAAAATGTTGCGAAAAATTCTTAGTTTTGGACCAAATAAGCTATGGATAAAATTTGGCAAACCTTTTACTGCAGTAATATTTGAGCTGCCCTTTATGAAAGATTTTTTGGATCATTATGATTTTAAAAATTTTAAACTCCACCTCTCTCTCGTCTTACGTACTACCTTGGTGATTCATTTCAGAGTGTATTTACATTTTATGCAGACGGGGATCCAAAAACAGCCAATTTGGGCGTTCCATTGAATTTTAACAAGCAATAACAGCAAACTCGCGTAAAAGAGAAGGGATTCTTCCATCCTTGAATTAGCAGGCGAGGACGTTAGTCCATTGTCCAAAAAATGCGTTTTCAAAACATCGCTGGAAGAACACATACGGAGAAACATTCCCACATCATTTGGAAGTGAAGCAATTCTAAAACGAGTGTATATTTTATTACAACTTAAAAAAAAATAATAATATTGAACTCATAAGTTTTCAAAATTTCAACAATGCGTGAAGGAATTCGAACTCGACAGAAAGAATATGCGTGAAGAAAAGTAAGCTATAACTTCGTATAAAAGAAATTACATAATAACTCCCAGTGCCAGCATACTAAAAGGTTATCCGATTCCCCTATTATGTGGTTGAGAATCTATCGAAACGAGGGCAGGCCGCCGCGAGAGGACGACGGATTGCACCCGGAGGGGCCGGCCGCGGGGGAGGCGTGGGAGGAGGGAGGGGCGAGCGGAACCCGGGGGCGGGGACACGCCGCGGAGAGGGGGGACCGCGGATCGGCCGAAGGGGGGGGGGGTGGCGGGGAAGCCAAGGTAAAAGGAGGAGTAGGCGTCGTCGAAAAGAAATGGAGGAGCGTCGGCGGAGAGGAAACAAAACCGCAGTCGGAGGGGCACGGGGGCGGAGGCAGATTGCGTGTCCCGACCCATGCAAACCGGACGCCTTCGCCCCGCCCTCCACCTCGGCGCCCCCACCCACCCACGCCTCCGCCGACGACGCCGAGGGAAAAAAAAAGACAATTTCTACTCGCTCCCCCCATTCCTTCTTCACCCTCCTCAAACGGGCACAACCCCGTGTCGAGTGTGAGGTCGTGTGAGTGCAGCGAATGTACGTATCGCACCAATAGTATATGTATATATAAACTTCGACAGCAATAAACAATATAAGAACACATAAAAAGAACACTCACACGTTATTTATTAATAATTTCTACGGAATTGAGCTTCGTCTTCATCAGAAAATGCAGTAGTTTAGTAGTTAAAATTTTTGATTCAATACTTCCGTGTTACTTCAACGAAAAAAATAATATATATATATATATATATATATATATATATAATGTATGCATGTATGCATATAACATTTGGACGGCACAATAGAGCACAAAATAAAATAGACAAAACGTAAAAGGTGTATATATGTGTGTGTGCACAACCCCTCCTTTCCGTTAATCCCTTTCACACTATCCATCCCTCTTCACCAACCTAGTAAAACTACCGACTCCCTGCTTTAGAAGAGGGAAGGAGGAACGAGAAGAGAGAAAGGAAGGAAAAAAAGAGACGAAGCAAACCGGGGAGGAGGGAAAGGGGGATGAAGGGAGTTAAGGGAGAAGGGGGCAGTCCCAAGGCAGATGAAAATAATACGCGTCTAAAAGCATATCTGTGTAGCACGTAAGTGAATTTGTATATCAAGGAGTAAGGGGGGGGGGAGAGAAGAGGCGGGGGTGGGTTGGGAAGGCTGGAGGGTAGTGGAGGGGGGAGGGGTGCCGTAGGGGTGCTGGAAGTATCGTCGCACCGTGAGGGAATAGTGAGGGGGCGGGAGGGCAAGGGCGAAATAGGGAAGGGGAATACCGTAGTGGGGGTGGCCTTATGGGAGGGAACGGTTATTGGGTGGCTGGGGAGAGTTTTGGCTTTATGCTTTGGGTTCGGAAAGTAGCGGAGGGCGGCGAGGATATGCAGAGAGGGAAGGGGGTCGGGGGA
Source organism: Hetaerina titia (assembly GCA_037158775.1). Classification (NCBI taxonomy): domain Eukaryota; kingdom Metazoa; phylum Arthropoda; class Insecta; order Odonata; family Calopterygidae; genus Hetaerina; species Hetaerina titia. Next base: position 122,091,394 of record CM073768.1, read on the forward strand.
GGAGGAGGAAGGAGCGGGGGTGAGAGGGCGGATGGAGTTCAGTGGATGGAGGAGGAAATATGGTTTTTGTAGGCGTAGGATATGGGCATAAAGGAAGGAGGTGCATGGGGAAATGTATGCGAAAAAGGATGCGGGGAGAGATAAGGAGGGAAAGTAAGGGGCGATCCTTTCTTGAGGAGGAAAGAATGAAAAGGACAAGGGATATGCGGGGGACTTCAAAAAGAAAGGGTTTTGACTATATGCATTGTGCTAGGGGGAGTTTGACGAGGAAAAAAGTGAACATGGAGACGCATATAGATGTGTATTAAGATCTTACTCAAGCGAATGTAAGACTGTGAGACTCTCCTCCTTTTTTATCCTCGGTGAATAACACCAGAATAAAATATAAGTGCGGACGTGAGGGGTGGCACAACGAAAGAAAAATGAAGCAAATGCTGTTAAGGTACTCTGAACCGTTACTGCTTAGCCTCACCAGTGACCTGTTTGGATTCATTTTAATATGGTTTTTTAATCATTATCTTTGGTAAATATAATCTATCATTATACATTATTAATCTGATGAACAGCAATGTCCAGAAAATCAAAACATTAGAACTTAAAATATCGTTTTAGCCAAATTTTCTTAGACATTCCGTAACAAAGGTATATTTACGGATATAGCAAGTAATTCTGGCTTACGAAGAGTAAAACACGTAATATTAAAATAGCGAAGGTGAACAAATTACTTGTAACATAATACAAGAGAAGTCCTAACCTAAGAATCTAATTACAAGGGTAGCGAAAGATATAAAAGTTTTTGTTCTATATAATGTAAGTGTTAAAAAAACACTTTTTCTTATTAAAATATTTTCAGGATATTATGAAGTTTTATAAAGTCATTGATAAGCCCTAAGTCAGTTTACCCTGGGAAATGTATTGAAACAATACAAGAATTTCAATGCAAAAATCCATTCGTTCTCTCATTATGTAAAAACTCAAATCATTAATAAGTTAATGTCACCATTGTAAATTAGAAAGGATTATTTTTATTCATGGTAAATTTTGATTAAAATAATGACTGCATATCATTAAAATCGTAACGTGAGGAGGAATAAATCAAACAAATAAATGTCCCACAAATACTATTATGAGTCAAACTGTGATTCATTTATTCTTTACGGAAAAAAATTCCTTTCAGCTCGATATGCTTCTCAGGCAAACTATGAAACCGCAACAAGCAACAATAATGCTACGCTAGTAGTCATTTTTTTGCATTTTGAAATATATTCGCTTTGATATTATACTCAGATAAACTTTGTAACTGAGAAAATGAAATGTTCTCATCGGCACCTAAAGCAAGGCTCTAAAATGCAGTTTTTCCCTCAGTGGGCAAGCGCACGATTTTTCTTTTCCTTAGACTTTCGAAAAAAATAGGCACCATAAAGAAAAGGGGTTGTGGGCTCGAGGGGAAAGTTGAAGCGATTAAGGCACTCGGAGGACAAAAAATGCACATGGATGTAGCGACGTCATCAGATGAAGCTGGAAACAAGGGGGTAGGGATAAAGGGTGAGGAGAGGTCTAAGTGGAAGGGAGAGGACGAGATGAGAGGGAGTTAGGCGGAGATGAGCGAGGCGAGGAGGGGATCGCATTTTGCAAAAGGACGAAAAACCCTGACGGTAAAAGGTACCACCCTGAAGGAGCACTCTGGAGATGGAGTGCCTGAAAGGGAAGGAGTCTGTGCGGATGGGAATAAGGGCGGAGGAACGAGAAATGGGGTCGTGGGTGAGGGAGAATGTGCATAAGGGTGCCTGAGGGGGGCAGGGAGAGGTCGTGGGTTGGTCAAGGTGGGAAACCCGTCACTGGAAAATAAACTAGAGCTGAAATATGTATTTCGAGAGCTACTGTAACGGAGCTGCAGTAAAAACTAATATTTTTGATTTTGTTATTGTTAATACAGGTCTGAGAACTTCCGGTCGAAATAGTGCGGTGATAATTTTGGAGGAATACAACTGATTCCAAGGAGAAGTGGTGAAGGTAGATCGATAGAACATTTCAACACAAACGCGTGAATAATGCAATTCCAATATTAATAGGTAAGTAGAGCTAATTTTAAATACGAAAAGAAGGAATGAACGATTCATTTTACTTTGAAAGCTACAATTGGTTCCCTCTGAGGAAAATTTGTCCTCCCGTTTGTTTGTTCAAGTACGTAGATTACCTCGGTAAAATAATTCACAATGCCTGTAAAATACCAAATCAAATTATCACAAACATTTTCGTATGGACTTCTCATGACGTGAGACTGCTCAGACAAATAAATATATGCCAAATCTCTATAAGATTTGTGACGCAGGAGGTTAAGCTAAAGTAATCAATCAAATAAAGTAAATCAATCATGATCACCAGATTTTTTCTCAAACCTATGTGCCAAGTTATCAGATTCCTTCAGGAGGGATTTTTATTGTACTTGAAATATATTGCCTATCTCCTCAGAATAGGAAGCGGATAGTAGTGGACAATCTATTTCACTATGCAACTATGGGGATCCGACAATAGCGATCTAAAAATCCTACGAATGCCAGTGTTTTTGTATGACACAGTTATCAACCCGAAGGTCGATTTTGCAGGTGATGAAACGGTAGAAGCCAAGCAACAATAAGCCCAACGGCGTTTTAAATCTACATATCAGGATTTGGGAGGCCAGATTCTATCTCAGTGCCGCTACTTGTTTCCCAGGAAGTTCTGGTACTCGAAAAATCACACAGATCGGGGGAAGCTGACGGTGCCCAGAGAGGCATGCTCAGAAAACCAAACTAGAACCCCAGATCAGTGGTTCAACGCTTCACCCCTGGACTACCACGTCCTCCTTCCTATTTTTATTCATGAATAAAAACATTTGTGTAACTTTCCTTACAAATATTGTAAAGAAATCATGCTAAATTAGAAATTTAGGGCATTGATTTAAAGAACACCGAACTAGCACCCTTCACTAGATAACTTTATGCGCGGGGACTGTAGGTATTTTAAATTAATTTTGGACTTCTTAGTAAAACTCATCAATGCCAAAAATATCCCCCAATGGAGAGAGCATGGGGATCATTCTACCTTACCAACTAGTATCCATCCCTGAATCCGGGTAAAGCCTTTGTTCCAGCCATTTGAAAATCTGATTCTCAATGATTTAATGCAAGTTATCATAAACTTCTTAGGCTGCAATGTGATGTAAACTGTGATATACATTTAGATTTTTTCTTGAACAAACTTTAAAAGCTCCAAAATTCTCTAAATTTGGAAGAAATCGCAGTTAAAGAGATAAGATACTTCTAATGATTTCGTTACTCCAACTGAGGCACGTGAGGCAGAGAAGCCCTGAGACGGACATAACAATTTGAATGAAGAGTCTGCATCCAATTATCTCTCTGCCAAAATTACCAATTCTGATTGGACTGCTTTAAATTTTTAATGAAAAATGGCAATCACTACGGTTTTAAATATGCATTTTTACAATGATTTTAATGCGAAATTTCGTTAATTATTCATTGACTTTCATTTGAAATTTAATTGATTATCGATCCTTGTATGCCACTCTCGTCCAAAGAGTCCCCAAAATTTACACGTTCTGGCCATGATAAGTGGTGAATATAAAAGAGACAATATTGAATTCTCTGAAATATTTCTATAGGAGTAACATTTACACTTTTTAAAAGTTATTATTTGGACCTTCCTTTATGTGTCGTAGTGTAACAGGATATTTTTTACCCATACATATATTTACGTAAACTAATCCCAAAAATAAAATGACTGTGCATTAGAGCGTGTTATAGATACTACTCAAGGAGTCAACCTAAATATTTAATACGCACACGAAATTTACATTTTTTGGAAGCACTGAAATTTGTACGATAAAAAAAAACAAGACATGAACATGTAATATTCAAAAGCGGATTCATAAAACATGCGAACGAAAAGGTTTTTAAAAGTCGACAGCGGTTAATGAGGTTTATTCCCGAGACAAAAGGACCTGATGAGTATGCTAATGGAAGCCGAAGTAGGAAAAGCGAAATCTGTTGTTCAACCGTTAAGGCGGGAGTTGGGATGGACGGAAATTAGAAATGGCTAAAGCGGATTAAAGAGAAAGGAACCTCAAGGATGATCAAATATGGTAGCAATGTAGCCTTACAAAATAATTTTGAATGATAATGAACTTAAATTAAGTTAAAATTAAAAAAAAAACTAAGCCATTAAAATTTTAGCACGCAAAGCGTATAGAAATATAATGGTAAAATTTGGTATTGCAATCGAGATACTAGCGAATAAAAATAGCAAAAGATGCATTTACGGTGATTTAATGTACTTAATTGTTAATGTATGACAGCCCTTTATTGGTCTTTCACGAGAAACAAGTGAGAGATGTTAATTTAACTTATAGTTACCAAAGCGAAATTTTGAAAAGCGCCTTAGTTATTCATCTGTGCACAATATGCTTGAAAAATTTCTTAGGTCATCACCTTTAAATTTAATTCAAAGTACCTTTATAAATTTGATGTTTAGTAATTGCCATATATTTTTTTCACTTCGAATGGTAAAACACCCGCACATTACATAGAAAAATCGCTTAATGGCGAAAACATATTCTTTCTTTCTCTCTCTCTCTCTCTCTCTCTCTCTCTCTCTCTCTCTCTCTCTCTCTCTCTCTATATATATATATATATATATATATATAGAGAGAGAGAGAGAGAGTTCGGGTTGATTAGTGTGTTTATTATATATATATATAATAAACACAGTAATCAACCCGAAGGTCGGTTTAGTAGGTGATGGTAGAGCTCACCCATGTACCAAACCCAACGGCTTACCTTCTGTTTAGTGTCCTTTCACGTGTTATCTGTTTTATTCTGTGTTCTATTGTGCCGTCCAAAAGTTATATATATATATATATATATATATATATATATATATATATATATATATATATATATATATATATATATATATAGAGAGAGAGAGAGAGAGAGAGAGAGAGAGAGAGAGAGAAAGAAAGAATGTGTTTGTCTTTTATGTGTTTTCCTATCTCCTTATATCTATTTCTATGCATGAAATAATATTTGTTCGCCGTATGGCGGGATTTCGTGTTTGAATGTGTATATATAGTATATATGGATGATGGCGGCCGTTCCTTTGAAACGTCAAAATTATATATGCGAGTGTCCTTTCTTTGTGTTACTATGCTTTAAAAATCTATACCTGTGTTTATATAAAAATATATAACCCTTTGTTTTACTCAACATTTTCAGTAATTTAATATATTTAATAAAAGTATTTTCATCACATTTTTAATAGTGGTTTTAAAAATATTAAGTCGGTAAATAACTGGACCGACGTTGGTTGAAATCAACCCACTGCTATTCATCAATTGTTGAAATTAATTACGTAATTAAAGACTTGCATGAAAATTGAAACTTTTATGTGGAGAGAGTCTCTTTATAAATCTCGCGATCTTTCCTGGAGAGGGTGGCCCTCATCATCCTCAGAAAATTCATCCAAGAAAACTCGTGAGCAAAATTGGGAAAGGCATACTGCTTGAAGGCATACAATTATTCAAGTGATCCCTTCCGACGAACGCACGGGAAGTTATGTACTTCGTGACATGTTTTGGAAGTCATATATCGGCGTGGAGATCCAGCAAAAGAAATGGGGAAGAAAACTGTGAAATGGAGGAGGAGATAATCCTAGTCTACTCGAGTGGGTGGCAGGTAGAGTTCAAAGGATTTTTGCTCAAGGGGAGGGGAGGAGGAAGTGAGGAGGCTCGCAATTTAGTCCTGTGTGCGTGTGTGTGAGTGTGTGAACACAGAGGCCGACTTCGCCCCGGGGGAAGGAAGGGGGTGGTTTAGGCACGAAAACGGGGAAAGCCGTGCGCTCGTTGAAGGGAAACAGTTTATAAAGTCGCAAGGCCTGGGTTATGATTGCGAGTGAACGCGTTCGCCGGAGGGGAAACGAGGTAAATAGAGTGGCTTGAGTAATTGCTCGGATAAAAGGGCTAGCGCCGAAGACAAAAGGATTCTCGCAGCTTTTTGTGCTCCGAATGGCCCGAAGACTGAAGCATTCGCGGCAATTTCGTTTTGTTTCATCGAGGTACGGTGGCAAGAACAAAAGGAAGAAGTGTCTGTTGCCACCAAATAGGAGGCAGGGGTGGGAATATATAAAATATCTACACGGCCGTGTTTAACATCTCATCCTTTTGAAAGAGAGGAGAGGTGAAACATCAAAATTTCACGTCATAAGAACTTGGTATCTTGTGAATTCATGAAATAATTCATTTCTAAATACAAGCGGTATAGTTTATTTAACTTGCAGTTTCTATTGTGTTTATAATTTTACATTTCCTAAAAAATTCTGGCTTATAAAGTTTTCACGCGAATGACCATAATACTCCTACATCCCATTTTTAGGCATTAACACACATTTAAAAGGGAGATATATAATTACACGAGAATTCAGCAGCGCTCTCTTTTGGGGAAGGCAGAGTAAAAAATATTCTGATTTTATTTTATCATAGGAAACAAACTCCCTTTTACTAATTAATCTTTATTACCCTGTCCTTCCGTACTTCTTTCTCCCATGTCACATTCATACAGGCTCTTCGGTTTCCGAGAATCATTGAATTTGATTTCTTGAGAATATATTCGCCCGCATTAATTCATCACTTTCTCGGTACTTCTTCTCAAACCATATTCTCCTCTCTCATATCTATTAGGTCATTTGACTCTTACACGAACTATCAGCATAAACAGACCAGCAAAGAACACTTCATTTTATTATTATGTACAAGGTCCATCCCTAAAGTACCATGACTTATTTTTTACCCGGATAGACGGACAGACGGGCGGCGGTTTCTTTGGCTGGGTTCGAGGGAAAGGAGTCTCAGGAAAGGCTGGAGGTTAGTGGCAGTTGGCTCGCAGTCTTTGCGGAGTCGTGACGGATTGTGGCCAACTAATTGCAAATTCTATCGTTTGCGAAACCTCTATAACGTGACCTCATTACGCTCCGTTATGAACAGATTATTGGAACAGTGCTACGCCATCAAATTTTGCGTGTAACTGGGAAAAACCGAGAAAGATACTCATAACATGCTCGAGACACCTTATTGTGATGACACAATGAGTAGATTGGGTGTTTTTGAGTGGCACAAGTTGTTTCGGGAAGGTAGGGTATGTTCAAGACGCCGAAGATTCAAGATTTCCTACGACCTCTCAAAGTGAAGAGACTCTTGCAAGAGTGAAGGCGTTTTTGGACAGGGATCGCACATTTGGTGCTCGCATGGTTTGTGATGAACTTTGGCGTCCCTAAAAGTTATATGCATCGACTGGTGACCCAACACATGGTTATGAGGAAGGTGTGTGCTAAGCTGGTGCGAGTTCTCTCGGACGAACAAAAGGAAACTCGCACCCGGGTCTGCCAAGAGTTTCTCGACTATGTGAGTGAGGATCCAAATTTTTTTCAGCCCCACCCGACTTATTTCTCTTCCCCCGCCACAATTTCGTGCTGAAAGGACGTCAACACGGTTCGGTGGAAGCGTTACAACAGACCGTGACGAGGGAGCTTGGCAGTTTTCCGGGCGCCGCGTTCCAGAAGGCGTCCAAAGCGTGTAAAACCCACTGGCAGCCGTATATGGACGCATAAGAGTTACTTCGAAGAATTTTGAATGAATGTATCAATTCTGGCGATAAATATTTTTTAATGGACTCCGTTCTCTACTAAATTTGGGACAGATATTGTATAACCAGCGAATTTAATTCGACTTCGTGTATTATCCATTGTTTAATAAATAAATTATGTTTAAGATTTAATAAGGATTGCATATTCTTTGTGTTCCTATAATGATTAGGAAATTTCTTACTAAGCACAATGTGGGTATGCAAATTAATGCAATGAGAAGTATATATTATCCTAATTACCTGTGCAATAGTACAATACAATCTGAAACTCCATCATGTCCTTATGGAGCTCAGCACACTTAAATAAAAGCAAGAATTTTTTGTAAGTATTTGTGTTTGTTAGGAAATATTTATCAAAATATTCCATAGTGATAGACACTTCACACCTCGCCTTCAAATTTATGACAATTCTAATCACACATATAATGAAAATTAGTTATTTCAGAAGCTGAAGATTTATTTTTAAAAAGTAAGCTTCAGAATGGGAGCTGGAATTATAGATACAGACAAGTGTATTACTGTCCAAGGTAGTTGGATTGATATCACAACTTAAAAATACTTAATTCCTGCCGAAGAATGACTAAATATTTCGTCATTCTCTAATCGCTTTCAAATCATGTGTGTTCGTGCGTGCCCACATTTTCCATGACATTCTATTTCGCGCTTCATAAAAATATTTCCTATTATTTTATAAGAAATACGATATTAATGCTACGAAAAGTTGGCAAAAACTCTAAGACTACTGCGCTAAGACATACTTCCACTTGTGGACTATATCTATCGTTTGAGGATGAACTGAGCAATTGATAAAGGAACAAAAGAACCATTTCAAGCATCATGCTATTGGACAATTTTGAAATATAAATAAACCATCATATCAAATATACAAACAATTCGGCATACACTTTTTTCCGATTTTAATATTCATGCGCAGCCTTAGAACCTTCACCGCTTGGCCGAACACAATTTCCTGTGCGTTACTCGCCCCTTACGTAAAAATATTTTTTCTTTAATTTCTCCGGCTCTGTGAGCAGAGGTGACGAGCCGTCCGCGAAAAAACGACGTGGTAAAACATTAAGCGATGTTCGAGAAAGATCCCTTCCCCTCCTATTGCCACAGACGGGCACATTCGTATTTCCGGTACGGAACTGGAATCGAAAATCCTATTTTGCAGTCAAACAAACAACAATGAGCGAAATATAAATCATAAAATACAACGATGAACGAAGAATGAATCAGAAGAGATCAAGAAGAAATCAATGAATGGTGTTTTCGACGGATTCTGGCGGTCAGTGTACTTAGAGTAGTGATGATGACCCTACTCTGCTGGCTATTAGAGTTTTTTAGAGACTATGTGTATACCCTAACAGAAAACCTCGAGTTACCTTGGAGATAAGGAAAAGTTAGAGGATTATGGCAGAAAGCCAGGATGTAAAAATAATAGTTTGAAGTGTGGAAGGGAGATGGGATATAGGTAGAGTGATGATGGAAGTGGTGTATTGAAGTATATAAAATGGTGAACGGATAATAAAAGCAGTCGATTTCAATTTCACTTCCACTGTTTATGTTTGATTTTTTATTATACACTGCTTCTTAATGTTTATAAAATTTACTCAAACATGAAATAAGATTATTGAAATCGGATTTTAAGGATTTCAGACGAAATTTATATCCTTCAACCTTAGTTTTCACGTATCAAAAACAGTATACACACATATCCGGGTTTAAAACGGGGACACTCATTAAAAAATGATTTTTTCAAAGATATTTAGCACCCTCTTTAAGAATCACTAAGGCTTTCGTCTCCCAAAAGATTCCATTGACACTGAACTGGGGACTGTTCTAGAAAACTTGGACAGAAAACGAATAGATGAGGAAGGGAGGGAGTAGAAATGAAGAAAAGGGCATGCTGACTGGAAAAATCCTGGAGTGGACCACAACAGAAACTTACGTCCTGCCGGATTTTTCCAAATAATAGATTTTTCCAAATAATTACATGTCTAGATACAATTAACAAAATCTAGTTTTTCCTACTGTATATTTTCACGTTTACACATACTTTAAATTAAGAATTCGAACATCATGGCATGAGTTAAGCAAGAATTTTAAATACTTTACCCTTAATAAATTTTTTAGGAAGTGACGAAAATGAAAAAGAACATGTTTCTTAGGAACAATATGAGTTTAGTACATTAGAATATCAATTTGACTATCGCTTTTTAATGATAAGAGCTTGAGGATAACAAAGGGGAAGAAAATGATATCGTATTTATTTTATTTGTCATTAAATCAATATCTATACCTAGATTTAGTGTTGTTCTGTTGAAAATTAAACAATATAAATAACATTATCCTATTATTATTCTGAGGAAAATAAAGTTTTCCAAATCCTTTATTCAAGCTGGAGCATCTATTCTCTCAAATTCTACTATTTAAAGACACATTTTTGGTAGGAAACACTTCTCAAACTCTCAAGGGATTTCAGTAATTTTACTGTTTCTGAAATCCTTTTACTAATTAATATTTTCTGCCTACGAATGCACGAAGGTATATCCTCTTCCCACAACGATGAAGTTCGTGTAATTAAAATATAATTGGTGATGTTACGAAGGTGAAGTTTGCTGGAAAAGCAGAGGATAGCTAGACAATGTACTTATCGAGAGGCAATGAGATGCCCAAGTCCGTGATCTAAGGCAGAATACTATATTGGGGCAAACGAAAAAGAAAATGGGAGAGAAGGAATGGATTTTCGGAAAGCCTGAAGTTTGATAGTAATTATGAATAGTTGGAAAAGAAAATATTGGGAAAACAAGAGTTTAGGCTGAGAAAAGCCCAGCGATGCGAAAACATTGTGAGAGAGAAGCCAAAAATAATATTAATAAACTATATTTAATTTGACATTGATTAAAGGCAAATTTTTTCGAGATATGCACGTATGAGAAATGATAGGAAGATATAGAAGAGTAGTGGGCGCACAGTAAGTACCTCCTTCGAGTCTCGAGACACAAATAAAATTGATGTTTCGTTTATTCTCATATAAATGGAGATCAAAGTCCAAGCTGAAAACGGTTGTGTGAAAAAATATTGTTAGCCTAGGATAAAAGTGATATTATTAATGGTAGTCTAAAATTTTAGGCAGATTTTAGATGAAAACACAGACTAACAAACAATACATGACACTTACACGACACAATGTGACACCTAATACTACTTCAAACCCACTAACTTTCCGTGCAAAATGCATGTTCTTTTCGTTCTAGTACCTGTTAAATAATTCCTTGTATAAACCAATCAAATTACTCTGCATTCACTTTCTTGTCTCCTTAGGATTTATCCAAACAGCCTTCTCTTCTCCTCTTCTACATTTAGGCCCAGTTTTATAATGTCTCGTTAAACCCAATCATAATTTAATGTGAACATTAACTTAAAATGAAGATTATCGACAATTCGATTTTACAAAGAAATGAAATTGCTCATTATATAAACATGGTGACGGTTGTAACACCGTCCGTTAGTTATTGAACTGTTTAATGTTCGGTTGGTTCTCAAATAAAACAGCGGTCATGAAACTGAGTTTTGGTCTGAACCTGAGGTTAAAGTCAATTTTGAGTTCGACGAGGCATTATAAATCCTGGCTTGGTATTTCGTTTGATTTCCTTTCTCCGTCTAATTTTATTTTCCATTATTTTGCTCATTTCAAAAGACTGAGGTACACATATCAACTTTCCACATAGCCCATGTCTCCGCGCTGTACGGAACTACGCTCCAATGCAAAGCTTTCCCTTAACATGAATACCGTAGATACCTGCCATCAACTCCCTGGTTGCAAAAACCTCTTTGATTTACTAATGTCTTCTTAATGTCTCTTCTTCTTTGACGCCTTTGATCCGAAACACTTTCAAGAAATGATAATTGTTCCACTTGATCTGGTTTATTCCACCTAATTTTAATGTTTAAGTTAGCCTTTCTACCTAACGAAACGAGAATGATGAGAATAAGTATTGAAAAAAAATATTTTTTTTTACTGTCATTATTTTCTCGCAGGTACTCACACAGCTGCACTCTGCTTCTCTACATATTGCCTTGCATAATTGTATGTTTCATTACTTTCATTTGTTGAACATGTTCCTTAAATACGTCCATCAGAACCCTTTCTGCCATTCTGGACACTACATATGTGCACGAAAAGAAGGGAATATTCATTTCAAAACAGTGTTGCCAAAATAACTCTCCAAGCTATATATAACGATCCCTGTGTTTTCGCTTAAGCAGCTACGTGGGGAAGGTTAATTTTCATTTCGGAGGGGATGTAATGCAGAGCCTTACGCCGCATGCACGACACATTCACTCTGGCATTCCATACGCTTAACCCTATACACATATGCTAGCCCACGGGCTCGCGTGTTACCTGTACTCCCTCCATTCCCTAACCCATTTCACTGTAATCCACCTGTGCCTATATCCTCGACCATCCAGCCTCGCCTCCATTCTCCCAGTCGTCCACTACCCACCTGGGGGGGGGGGGAAGGGTACAGGGAGGGATTGGCAGGCGGGGGTGGAGGGAAATAAGGGCTTAATGTATGGAAAAAAGTCAGGGATATCGTCGACCAATCCGCGTGGCTCTTTCCTGCCCCTCGGGGATTATGGATTCGGATGAAGGCGGGAGGGAGGAATGGAGAGGTTGGGAATGGAAGGGGGAAGAGGGAGATGGGGGGGAGTGAGAGAGGGTGGAATGGGATGGGAAGAGGGCAGTCCGGGCAGGAGTGAGGTGCGCGGGTGGGTGGGGGCGGGGAGGGAGAGGACGGGGTGAAGGTTGGGGATGGAAGGAGGGAGGTTATGGGGTTCCGAGGCGGGGACGAGAGAGCGAGCGGGGGCCCTTGAGCACAGGGACGGCGGCGGGGACGGGAGGGGCATGAGCGGGAGGCAATGGGGAGATCAATAAGTCGGACGCGGGGCCCGATGGGAAAGTATTTTAAATTTTTTTCCCTCAAAGAAACGAGAATAATAATGAAGACCTAGTTAACGGGAGGGAAGAGAGAGAGAGAGGCGCCCGCTCACTTCTTCTTCCAGGAAGAAAAGCTTTCCGGACAGTGTTTGTCCAACGGAGGAGGATTCGACGGCTCAAAGACCACCGTTCAAGTTCCTCGTGCCCCACCTTCGATTCTCAAACACTATTCGCGTGTGCACACAAAGAGCTGGTGGGGCGGGGGGAGTAAATTATGTTTCACTGGAAATTAGGAATGGGGAATGAGGAAATTATGGAAGATTAAGTGTCAAAACTCGACCATTTAATGCGATTATCAGTAACATGAACACGGATGAAGTTTTAGATTTACGAAAAATGCAAACATTAGCGAATCAAAATTGACTAATGATTTTTATAACGGACACATTGTATGTTTATGTTCGATGTTCTTCTTTCTTAAAAGACTCATAAAAAGAATCATAGGTTTTTTCTAATGAGAGTTTAATAGATTTAGCATTGTATTAACAAAAACAAGTTCATTGCGTTTTTTTGCCAACTATATGATATCTAGCAGAGGAAACTGAAGGGGGTGTAAAGAGGGCGCCGGTTAATAAATACGATAAGTACAACTTCAAGATGGAGCAATACCAATATAATGAAGTGCGATAGAATGATATTAGATAGCTAGATTTGTATGAGAAACTGAAAGATAACAAAAACAATTCTTGGTTTTCTTGGAGAAAAGCGCCATCAGAACTCTATGAAATATCAAGGGGGATATATACACGTAGTTAGCAGAAAAGCAGAAATTATTATTTTCTGCAAGGAGATATAAAACTGGTAGCAACAAATATAAGGTACTCCATGTAAGACAATGCTTTGAATCCATTTACATGAAACATATATTGCCTTCAAGTTGAGGAAAGAACGGAGGCAGTCGCGGAAAAAATAAAATGGTAAAACATGGAAATACGAGGATACAGAAGATTAATAGAGATAAAATGAAGGGATCGAATGTTTAAGGAAGACGTTTTACAAAGAGTGGGCTATGAAAAAAGGAGAAGGGATGCACAGAAAGGAGCAGGGATAATCTTATCAAACGTATTTTGAGGGAAGGTAGTTTCTTAAGCAACTACAAAGGAAGAAATTGTGCAACACTGCCAAGGCAAAAGTACATGAAGCAAGAAATAAGGAACAAAAATCGACCATGTATGAACACGAAAAGTTTAGCCGATTGGAAAGTTGTTTGTGGTGTTGTGTCAAATCGACTCTAAAAATTATGAATATTGATGGGCATAAACCTATTTTTTTAAAACAATATTGAATGAATGATATGTGTCCTACGTAAATTTTCATGTGATCTAAAATATTAAAAGTCATTTATAAACTTTAAAAAATTACCTCAGTATAAGTGTTATAAAAAGAAGTCTCCACATATAACTTACGAGGGACAATTTAGTTTTATGGTCGCTGTATGTACGTTTCTTGGAGAAGTTACAGGAATCCAATTACAGTAGGAATCCAATTTACAAATTTATTTATATTTAAAGCAACATAGAATCTGCGAGAACAGGGGAAGAATTTTCTAACAGAAGTGTCAGAAGAGAATAACTACATATTACGCAAGCCTGAACATTACAGGAAACAGTTCCTAAAAACTTGTTTAAATAACACTTACAAGTACATAAAAATCATAGCCTTAGAAAGGTTATCTAGGCAAGCAGACAACTTTCAATGAAAAAATAAATTGGGAAAAACAAACAATCATCAAGTTGGATACTGACCAAAATATTACAGGTATGCCTATTTGTCCTATGCTAAGTAAATAAGCCATTGGGGTAAAGCCACTAATTATATTTAATAAAACTAAATACCTTCGTATAGGGTATATTGTAGCATATTAATAGTATGCAATATAACAATAGTATGACATAGTACCTGAAATATGACTGTTCTATCTTTCTTTCTAGAGTTCAAGAGCTAGAAGCTGAGGATATGTATGACTTTTAGTGAATATTAAAGACGCATGGTTGGGCAAACTGGAGTTCTAAAGTTAGGGTTGAATGGGAGGTTTTCAGCGTATATTTC